>JAHGAU010000031.1:322500-813919 GCA_019925105.1 Niebla homalea
AGTTTATAGTAAAAGGATAATATAAAATTAGGGTTAATAAAAAGTTTACCCGATATATATACTTATATAAGTCGATTTTAAGCCAGAACCGTTACTTGAAAGTTATTAAGTAAAGTTAAAGTTTAAGTAATAATATTAATTAATTATAAATTTATTAATATATATTATACTTAATATATAACCGGATATAACTTATATAATAATAATTATTAACCTGTATTCCGTAAATCCGTCTTATTAATATTAATTATATATAAGGTAAATTATACGTTATTTACGGATTACTATATACTTTTAACTAATATATAAAAGTAAATTTAAGGCTCTTAATAAATATATTAATTCCGATTCTACGGTTAACTTTATTTATAAATTAACTTTAAATTAACTTTTTAACGTAAAAAATTCACCGATTTATTAATTTTTAAAAAGGCAATTCATTATAACGTTATTCATTTATAAAACCGAATATACGGAATAAACGTAAATTTTTAATAAAGCGATCTGGTTAAAGGACTTATTAAAATAAATATAACTTAATAAATCTAAATATATATTTATTATTACGATTTATAATAATAATTAAAAGGTTATTATATTAATTAAAAACCCGGTATATTACGTAAGGATAAAGCATATAAGTATTTAATTATATTAATTACGGGAATAACTTAAAATTAATACCGTTAATCTTAAGTATATTTATATTACGGGACAGGTTATTAACGGGTTAATAAAGGCTTTATTTATTAAAACCTTTTTATAATCTAAACGGGCTTTAAGCCTTAAGGAGCTATTATATCCATAATTTAAGGACCGTTTATTTACCGACGGCGGACCTAATAATAAGCCGGGTAATAAATAATAATTATATAGGGGAGCTTACCGGACTTAGGATTCAAGGGAGTTACGTAATAAACATAATAACGAGCCACTCATATAAAAGGACATAACGTTAAGGCTATAAAGGAGTTATTTAATAAGTAAAATTTATAGGTTATATATAAAGTTTAAAGGGGAGTATTAAATATATAGGATCGCTATTTAAGAAATTGGATAACGCGGATCAGATTAAATAAGGCGGACGTATTAAACTTAAGTGGGATAGCGGTATAGGCCTTATATATAGTCTCACTTTATATATAGTAATAATTAAGTAACTTATACCTCTTAACTTCAATATCGATTTATTAAGTGCAATAAGGCTCTTTAGTCCACTATTAAGTGGCTTAGGTTCAGTAGTAACTCAACGGCTTATTAGCTCGGTTAAGAAGGTGTCAGTTAGTCAGTTAATTAGTGAGGCTCCTAAGTCCGCTGTTAAGCGGCTTAATTTCAGTAGTATCCTGTCGGCCCTCGCGATGGGGTTCTCGGGGTTGTGGTAACTGCTGTAACGTCGCAGTATAATCACGGATAGCTATTATTATGCCAGGGAACTGATCTATAAGGTCTAGTTATGAACGGAATAATAGCTATGGTGGTGGCTATGGTACAGGACGCACCCATCATATGAGTGTGGGTGCCAAGGAGCTAGTACTCATAGCGCAAGTAGGCCGAGCCTGGGAGCAAGGCCTGCTGGAACCATAACACGATACCCCCCTTTACGACGGTAAGCTCCTGCCACCTAGACCAAAACCACCCCTGTCGGACCTGGGTATAGCCTCAAAGAGCCACCGAGTGTATAGTTAACACCTTGAGCATAGCTGGTGGTTAAGTGTTGAAGGCTAAGTAACCCGGGTGTTGAGAAAAAGCTCCTGAAAAATCGACTGGAAAAGGTGAAAAAACCGAGTATATATATATGAAAAAATCGACTTCAGTTGAGTCGATTGGCGTGATCTCCGGGGTAAATCCGAGTCGTATACTTTCTGTCGAGAAGGGTTTAATGTAGGGCTACCACCGGACGCCGTTTTGCAACTGAAGCGATTGACGAGATGTCCGCAGGTGAGCCGGCTGAGTGGCTCTCACCCCTGTAAGTGAGCTGAAGCCGTAGCTGAGTTTTATGGCTTTCACCCTTGACACGGTCGTCGCACTTGTAGATATTATGTAGATTTCCACCTCTTGCTCCACCCATGGTATTACCTTCACCCGTATCACTACCAGTGTTAACGTCCACCCAGTTCTAGCCATTTATGGCCTGCAGGGGTCTCCACTCTTGGTTCCTGCAGCTGCTGACGTCTCATGGGCTCGTCATAGCGTGCTTACTGCACGGCTTGCTGACTGACTAATATGCGTCCTACTTGACGCGATACTCGAGGTAATTGAAGTGTACGTCGTACCACTTTAACAGTACTGTTTTTGGTGAAGTACGAGTATACGAAAGGCTCACAACCAACCTCTCTATACACAAAGATAGCTATTATTATATCAGGGTACTAGAGTAGGTAGGTCCTAGTAATGAATGAATCATAGCTATGAAGGTAGCTATGATACATATGTACGCCAACCCCCCCCCGGGAGCCAGGCCTACCTAATGGGGAAGGTAGGCCGAGGCTGGAGGCATCGGCCATAACACTCGATCCGAGTAGGTCGCCGTTTTACCAATGTTCGGGCTTATTTATTATTTTATTAGCTTTAAAAATCAGAAACTAAATAGTAGATAATTCAATCTCTATAATGGAAATAAACAGGTATTTCGGAATACTGAAGGCTTAAATAAAATAAGTCTTAAAAGGGTAAACGATTGTATTCGAGTAAGCTTTAAATACAAAATAAAGTACAAAAAGGAAAAGAAAATGAAAAGAATTAAGAAGGACGGGCCCTAAATATCCGATCCATAATACTGTTATCGTGATACTCGAGTGTCTCGAGTTCCTTGGTATTCCAAATGAGTTGCAAATCCGGTATTGCGACGGGTGTTGTGAAGTCAGGAATTGCGATGGGGTTTGTGAGTTGAAACTCTGACATTTATATGGGCATGTGCCAAGGCGCTCAGCCCCCACTATGCCTCTTTTTTTCCCTCCCCCAAGGACGCCTCAAATGCTTCAGGACTTTCGGGTCTAATGAACAACTTGCATCGGCTGGTCGAGATCTCAAGCTGATCTATCGTCTTATTCCAATAGGCAGCAGTGTCGCGGCGTCCTTTCTCATTCAAGTTCCGCCGTCGGTCAGGTCAGACGCCATGGCGTATTGAATCGTGTATTTGCAGGCATTCTCACGATATAAATCAGGGTCTCGAAGGTAGGTTTCCGCGATTTCAGGAACCAGCGGGTCTTCGAGGCCTGGTTTGTCCAAGATGGACAAGATGCTGAGTAGGATTCTGTCGAACGGCGAGCTTACGGGAGACCATTGATCCCCTAACAGATCCACGCAGATGTTGCCCAGGTGGTCGATGTTAGGATGATAAATCCGCGTCAGGAGTTGTATTTTGGGTGGCTTGAACGGGAAGTCTTGGGGAATTCGGATAGTGAGCCAGAACACACCGCCTTCGTAGGGTGTGTTGGGAGGACCCTCGATGCCTCCCAGAAGATGGCACAAATTGTTGTCGACCGGCCAACAAACCAGGGGTCGCGACTTTGCCGTTGGGAGAGCATCTCGTATGCTTTTTACTAGACACGTGAAAAGTCTCTTGGTCGGAATTACCGCAGGGTTGTAGGACCGAAAAACCTCTTGTGTGCTGAAGTCAAGAGCGTCCAATGGACGCGGTGCAGCGAGGACCGCCTCGTCCCACAAAACCGAGTTGCTTTGCCTTTGAATGGCCTCTCGGACGTACGAGAGGTGTTCTGGAAACTTCCCTGAGCTCGCCATGTCGACCACATTGTAGGCCCCTAACCGCGATCCATAGGCGGCCAGCTTGGTGTTGTCCACAGGCTTGAATGCGTACTTTGGTCTCAAACCCAAATTCGCAATCACACGAGAGTTCTGGGCGAGCCCAGCCGGGAAAGCTGGTGAGTCCGGCTCTTCCGTGTCGATGGCGTTCTCGTTGGCATCGGCTTCACCCACTGCGGCGAGCTCTGGCGCTGTGAAATACGTCGCATTATCCGACTCTGTACTTCTGTCAAGTATCGAGACCCCTTCGATCACCGATAGCCGGGAACTTGCAACCTCGAGTGCGTTGCCATTCTCGTCCGTTACGGCATCACAAAGCAACCTTAAGCTTTCCACGTCCTCCAGAGATTCCACCTCGGTCCGTAGTCTGGCTCGCTGAACTTCCAAGACGCCGAGTTTTTCTGAAACCTTTTCTAGCCCATCGATCAAGCGTGTAAGATCTTCGACGCGTCCCTTGAATTCGTCTGCTCCGTAGACTGCCCACTTGATAGCACTCGTGACCGGCGCTTTTCGTCGACGTCCAGCGGCTCCCTGTCTAAACTGCTCGTAAGTCTGGCCAAAGATGTTCAAACCTGGCGATGATCGTTTACGGAAAGAAATGCGGTCCCTGAAGCGGTCGCTCTCGTGCAAGAGGAAGACAATGGCTTCCAAGGTGTTCGCGACGGTACTGCGGATCTGGTCATCGTTTAGAGCAGCATGCTGAACAAGCGGAGCGGCGGCATCGCGAGATCCCAAGCCGAAGGCCTCTCCCCACAGACAAAAGCGTAGACGTTGCATATCGAGGTTCGCACAGATGATCGCGTAGTCTCTTCCGAACTCACGGGCCGTCATGACAATATTGAAGGCGTTTATGCAAGTGGTGAATAATGCCGTCAGGCTGATGGCGCCAATGGCAGCACTGGTAGCCTCCATCGAAGATGTTGATGTCAAGAAATTCGGGTCGATTGTCAACAAGGGTTTTTCTATCCTGGAGCCTTGGGGAGTAGGAATGGTAGGGTGGTCGCCCGGCGGGCCTCAGCCTGAATTCACGATTGAAATACGACAGAGGCTGTGGCAGCCCTAATGCCCGAAACAAGTACCGAATCTGCCTTGCGTTACAGCAAAAGACTCCTGCAATGAGGATTGCACCACTGTTCTGGATTTATTGAGGGATAGGGGAAGGAAAGATGCTCCAGGCAGATACGAAGTGTAACGACGTAAAGGAAAGCTGATAACGGAAAAGGTATGCTGGCAACGATACGGACAGGACACACCCGGTTGCCCGCAATAATATGGACATATGACTGTAAATGTTAGGGTTCAGGGGTATTGGTAACTCAGGAGTAGGCCCTACGGGGCTTACGCCGGGCTAAGCCCGGGGTTAATCCGGCATCTGTCAGGGTTCAGGGGTGTTGGTAGCTGAGGTGCAGGCCCTACCGGGCCTACCCCGGGCCAAGCCGGGGGTTAGTCCGGCACCCAGGAGTGTTACCGACTGGGTATATTAGGGCCTTCGGCCCCTTCACTCTTACACCTCTGTACTTTAGTGTCTTTAGTTATACGCAATACACCCTTTGCCTTCCAACCACCCCAGAGGGGCTTGCACTCTAACAAGGAATTCTTAAAGTAATTAGACCTTTTACGTTAAAAATATAACCTTAATGCTTAATACTATAAGGACGTAAACGATAAAGTATAAGTTTTTTAAATAGAATTAAACGATATTAAGAGGGATCTATAATTAAAAACGAATTAAATTACCCGTTTATAATAATAAAATTATAGTAACTCCCTTCCCCCGGAAGACCTAAATCGTCTTAAAGCGTTAGAAATTTATAACCGTAAATTAAAAGGTTAAAACGTAAACCTTATTATCGAGCTTAAAAATCTCCAATGGAATAATTTAGCCCTCCCCCCTTATTAATCTACGGCATCCCTTACTTTTTATAAAAAGTTTAAGTTAATTAAAATTAAGGATCCCGAACCCTTTATAAAGGAAAACCGTAACCAATACCGTTTCTTTAAACGCCGCGTTATTATTAAGCTCCGGACGAACGAGGATTAATACCCGACTATATAGGCTTAAATCGACTATATTTTAATATTATTAAATCTTAAAGTCCTTAAATAATTAAAAACGGAATACGACGATAATATTTTATTAAGCTTTTAAACCCTTAAGGAATTCTAGACCTTTTTAAACCGAATTTTTAAAAACGTTAATTAAGAGGAAGACCAGATTAATAATTTTTAAGCCTTAAGAATATTAATTAAGGATAAATTTATAATATTTTACCTCGATTTTACCCGCTTAATTAAAGTCTTTAAGTACGTAAATCTTAAGAAAAACCTGAAAATTATAGTTCGCGAATTAATTACTTAACTCTTTAACCGGCTTTACGAGAACCTCCTTTAAGGAAGTTATAACCTGGATAACTTAAACGAAACCCGGGTATACTTCGAGAGGATAAACCGTTTTTAACGTTTAGAATATTACCGTTAATAAAAAACCCTTAACCCGAGTAAAACCCCTATTAAGGAAATTAAGGAGATTATAAGAACCCGTATTACTTCCTTTAAACCCCCCGGTAAAACAGGAGGTTTCGGAGGGTCCGGGTTCCAATAAATTATTTCCGCCGTCGCGAAGTTAACTCCCCCTCCGGACGTTAAATGCTTCACCTATTAAGGGAACTATTTCCAAGCCGATTACCTTAACTATTAACGTAACCAAAACAATACTCGGGAACGTTCCGTTTAAGTTTATTATATTACCCCCGATTTAAATAAAGAACCTACCCGTAATTAAGGCGGCCGGATCTTTTATATCCTTAAAGATACCTTATTTAATAATTCGGACGGGCTATCAATAAAAGATTAAACTCTATAAAAGTTATTATAAAGGAGGAAAACGCGTATTACTTTTAAATTTTAACGATTAAGTATATTAATAATATTAAAGACCCCTTTAACGTTTAGGATAATAAACCCTGGATTATTAACGGGTTTATAAGTTATAGAAATTAATATTTTCCTTTATTCTTCTTAATTAATTTAAGCGTTATTAATTATTATTTTATTGATAAATAAATTATCCTATGAGTTTACGTAACACTTTAAATTTCTCCTTTAACCCTCTCCCGACCTAAGCCTATTTAAGATTATAAGGGTAAATACTTACGGTTTATTACTTATATAATTTATCCCCGGATAACCATAAAAAGCCACTCGGAAAGCCAGTTTTTTATATTTATTACCTAGCTTAAAATATATAACGTAATCCTTAGAAAACTTTAAATATAACGGCATTACGTATTCGCCCACCCTATAATTAATAAGATTTTCTTTATATTAAATTAATATAATTATAACGGGGCCGATTATTAAAATGCGAAGCTTATTCCGGAGTTCTTTTAGACTATAGCCTTAACTTATTAAGCTTTAAATATACTCCCAGAAAGCAAGAAATTGAAGCTATTAAAGCCCCGGGAAAAGAAAAGGAAACCATTAAACAATCTTCCCCTCCCGGAGCTTATCGATAAAGAGAGGCTTTTCTTAATTAAAGCTATTAATATAACGGCCTTCCATATTATTATAAGGATTTAAAAGGAGAAAGGGACCTAGACCTTTTATATTTCGGTAGCGGACCTAATTAACTACCTAGATTTCCTTAATAATGCCCCAGTTAATATCTCCGCTATAATAACCTATAAGGATAACTTCGCGGAGGAAGCGGCCCCTATAGATAAGATTACGGCTAAACTTCCAGCGGAATATTACGATTTCTAGGATATCTTTAATCGCGTAGCGGCAGATAAGCTACCTGTTAGCGCCTATGCGCACCCCGCAGGGGTGGCCTACCGGGCCTAACACCACTTATATGGTAATAGCGGCTTACCCCTAAGCGCTATTACCTGCCCAGGTTAGCTACTTTTGCCTCCGTGGCCGAGTGGTTATCCGTCCTAACATTGTAATAGCGCACTTCAGGGGCTGTGCACCCCCCGGAGTGAATACATAGGGGCAGGTGGCGGTTCGATTCTCGGAAGACGCAGGCCTTTTCTGCACTTCTCAGGATACCGGGTGAGTAAGACACCTAGCGTGGGGCCCGTAACGGCCTTAAACTAGTGGATTTAGGGGCCGGAACGCCCGAAAACTACCGAAACGTGGGCCAAAAGCGAGCCAATAGGGTACGAGCAACCCTGAAACTTCAAAGTGGGCTTAAGCCAATGAGCTCTTTGCGGGTAACGAGTACCCCACAGGGGGCTCGAGCAAAACGTGATGCCCTGAGTGGACCGATTATGGTGCCCTCCGGGGATCGGCTTGAATGCGCGATTTTCGAGTGCGGGGCCCTGCGGGGACCGGCTCAATTGCGGGTCTTTGGTGGTCCGGGTGCCCTTCCACTGTTGGGTATCTGGTCCTAAAGGGCCGGCTGGGTTATGCCCTTGCGGGGGCCTCTGAACCCGAAAAGTGGGCCATGCCTTGCGGGGCCTCTGAGCCTTTCGAGTGCGGTACCCTTGCGGGGGGACCGGCTCAACCCCGGAACATGCCCTTGCGGGGGCCTCTGAGTCCAAAGTGGTCACCCCCTGCGGGGGCTCTCACCACTACCGGTAGGTGATCCCCACAGGGGCTCTCACTGAAACCTGAAGTCCGGTGCCCTGCGGGGGCCGACTTCACCTTGGAGCGCGGTACCCTGCGGGGGACCGGCTCAACCTCGGGACATGCCCTTGCGGGGGCCTCTGAGCCCTACCGAGTGCGACACCCTGCGGGGGTCGACTCACCCTGGAGTACGGTGCCCCGCGGGGACCGGCTCAACCCCGGTAGGTGATCCCCATAGGGGCTCTCACTGGATACGGAAGTCGGGCCTTACGAGTAGGGCCTCCAGCCTGGGGTAACCCCCCAGAGGCGTGGTTTTAGTAGCCTGTACACTCGGGGACGAGTGCATAGGAGGGGAAGTAATGTTAGCGCCTATGCGCACCCCGCAGGGGTGGCCTACCGGGCCTAACACCCCTTATATGGTAATAGCGGCTTACCCCTAAGCGCTATTACCTGCCCAGGTTAGCTACTTTTGCCTCCGTGGCCGAGTGGTTATCCGTCCTAACACTACCCCCATACCGGGACTATAATTATAAGATTAACTTAACCTCGGAGGATTCCCCCCTGGAGTCGTATCTATCTACTTTTAGGCTATAAGCTTCAGAAATTAAAGAAATATATTACCGAGTGTCAGGGTTCAGGGGTGTTGGTAGCTCAGGAATAGGCCCTACCGGGCCTATCCCGGGCCAAGCCCGGGGTTAGTCCGGCACCCAGGAGTGTCACCGACTGGGTATATCAGGGCCTTCGGCCCCTTCACTCCTACACTTCTGTACTTTAGTGTCTTTAGTTATACGCAATACACCCTTTGCCTCCCAACCACCCCAGAGGGGCTTGCACTCTAACACATCCAGGAGAATTACCGACTGCGTATATT
Organism: Niebla homalea; assembly: GCA_019925105.1. Lineage (NCBI taxonomy): Eukaryota > Fungi > Ascomycota > Lecanoromycetes > Lecanorales > Ramalinaceae > Niebla > Niebla homalea. Next base: position 331,703 of record JAHGAU010000031.1, read on the forward strand.
GGGGCCCTCGGCCCCTTTACTCCTGTACCTCTATACTTTAATATTTTTAATTATATATAATAGACCCTCTACCTTCCAACCACCCCAGAAGGGCTTATACTCTAATAAAAAGAAGCTTTTCGGAAGCTCATAAGATATTAATCGGCGCGCTACCCCACTCGGTACTTATAGGGGTCTGTATCTTAAAGACATATGGAGCTTAAAGACGTAAACTGTTAAAGTGTAAGCCCCTCTGGGGTGGTTGGAAGGCAAAGTTTATATTACGTATAATTACTATAAAGATAATGAAGTATAAAAGTATAAAAGTAAAAAGGTTAGAGGCCTTAATATACCCAGTCGGTAATACTCTTTGTACCGGAGTAACCCCGGGCTTAGCCCTGGGTAGGCCCGGTAAGGCCTGTACCTGAGCTATTATCACCCCTGAACCCTGACAGGAATAATTACTTTTCTTTAAATTTATATAACTTATCGGGAGTAAATAGTTAAAAAAAATAAAAATAATTAAAGACTTTAAAAAGTTGTCCTTTAAAATAAAATGTCCTTTCTTAATATTAATTTAAAAATCTTATAAATTGGGTCTACCCAGGATAATTCATTAAAAATCTAACTTAATAATAAGTATAAAATATTAAATTAAGTATCCGAACTTATGTTTATTATTAAGTAAATTATATAAGACATAGTCCCGTTTATATTCTTGTTAAAATTATTTATCGTTTTCTTTTTCATAAAAGTATTAAATTAATATTAAAATCTTTATAAAAAGAATATGTAAAAGTAATATTGATAAAGGAATAACCCGTAACTCCTATATTTATAAAAATAAAATAAATTCGACTTTTTTTATTTATAAAAGTATATAATACTATAGAAGCTTTCTCTATAAAATAATTATTATCCGAATTAATTAATGTTGATATTAATAACTTTTTTCCCTTAACCGCGTTAATATTATGGGTAATTAATTTTTTAAACCTATATTTATTTCCTAGATTTTATTAACTTTTATTTTATACTTATTAAAATAAGTCGTTAAGATATAATTAAATTGTTTATAATAATAATAAAGTTTAAAACAGCGTTTATTCTTTAAACGTTTTCAAAAATTGTTTTTTTTAATTAAAAATACCAGCTATATATATAATCTTTTTTTATAACTTTAATACTATTTCCTTATTCCTTAATTTTATCTTATTAATAAGTGATTATTTTTTTCTTCTTTTCAATATCCACGATATTATTAAAGTTAATAATATATAGTTTTAATGGTTTTAAAATAATAAATCCAAGGGTTTATTCAGAATCTATCTTTAAGTCGCGGTACTATTTAATTATATAAATGATATTATATTTCATTTTTAACGGTATTTAAGGATATTAATAAGTTCAAATATATTGCTTTTAAAACTTCCGAACTCACCGGTATTATCTTAATAAAACGTATAATAGTTACGGCGTATTTTACCTTATCGATTTACCTTCTTATTAATTTTATTTAAATAATTTATAATATGCTTTAGTTAAAAACATAAATTATTTAATACCCTTTTATATTATAAATGAATATGTTTTAATACTTCGTTTCTTATATTATTACATATAAATATTACTTTAATATTATCCGTAAGGTAATAATTATAATGATTTTTAAAATAATCTTAAATAATAATTTCTTAATCTTTATATAAAATAGTATTATTTCTTCTATTCGTCAAATAAAAAATTTTTTTATTTCCAATATAAGTTTTATACGTTTCTTTTTTTCATTAAACATATTAATCTATATTTATTTCTATAAGTATACATTATTTATATATATTAACTTAATTAATTTAAGAGTATTCTTGAGTTAATTATTAATATGTTTCATTGAAGTATCAAAGTTTATGCTTTTAATATAAAATCGGTAAATCTTAACTATAATAATAATTTTAAAATTATTAATATACATAACTTCCTTAATAAATTTAATACCTTTATTACGTTTAACTGAAGGTCAATTATGTTTTTTTAGGTTTTTATCAAGGTCATTTTATAACTATTAAAGTAAATAATATATAGTTTTAAAATCTTAAATAATTATCCCGTTCTTTTTATATATAAACTTATTAAATAATAGAATTATAAAACGTAAATTAACTTATTTGGAAAAGGGGTTGTCGGGGGTGAAGTCCGTTACATTTATATTATTATTATTAACTTTGAATTTCAAGGAGTTAAAAAACTTATAAGATAAGTCCTTTCTAAAAATTAAGTTAAGTGAAAGAATAAACTACTTTATACGAGATAATAAAAGTAAAGGAAGTATAGGGTATATTCTTAATATCGTAAATAATATAAGTATACGGGGATAGGATTATAGCGATAACCCCTATAATAGGCCCTGAAACGCGATTTCGCCCGGGAGATTAAAAAATATCTTTAAAATTAAATAACTATCTTCTATAATTACTTTCTTAAACTCCCTTAAGCCCCCGTTAATGTAATTAGCTTCACGGACCTGTTTATAAAACTTAAGTTCTTTAAATATTAAACAAGCTAATACCGGTACTTTTTCCCTTTTATTTAAGGTTAGAACCTTAAGGCGTTTAAAAGGTAGAACGGTTTAAAATTAATTTTTAACCTTATTATTATCGTTACCTTATAATCGATAACCGGGTATTTAAGTAAAAGTATTAGCTTTATTAAGTTATTTACCCGGGCGGTAAATAACTTTAAAATTAAACTTAAAGCGGATATTTAAGTATTTAATTTAACGTTTAATAAGCTTTTAACTTTTAATAAAGTACTTTAAGGCTTAATTATGATTAAAAATTCAGAGAAACTTCTTTATTATTTTTAATTTAAGTTATTTATTCTTTAAGTACCGGATAATAACGAAGAGTTCTTTATTATAAATATTATAATTATACTGAACCGGTAATATATTCTTAAAGTAATAGGCTACCGGGTATAACTCCTTACCCGTATCGTATTCAGAAAAAATACCGTTAGAATCGTAATTTAAAAAATCCGTTTTAAGGATCGTTTCTTTATCGGGATTGTAATAAATTAATACGGAAGTTATAATAAGAGCTTTTTTAAGTATAATATAAGCTTTTTAATATTCCGGGGACTATAAGAATAAGGTTTCCTTTTTAATAAGCTTTAAAAAGGGCTTTATTATCTTAAAGAATTAAGGGATAAATCTTTAATAAAAATTATAAAAACTGATAAATCCTTAAAAAGCTTTAAGGTTAAGGGGAACCGGTTAATCCTTAATTTTATTTACTTTATTAAGGTTTATTTTTAGCCCGTTAATATTAAGAATAAGACTTAAAAACCTAATTTATTATACTTTAAATACTTCCAGATAATTAGTTATAAGCCGGCGTTACGTAAACGTTTTGATATTAAGCGTATATAACGGGTATATTCTTTTTTAATAATACTATTTAAGTAAGTTTAAATAATGTTATTTAAAGAATTAAATAAAACCTTATTTATATATTATTAATATAAGGCGGGGCTATTAATTAAGTTAAAAGGTATAACTTTATACTTAAAGGCGCTTAATAAAATAACGAACATCGTAAAGTTTTTATTCTCCGGGTATATATAAAGTTTATTAAAGGTTATAATAATATTTAAGCGGGTAATCTACTTATAACTAGTAACTCGGAATAGTACCTCCTTAATTAAGAGAATAAAATATTGGTTCCTTCTAATAATAACATTAATATTATAATAATTTACGTATTATTATAAATCGCCATTAAACTTAGAAGTAAAAAAGATAAAGGGTTTATAGGGGGCTTTATTAAGCTTAATAAATCTTTTTTCTAAGTTCTTAATAATATATTCCTTTAATTTTTAAAGTTTATAATTCAAAGCGGATAAATATAACTCCGGGGTAAAATCCCTTTTAAAATTAAGTTAATCTTATAATTATAGTCCCGGTACGGAAATAATTTATTTATTATTACGTGATTAAAAATATCCTTAAAATCATAGTATTTAGCCGAAAAATTAACTATAATCTTATTTATAAAGGCCGCTTTTTTTTATAAAGTTATCCTTATAAATTATTATAATAAAGATATTAACTAAGGTATTATTAAGGAAATTTAAGTGGTAATATAAGTCCGTTATAGAAGTATAAAAGGTTTTAATCTTTTTTCTTTTTAAGTTTTTATAATAATATAGAAAGTTACTATATTAATAACTTTAATTAAAAAAACTTTTCTTTTTTAATAGGCTCCAGATAAAGAAAATCGCTTTATACTTTCTGTCTCTTTTCAGGGGGCTTAAAAGGTATTTTCTGTTCCTTTTACCGGGTTTTAAGTAAGTTTAATCTTTTATTTTTCAAGAATACGTTTAAAGCTTAATAAATTAAGATTATAATTCGAAGGAATTCCGAAATAAACTTTACGCTTTAATAATTAACTTCTTTATAATTATATTAATTCAAAATAAAGAATCTATTATTGATAGTGAAATAAACGAATACGTAATACCGTTTTATTTAAGGTTTTTTAAGGATCGAATTATATATTTTAAGCCGGATAATAAATATAAAAGATTAGCTTTTTAAGTAACCTGGAAAGGGGGAAACCAAGGAAGACATAGAACTTGCGGTTAAGTACAGGAAGGAATGAAAACATTAAAAGGGTTAATTAAGGGTGGAATTACTTCCTATATACTTTAAAAAGGGAGAGTAAGGCGAATTATTATAGTAAAGATCCTATACCTTACTTACTTACATAGGGGTTATAGCTTATCTTGAATCGTATTTTATTGCTTTATACTATTTTATTACTTTTATTTTTTTATTATTTTTTATTTCTTTTAATGGTCTTAAGAAGGCTTTTATTTACTCATATATATTAAGGAACTCAGTTGAACTATACGATTTAATCGTAAATAACCTACCATATTAAAAGAAACGATAAAAATATTATATAAAACCGATCTTTATTGTTATTATATTATATATATATAATAAAAACAATAAATTATAAATTTATATATATTTATAGAATATTCTTAATTATTACTTATCTATTGAATAAATATTAAAATCGGGAAAAATAAAAATATTTAATTAACTTTTTTTAAGTACCTTTATTTAAATATTCTTATTATTATATTCGATTAATACGGAGACCCCGTTTATATATATTAATAAGATATTATTAATATTTATTCAATAACTATTAATAATTGGAAATTAAAAAGTGGACAAATGGGTAACGCCCTTAAAACGCCTTAACTATAAAGGCATAATAATATCCTTTATATCGATAATAGGCTTATACCTTAATTAAGAAAAAATCGTATATATTATTAGATGTTTTAAACTATTATTAAGGAAGATGTAATTAATATATTAATATAAAACGTTTTCTTAAAACGGAAGAAATTAAAGCAATTAAAGAAAAAAATAGAAAAAAAATTAATTACCTTAAATAACGTAAAACTACTATTTAATAATTAATAATTATAATATTGGAACTATAAGACTTAATAACCTATACCGAGCAATTAAACCCAATTAAAATATAAATTTTATTAAATTATTTTAAGTAATTAAACTTAATTAAATCCGATTAAATTATAAGTTTTAATATTTTATTCCGAGCGATCGAACCGTATATTATAAATAAAACTCCTTAATTTAATTTAAAGTATTATATATATTTCTTAAGAACGTAAGGTAAATTTTAATAATTTACTTTAAATAAATAATTTATATTAATAAATATATAAGACTCCTTAATAATTATAGGAATAATTAAACTGAATTATGTATCTTAATATTAAAGGTAATAAAAACAAGATTCCTTAATAAGGCTTAAATAGTTATATATACCTTTTAAAAAGACATTCCTTATTAAAACGTAAATTATTAAGTTAAAAGTTACTTAACTTATAATTAGGTTTTAAATTACTTATAAAGGTTTAAACCGGTCTCTAGAACTCCTAGGAAATAACCGTTAACCATATAATACGCTAATAAGACGTAATATGCCCTTTATTTCGAGTTATAAATTAAACGATTAAAATTAAAAAACCAGAAAATAAATTAAGAAAATAAATAATAAAAAGAAATAAATAATAAAAGTGATTAAAAGAATTAATAGATAAATAAAAACAGAAAATTAAGTATATTTATAATAATAACTATCACATATATATATTAAGAATATTAGCTATAACCTATAACGGTTACCGACGTAAAACTTATTTTAATTAACGGTATCCTTTTTAAGGCATTTTTATATAAAGGGTTAAAAGAATAAAAATAGATACCTAAGTTCTTTATATAATTTATATAGACTTTATTATCGCTTTATTAAATTAATATAATTACGATATACTCCTTATTGTTACCGATAAGTTCTTTAAGCGGGTATTTTTGCTCCCCGGTAATATTAAATTTAAGGCTAATAATTAAACAAAGTTATTACTAGCCGAATTAATAAAATAAGGATAAGGAATTATTTTTAATATTATATTAAATAGAGATCGTAAATTTATTTTTATATTTTAAAAATCCATATTTAAAGAAATGGATATTCGTATTCTTACGTTTAACGTATATTACCCTTAAATTAACGGTTAGTTAGAACGGATTAATTAAGCGGTCGAAATCGCATTACGTTATTTCGTAATTATATATCCGGATTATAGCTAGATAGATATTATCCTATATGTTTAAAGCATCTTAAATAATTTAAAGTTAACGTTAATTAAATTTATTCCGAATAAAATTTATTATAATATAAATATCCGTAACCCTTTAAACCTTTTAATAACCTCTTTAATTCCTAAGTATAATATACTTTAATTATAGAATCGTAAAGAAGCATAATGTCAGGGTTCAGGGGTGTTTGTAGCTTAAGAGTAGGCCCTACCGGGCCTACCCCGGGCCAAACCCGGGGTTAGTCCGGCACCCAGGAGTGTCACCGACTAGGTATATCAGGGCCTTCGGCCCCTTCACTCCTACACCTCTGTACTTTAGTATCTTTAATTATACGCAATACACCCTTTGCCTTCCAACTACCTTAGAGGGGCTTGCACTCTAACACTAACCGGACAAACTCCCTAACCGGACACGCTAAGCCCGATTTAGATTGCTTTTTTTCTTTTCTTTTTTTTTCTTGGTCTTCAACCTACTTATTATATCCTTATTGCTCTACAAATAACACTTATAGACCGGCAATTAATAGGATCTGGATAGTCTTACCCTCACCCTCAGTAAGCCCGTTACTATGTCCTCCAGCAAGCCTATTACCAGGCCCTTTACCAAGCCCTTTATTAAACCCTTTATTAGGCCCTTTATCAAAACGCGATGATTTAAGGCTTATCGCGGTAAGGGCATATAAGGATCAGGTATGGCCTTATGTTGAAGGGTTTAAGTAACGGCTTGCGGAAGGATTAACTGAAGGGCTTGCTGAAGGGTTTATTCATCTGTGAGGTTGAGGGTGAAGGTTGTTAGGGTTTAGGGGTGTTGGTAGCTCAGGAGTAGGCCTTACCGGGCCTATCCCGGGCCAAGCCCGGGGTTAGTCCGGCACCCAGGAGTGTCACCGACTGGGTATATTAGGGCCTTCGGCCCCTTCACTCTTATACCTCTGTACTTTAGTGTCTTTAGTTATACGCAATACACCCTTTGCCTTCCAACTACCCCAGAGGGGCTTGCACTCTAATAAAGGTAAGGGTGAAGGTAAGGGTGAAGGTAAGGGTGAAGGTAAGGGTGAAGGTAAGGGTGAAGGTAAGGGTGAAGGTAAGGGTGAAGGTAAGGGTGAGGTAAGGGTGAGGCTATGTAAAACCTACTGACTGACGGTCTGTAAGCGTCATTCATAGAGTAATAAGGATGTAATAAATAGGTTGAAGATTAAGAAAAAAACCAAAAGATAAAAAAGCAATCCAAATCGGGTTTAGCGTGTCCGGTTAGGGAGTTTCTCCGGTTAGGGGGTGAACCCTTCTAAGGAGTATTACCGACTGGGTATATTAGGGCCTTCGGCCCTTTGACTCCTATTGTCAGCCTAGGTGTAGGCATGGTGGTAGTGTTGCGGGCATGGAGTGTCACTGAGCCGTTATGCGAGCGGTGCCAAGACACTCTCATAACACGTGTATATCTCATTACCTGGCCGTATATCCCAGACTAGCTGGGTATATCCTGCAGTCTTCTTTTATAGATCCATCTTTATAGATCATATTCAATTTATACTACCCTATTATACAATTTATACTTATACGTCCATACGTATAATAGTTATAAGCCCGGTTATATATACCTAGTGCATCTATTAGAGATTCGAATTATTCATTTAATAATTAAATCGCGTAGATATAGCCTTTAAGCTATATACTTAAAGGATAACATATAGAGACTTAAGCAGAAATTATAAAGGGACCGACCTTTCTCCTTTCTTGTTAATTAATCAATTTAAGATAAGCTCTTATAAAGTAAAGCTCGTTAATTCTAAAGATTAAGACGCATAATTATCTATCGTTAAGGGAAAGGCAACGGGATACCATATCTGGGATCTCGTAAACCCTACCCTTAATATTAAGCTTAAAGCATTAATAAAGCCCGATAAACCAGAAGTTCCTTAGGTCTTAGGCGATTAAGTTATAAATACTATAATTATATATAAGATACGTATGATATAGTATAAGAGTTACGTATTACGGTAAGAAAAGCAGGATACTTTATTAACGAAGCTTAACGATTTTATCTATTTATTAATTAATAAGGTAAATCTTATATACCTTTAGGACGTAAAAGTCCATCTATGGGACTTCCTTTAAGCCCTTTAATTAAAAATAGTACCTTTAAACTCCGCCCGCTTTTTAAAAGTAGAAAAGGAGTATTATCATATTAAGACCGGTCCTGGATCTTAATAAAGTCCTGAATCCTAAGTAGATAAATAAATATATATACTTGCTTAAGCCAGGAACAATCGTCTTATAGAAACCTTAGACGATAAACGCGTATTCCGCGATTTTCTAATAGTAATAAAGAGATATACATTAATATTGTCCTAGATATATAAGTTCAATATTGGGAACGTAGCAGATTATTCCGTGGCCCTCGCCACCGCTAAAGAGCAATTCAGATACCATATCCGGCTTTACGACGTAAAGAAGATGACTTTAACGTATTTAGCGTTTATAACTAGCGATAAGAAAACCGGTAGCAATAATACTTTAAAAGAATTAATAAAATTAACCTATAAGGGTAATATAGCTAAGCTAATTAAATACCTATATAATATAAAACATTAATTCAGCGAATATAATTACTTTCGAGGTAATCGGCTTAATAGGCCATTAAATTTCAAACGAGACTCAGTTATCATGAAAAAGGTAAAAGATAAACTTAAGGATTAAAAGACCAGGGAGAGGGTTAATAAGGCTCTTAAGAAGTCCAGAAATATCGAGTAAAAGGAAAAGTTATTACCGGTACTATTAAACGATAAGTACGGAGCTTTTACTATCTTAGGAAATATAAATCTTAAATCGTCCTGGATTATAAATAGCGGCTCTATAGTTTATATTTATAATAATATTATAAGAGACCGCTTTATTAAAGAAGTGAATGGCGAAAATAACACTATCGTTATAAGCATTAGAAATAATAAAGTTAAAGCATACGGAAGTATTACCCTTCGCGTCAATAAGCCTATTAAAAGAAAGGCCAAAATTACCTTTATAAAGGTGGCCTATATCCCAGACTTTATAATAAACTACTTATTTAACAGTGTTCTTAAGCAAAAAAATATATACTTTAAATAATAAGAACGTATGCTTATCTATAAAGGATAGCTTATAATGCTATTGAAATATACCGATAGTCTCTATATCCTCGAAGATAATATTGAATAACGAGATATTAATAGTGCTTTTATAGTTAATAAAACTGTCTTAAAACGATTAATAAAGTTATTAATAAAGTTAGGAATAGTAGCGGAATAACATTAACTCCTTATTTATATTAATAATAATTCTATTTAATACTTCGTAGGAGCAGCTAAAAAAGTAAAGATTATAGATAAAGAGAAGGTTCCAAAAATAAGTAATTATAAAGTCTATGCCTTATTAAAGGCTTATTGAATCGTATTAAGGTTATTATATAAAGTAGAAACCTCATTAATACCTTTCTTTTAAATCATTTATAATCTTATGTAAATAAGTATTATAATGAACCGTAATTAATAAGTATTATATATCGCTTATTCTGAATACGATTTTTAAATAATATATACCCATAGGTATAAGTCAAAAGCGAGTAATATTCTACGGAAAGCCATTAAAACGATTAAGACCCGATTTTATTATAACGTAGCCTTTATTCGATTAAACGGTAAGATATTATTGGGATCTGAGTTTAATAGCCTTATCGATGAGCTCGGTATCACCTTTAAGCCGTCAGCACCAGACACCATAACATAAAACGGACATTCGGAACGGAAGGGTGGACTATTAGTTATTAAAGCACAGGCAATAAGATTATAAGTAAATTTGCCCCAGTTCCTATAACCATGGATTATGCAAACGGCCGGTTTCCTTATAAATCGAATACCAATAAAAAAGCACTTATAGGCTATACCATTCAAGAAAGTTATAAATTTAAAGTTAAACCTTTAATACTTAAAACAATATAGCTATAAGGCATACCTATTCGATAAGTCCATCCTAAGGAAAGAAAAGCTCGTATTAAGAGCATATATTGGTTTCCTCGTTGGCTATTATGGTACCAATATCTATAATATCTGGATACCCAGCCAAAAAAAGTTATCCGTACCCGAGACGTCTTCTTTAACGAGAAAGAATTCTATAAAGCAGGTGAAATCAATGTAACTTAAATCGAGAATAAGTTATTCCTCGAGGTTTTATTAATAGATATTATATACCTTATAATAACGATTAATAGTAAGGAAGGTAAAGAAGATAAGTAAAACGGAATCACCGGGATAAAACCTTTAAAAGAATATAAAGAATAATAACAGTTATATCCCTCTTTATTAACTTTAACGTCCACGAACTATAACTCCATAGACGAGGATAACGCCGGGGGTAATAATGGTGACGGTAATAGTTCTGGGGGAAGTAATAGTAACGGTAATAAAGGTAACGTTCCACCTACTTCAATATTAACTTTAAAGCCTACCTTAAAGCCCAGAAAGAGAGATAATAATAAATCGGACTTTAATATAAATAATATTATTAAAAAAAAAAGGACCGGACGAGGTATAAAAAAAGTAAGTTATACTATAGCTCTTAATTCAGTTAAAAACGGTTTAAAGCTATTATATTACGTAGTATTTACTGCCTTCCTATTATTATTTAAGCTCTATAAGAATAATAAGATATCTTCTTATTTACTGAAGTTAATAATTAAGGGCACGTTCTACCGTAATACCTTACCTTCTGAGCCGAAATACTATCGTTATATGCTAAGATACCCGCATACCGTAAGCTTTAAGTTAGTAATCGAAATAGAGCTTAGCTTACTTAAGGCAAAAGGAACATGGAAAAAGGTCCCACTCGATCATACAGAAAAAGCGAGTAAAATACCCATCCCAACCACTTGGGTATTCAAGTATAAATTTAATAATAAAGGGTATCTTATAAAGTATAAAGCGAGGCTTTATATAAAAAATGATTTACAAAAGACCGAATAAGATAAATTTGCCGCTACCCTGGCAATACGAGTCCTAAGAGTACTTATGGCTATTATAGTTATATTCGATTTGGAAATAAGGTAGTAGGACGCCATTAATGCGTTTATTAATAGTAATATAAACGAACTTATATATATTAAATTACCGGAAGGATACGGGGGTAAAGTCTTACTTCTCCTACTTCGAGCCCTATATAGGCTAAAGTAATTATTAATATTATAGTTCCGGAATCTCTTATAAATATTAATAAATTTAAACTTAAAATAAGTCCCGGAAATTAAATATTTCTTTATTAACGACTATATAATAATTTTCTTCTTTATAAATAATATCGTTATTATTTATAATCGAGAGAATAGTTAAAAAGTAAATAACTTTTAAAGTTAATTCTTTTAAAGATATAAAATAAGAAACTAAAGTAAACTTAAGTAATTCCTAGGCATAAAGATAGCATAAAATAGATTAACTTATTAAATCCGCTTATGCCAGGATAATTATATCGATAAGCTTACGGTTAAATTTAATATTATAATAATAAACCGAGCTCCTAAAGTACCTTTATATAATACCGATATATTTATTAAGAATACCGATTAAGCAATATTTTAAGAAATCTATATATATTAATAGTTCATCAGCTTAATTAACTTTACTACCGTAACGACGAGAATAAATATAGCCTTCTCAGCCTTAAAGCTATCTAAGTTCCTTATAAACCCGTTACGATATTATTAAGAATCAGCTATACGAGTATTATAGTACCTCGCTTATATAAAGTACTATATAATCGTCTATAACGGGCGTATTAAAGATCCCCGCATTGTATTTATAGCTTTATCTAACGTATCCTTTACTGACGATACAGAGATACGGTATAGTTTATAAGGCTATATCTTTAAGCTCTTTAAGGGCTTAATTAATTGGAAAGCAATAAAATAAAAGACAATAACAATAAGCTTTATTAAAGCTGAATTCTTTGGTTTTACCCTTATAATAAAAGAGCTTATATAATAGAACCGTTTCTTTAAGTTAATTGTACTGGATTTATCGTATTCGCCAAAGATCGAGTATAACAATACTTAAATAATCCGTATAGTTTAAGGGATAAACTTACAGTTTACAATAAAACTCCGTTATATAAATATATATCATTATTAACTACGATAAGAATATTAAAAGAAAACGATTAATATTAAGTATATATTAATAGTAAAGATATTAGCGGACGGCCTTATAAAGCCCTTGTTATTATAGAAATATAAGGATTCATTAAACTCTTAAGCCTTAAAGACGAAAAACCCCAGGAGAACCCCATATCGTGATACGACTCGGCAAAACCCCAGAGACGTCGTTTTCGAGAGATTCAGCTCTTAAAAAATCACGACTATAAACCGGGTATACGATAATTTTTCCGGGTTCCCTTATTTTTACGATTTCCTCAATTTATAACTTTTTCTCGGCGTATACCTAGTAATAACTACTTAATAATATTTTATAGGATAATGCTCGGAGCTTTATTAAGTAAATATAAAGCTCCGGAGCTGGTTAATATACCAAAGTTTTATTATTATTATTGCTTTCCGGGTTAACAATTTTTTTTATTAAAACTTTAATTTCTTAAAAAACGTACCCTTCCTTATATAAGTTTCTCGGTCCATTAATAAGCTCGATTACAATAAAAGAAGTAACTATATAAGGATATCTAGGATCATTATTAAATAATAATCTTAAGGGGGTATATTAGCTTAGGTATAAATATAGTAATAATATTACGGGCATAAAGTATCATTAAGCCGTTATGCGAGCGGTATTAAGATACTCTTATAATACGTGTATATCTCATTACCTGGCCGTATATCCCAGACTAGCTGGGTATATCCTACAGTCTTCTTTCATAGATCCATCTTCATAGATCATACTCAATTCATACTACCCTATCACACTCATACGTCCATGCGTGTAACACCTATACTTTTATACTTTAATATCTTTAATTATACGCAATACACCCTTTGCCTCTTAACCACCCTAAAGGGGCTTGCACTCTAACAGGGTTCAGGGGTAATGATAGCCCAAGTACAGGCCCTACCGGGCCTACCCCGGGCTAAGCCCGGGGTTATTCCGGGATAAGGAGTATTATTAATTGGGTATATAAGGGCCTCCGGCTTTTTTATTTTTATACTTTTATACTTTAATATCTTTAATTATACGTAATATACCCTTTACCTTCTAACCACCCCAAAGGGGCTTATACTTTAACAGTTAAAAGGTATAAGTTACTTAATTATTATTATATATAAAGTAAAACTATATGCAAGGCCCTATGCCGCTATCCCACTTGGGTCTAGCACGTCCGCCTTATCTAATCTGATCCGCGTCACGTGATCTCCCAAGTGGCGATCCTGTACATTCAACAACTAAGTCCTCTCTCTCTTGCTCGTCTGCCGCTTCTCTGGTAAGATCATCTGGCTGTGGTTCCTTTGCCTCCACGCCAGCATAGACTCCGCTCATCAACTGCACGAAGCTCACTGTCCGTAAATGAGAAGTCATCCCGCGGCTCCAAAAGCTCTCATTACTCATGTATCCTCAAACAAGACCTCAATCTATCAGGTTAAGCCAAGTGCGTTGCCAATGATATGTACAGAGTCTACACCAATCTAGTTCAACCCCTACCGTTCACAGCTTCGGCCTGCCAACCTGACACTCCCCTTCTTCTGCAGCCTTCATCTTGAGGACACGTCTTAAGATTTTTCCACTCGCGCTCTTGGGAATTTCATCGACGAACCTGACGCCGCCCCGCAGCCTTTTATGGTTGGCGACTTTGGCTTGCATCCAGCCCTGTATGTTCTGCACAGTCCTCTCATTCCTCTCCACACCAGCCTTTACAGCAATGTAAGCCCGGGGTAATTCAGTAGCTTGTTCCTTGTCGTATACGCCAATCACCGCAACATCATTGATCGCATCATGACTCAGCAATAGTCCCTCCAGCTCAGCCGGCGGTACCTGAAAGCCTTTGTATTTGATGAGCTCCTTCACGCGATCCGTGATGAAGAAGTTGCCATCCTCGTCCTGATGTCCTACATCTCCTGTCTTGAAAAAGCCATCTGGTGTCAACGCATTCCGTGTAGCTTCTGGGTTGTTGTGATAGCCCTTGAAGATGTTGGGGCCCTTGATCCACAATTCACCAGTTTCTCCCACGGAGACTTCCTGTTCATCGGGAGACATGTACTTCGCTGTCTGATTGGGCAGCATCGTACCGACAGCCCCGATGCTCGTATACCACCTTTCCCAAGGTTGAGTGTGCGTACTGGGACTCGTTTCGCTCAAGCCATAGCCTTGCTTGATTGGAACCTTGATGCGCTGGTAGACCGAGTCCACCAGTTGTCTCGTCAAGGGCGCAGCCCCACTGTTCATCATGCGCAGACTGCTTAGATCATACTTCTCTACGACAGGGTGCTTGCCAAGAAGGAGAATCACTGGAGGCACAACGTATGCAAATGTGATACTGTATTTCTCAATGTTTGCGCAGAATTTCTCGATGTCAAATTTAGACATGACGGTCAGAGTCCAGCCAGAGTACATGCACTGATGGACGAGGCAATTCAGTCCTAGACAATTGAGTCTCCTGTAGTCACCAAGATGGGGAAGAACCTTACCGTAGATATGAAAGAAGGGCAAAAACCCCAATATCTGATCTCCCTGTCCATCCTTGCCTCCATTCCAAGTTAGGTTGCCACCTTCTCCAGCGCTCAGTTGTAGTATGTTGGATACGATATTCGAGTGAGTAAGCATGACGCCTTTGGGATGGCCAGTCGTACCGGAGCTATATGAAAGAAAGGCAAGATCGTTCTGTGGATCAACCGGTGTCCTTCGGTAGCGTTTGGTGCCTGCAAGGTTCTTGACGGACGAAAAGTGCTTGAACCTAGCTGACTCATCTCTCTCGTCACCGATCAAGACAATTCGATCCTCTGCAATACCAACTCGTTGCGCTGCTTGAATGGCGACGGGTAGAATGGCCTTTTGCGTGATCAAAGCACTGGCCCCTGCATCCTTCAACTGAAACGCCAATTCGTCGACCGTATACCCCGGGTTCGCCGGTGAGATGATTCCTCCCGCCCAGTGAGTTCCCCAAGTGACAATCGGCATATCAATTGAGTTTGGGGTGAAGAGGCCCATTACGTCGCCCTTCTTCCACTCCCATACTGATCTGAGCCCCTTCCCAAAGTCAATGGCTGCGTCTTTGACCTGAGCATAAGTGTAGGATCGACCCGTATCTGTATCTTTGTATATGAGCTTCGTATCAGGGTATGGTCGGTCTTTGTTCTCAAATAGGTGGCCCCAAATATCTACATTGGGAACGTCGATCTTCGGATACAGTGATTCCGTAGGCATGATAGGCAGAAAAAGATCACAGGCTGCATCAACGCCCGTCTGCTAATGCCTGTATTTGAGTCTGCCTCCCCTGAGCCCAGCTTGGGAGAACATTGTACAGAGGTAGAGTGGAAAATGCGGGGAAGCGCCAGAGGAGGCGGAGCGGAAATCGGAAGTGAATTGCCGAGGTGGTGAATGATAGGGCTGAGTGAGGCTTAGGGCTGAGACTTAGGGCTTAGTACTATTCCGTAGGTTGTTACAGATGTTGAAATGCATTTTCTAATGATTAATATTTCCAGATCGTCAGCCAACGCCAACGCCACAGCCCGTCAAGACCTTGCAGGCGGGCACATGACTAGCTTGAAGGCCATTACAGGTCGTCCGGCCTTTGGAGCAACTGCGCCACGCCTGCTGAATCCTCAGCGGCGATGGGCGCAAGTGCACGATGTCAGATTTCTGGTGACGCATCAGCAGAATGCAAGAGTCGTTGAGAAGTACAAGGACAAGCTGCAGCGCAAAGCAAAAGAGTCAGTGGTAGTCAAAGCCTTTCAAAGCTGTTTGCCGACTGACTGCCATTCCAGGGAAGGTCTCAAGGACGTTGACGAGCTGAAGGCTGCCTACCAGACCAAGATAGAATCGCAGCGCAAGAAAGCTCTCACACCTACAGTGGACTCTGTATTGGACAAAACAGACAGTACGCCAACATCTGGCTCTTCGCGCGGCACTTCGCCATACCCAGCCCCGCCTCCCCCTCCGCAGCCAGCAGCCTCCGGCTCATCCTCCACTTCCAAAAAGGGGGTACCTCCCGGCGTCAAGACCCTTTCTTCATACATCGACGTTGCCAAAACGCTGGAGCTGCCTCAGCGCGAGATCGAATACCTGTGGCGGCTACGACACGCATCGGACAAGCAATCGCTGTGCGCCGTCATCTCCAACAACATCTACTCTCGCATCGAATCCACAGCACGGCAACATCCTCAATTCATCCTCCCGCTCCCCCGGGAAGGGAACGGCGCCGAGATACACTTCTTACAATGGACGTTCCCAACCCCTACAACCGCAACAGTGCTCTTCACCCATCTGGCCGAGTTCAAGCTGCGAGGAGAGTTCGCGCAGCCTCACACCACCTGCACACATCATCTGGACTTGCGGCAACAGAAGGGACTTGTGCTGTTGCAAGGCACTGTCGCGGAGGGCCGAGGTCTCACCGTCGATGAGGGCAGGTGGCTGCTCATGTGCTTGCAGAAATTCTACGGGGGTGAGGGAGAGCAGCCGGCAAAACGGAGGCTGTTGGAAAGCTTCAGTGGTGGTGACGAGGCATTCAAGGTGGAGGAACTTCTCGAAGAGGCAGAAAAGATTGTTTGAGCGGTATTCTGATGAGCAGATGGGCCTTGATCCAGCGACGTTCTCTCGAAACGGACCTCTGAGGTATGCCTAGATAGCGCATCAGGTATGGCCTACACGAGTGGCAGGGTACTTTGTCTTGCGTTCAAGGAGAAAGGATGTTTACCCCACTTCTTTACCTTCCAGAATCTTACACAGCGCCGACATATCGATGTCAATGCCCAACTGCTCCTCCATGATCTTTACCGTTATTCTGTCCGCCCCCGCTTCGATCAATCCACGCATGGGGCGCGCAGCCAGGGCAAGCAATTCATTGGATGCTGCCACACAGGTGTGCTTCATCTTGATCAGGTTCGCCAGACGCCTTGTCTCTGTGCAGGCGAATATAGCCGACCACGAAGGGCAACTGGTTCTCCTTTTCGATGTAACAACCACCGTAAACCTTCACAAGCAGTGGATTGCACGCCTCATGTACTTGACGGAGAAGCCTCCAACACCATCTGTGCATCAAGAAATAATCAAACGACATCTCAACTTGTTCCGCGTTTAAAGCGTTTGCCAGGATTTCCAGAAAGTCCAGAGCTGGGATTGACGTGGAGCGCCATTTAGGCATGTTGATCAGGGAGCCAGACTTTGACTGCTTGACCCTCGTTCTGCCTTTACTGTCTGTAGCTTCTGTCGTGCCCCCCTCATCATCCTCACTATGGTCCAATTTCGATTGGAAGATTAATTCTATTGCTTCTCTCGTCCAGGACACCGTCGCTTCGTTGTTCGTGTACCTCGGAGCACACAATTTAGCCGTTGGACACAGCTCGGAAAGACCCCTCGGACCCTTCTTGGAGGCGACCGTGGCGTTTGCCCTACGGTCCCTGCCAAAATTGGCCGCTGAGTAACCCATATTGAGCCCGTAACGTTTGAGGTATCCTTCCGGATCCGTGGGGCGGTCACCAACAAAGAAGGCCTCTGCGCTTTGCATAGAAATGATCAATTCCATGTCCTAAGTGAATCGCAGGGTCAGCATTGCTTTGTAGGACATGAAACTCACGAAACACGGATAAATGTGGAGCGAGGGTCTCAGTAGTGTACTTACCCTCCATGGCATAGGCAGAAGTTGTTCTTGACGCGCAGCGTTATAGAGCTGTGCAACGTAGATCAAGGAACCCCATGCGTTGCTAAATGTGACTCCAAGCTCTTGCGCCCGCATTCTGAGGCTGAACAAAATCAGCCCGCACAGAAGAGGGTTTGCTTTGAGCATGCCATATGGTTTTGGGACCGGCAGCATGCGTGCCTGAGGGAACTACTTGGACTTAGTGAACGATGTCAGCATCTTTGAGGAGACTCTACCTCTTGGAGTCTTTCTGCGACAATGTCCTTGTCCAACCAGTCCTGGACCACTCTGATGAAGTCTTTGAGAGACTCATCGTTCGACGAAGGCCAATTCTCAATCCGAAGTGACTCATGGAACTGCAGAGTATGTTGAATGTGCAGGATCGCCACTTGGGAGATCACGTGACGCGGATCAGATTAGATAAGGCGGACGTGCTAGACCCAAGTGGGATAGCGGCATATGGCCTTGCACATAGTCTCACTTTGTACATAGTAATAATCAAGCAACTTACACCTCTCAATTTCAACAGAGTATTTCTAATTGTGTTTTTCAACATGTTTGCGGCTTGCATGAGCTGCTGAAACGGCTGCTCTGTAGCGTCCTCAAGAGCGCGTTGGGCATCAAGGAAACATTGCACCGCAAACACGAGCCCTACAGAGACGAGGGAGTCTGGTCTAAGCTTCTCTATTTCCCGAATGAGGTCATCCAACACGAGCGGATGGCTGCTACTGATCCTGCCGAAGAGAACAAGGTCAGGGAGGCTCTCAAAGAGATTAAGCTGGTCGTCTTTAAATCTGTCTCTGGGTGATTTATTGGACCATAAAGTTTCCGTATCGCGAGTTCCAAGATGCCCCAGTATGGAGGCTATAATGTTGTATAATTTTTTCCGGTGGAGAGTGTCACACCTTGATTGGTCTCGCATCCAGGAGTCCCCTGCTCGTAGGCAGAGACATGGCGGGAGTGTCCATCACGCAAGAAAGATGAGAATTCACCCTGTGCCAAAGGTGCGTGCATCATGGGTATGGATCAATGAAACAGAATGTGCTCGAAGAGAGAACCGTCCCTGACGATGAAGCAGGAGCCGTCGACTTCCTTGCCGTCCCTTGAGATACTCGATCATGGTCTGCTTTGCCTGTCCCGAAGCGTCGAGGATACTGGTAGTCTGGGAAGTCAACAATATTAAGAGTGTACGGATCCGTACAGAGTTCAGAGCCGTTCTGTAGAAAGTGGAAAACAAGATGCACGGAATAAGTTCCGTATGCCAAGCCTGTTCCCAATGTTTGGTGGGAAGGTGAATACCTACCTACGGAGGAGAGGGGCAAGGGCAATGGCGCAATGCAATGTCGACAACCACCTTCAGACCCGTGGCTTGCTTGCGAAAGATCTAGCTTCGGACTACCGACGTCATGCAACATTGAGAGGGCGGAAGATACGTCTACACAGTACGAAGCTCATCCGGTTGGCTCTTTGCTTAGCTTGGGCGTCACCAGAGGTTTTAGACCCAGTCTCTTGATTGCAATCAAAGACCAAAGCTTCCATCCGTTCACTACCTCGCTCTGCTCACTGTTCAAATGCCAGCTCAGCATCCTTGCCATTCATGACGTGTGTCTCTTCCGTTGAGCCATTTCTGTTACTACCTGGGCTCTCTTCCCTTGCCATCTCCTGTTCCCAGTCATCGACTACTTCCTCCGTCAGTGCTTTCTTCATGCCGTCCTTCTTCTTTTTCGAATTGAGAGTGGACAGTACTGTAAATTGGGACTTTTGACCTAGACCGCTGTGGGGCCTCAAGGTTCTCGGCGTTGTGGACTTTGCAGCGACTCGACTCCACCCATCATTGTTTGCTGCCTCGTCCGTTTCTCGGCGAATGACATTCAAAGATGAGTCGAGAGAGCAGAGCTGAATGGATGCTGCAAGTTGCTTGGAGGACGTGGTGGCACTGATAGGGGACTTTATTGATTTCACGGCCGCTTCAATTGCAGAGCTTGAGATGACTGTCGAGACAGCTGCGGCACGAGCCTTGATCACGACCTCTTCGCTTGGGAGGAAAGAAATGTCATAGGCAAAACCTGGCGTAGAAGTGAAGGTTGCGGAGTAATGGTTGCGGAGTTCATCCAAGGTAAGGCCAAAGCGAGGGGAGGAAAGCAACAAACCACTGTAAGGTTCGCTATTGGCATGAAGTCGTCTCACGGGCTCTGCTACAGTCACAGCGGCAGCAGCAACTGATGCCTCCGCGTTCCGGATCCGAACACACTCAGCCATTGTCTTCATCGGCGCCATAATGAAGCGGGGAGTCTTGAAGATACAGACATGTCGATGAGGTTCAGGATCAACACTCTCACTATCAAATCCAAAGTCTTCAGCCAGGGAGTGTAGGAATGCTCGTTGAGAACTTGGCATGGGCTTGAATCGAAGACGCTTCTCATCCTCGTCCGCTGCAAACACACGATATTCTCTTTCTTGAATCTGCGCCCATCTGCTGCTTTCGCGGTACATCTTCAGTGTCTCGATGGAGTAGGGGACATGATCATCTTTGAGAGTATTAGAATCAATATTCAGAGCTTGAGCGAGTCGTTGATTCCTTGCAAGCCTTGCGCACTCATCGTCACAGCTGAGCGATTTCTTACTGTTTCCCTCACTGTTCTTTGAAGCATTGCATTTGATTTCTTGTTTGACATGCTGACACTCACAGGTGATGAACATCTTGTTCTGGCAAGGCTTGTCTTCTTTGCAAGCGGCCGGGGCATGACATCGCTCTTCACAGGAATGCCCACAAACCTTCTTCGCCTTTCCGCAAGCCTGTTGACAAGCTACTCCAACGTCCTCGCATTGACCAGGCCGATGGCATTGATTACGACAGAAGTGAGACCCACACCTGAGTTTCCTACCGCACACCTCTCCACACCGAGCTTCGGTCAAGAAACAAGGCTGGTTTTTGAGGGTCCTCTTCCCACATAGACATGGTTTCTGCTGCAAGAAGGGGCATTTGGGACATCTCTCAGAGTCTCCATGACAGTTGTGCGGGACTCTAGGATGTCCACACGCTTTGGGTCGTTCACACTCGAACCTGCAAGCTGGTGAAGACGTGCCGCATGGCAAGGGAGGCTGCAAGACAGTCTTCCCGCAATTGCAACTCACTTCCTCGAAGATGGCTTCTCGACAGCTATTGCACGCCCCTTTGTGGCAAAGCTCTGGACATTCATGATTGCCACATTTGAGCAGGCGCCCGCAGACGCGAGTGCAGATATGCTCAGGCTCGTAACCTTCATCCAGAAGACGAGAGGCTCCCAGTGGCTTTAGCTTTCGCCTGGTGGCTTGACGTTCGGCAGCTTTGCGCTCTCCAGTACAACATCGCTCACCACACTCATGGCGTCGACAGTTCAGATTCGCTCTGCAAGCTCTGGTGCATTGCGGCGGCTCCTCAAGCCCCTGATGGCATAGGGTGGTGGATTTTGTCCGGCCGCATCGACAGGCAATTTCCATGGTCAACAGGCATGGAAAGCACGGGTCCGAATGACAGATGCGTTGACATTCGTGTCCGCAAGGCAAGGGCTTGTCGCACTGCTTGCTACAGTTCGGTATCGGGTCTTCGCATGAAGTACGAGGTGTCGTCAGAATGGCGTCGAGTGCTGTCTTACCGCAAGGGCAGCGGGAGACAAGCGATGGAGACTGAGGGCATAGTTGTGGGTTGAGGTCCTGAGGATGGCATTTTTTCTGGCATTTATGCTTGCCGCAGTCGAACAGGCGTCCACAGAAATCTCCGCATTCAAAAGCACCTGTCCAATCTGTCGGTCCATCGGTGGAGCTGTCTGCACGTATGCTCGGCTTCTCCTCTCCTCGATTGCAGCACAACAAAGTCTGCTCGGAGTTGCCACAGTAGCATCGACATTCCATCGTAGTCTCGCAGGCGCCACAAAGCCCCTCATGACATGGCCTTGCACAGTAGTGTTCGCTGCAGGGCATCATATCTCCACAGATCTCTCCACAGCTCCACCCAGATTCATAATTGGTATCGACGCACCTTCTCGAGGTCGAGCTCTTCCCACAAAAGCAACTCTGCACTGGTCCCATTTGCTTGCAAGGAGGGCAAGGACCAGCATGACATAGCAGATCACAGGGATGTGGACAGGGTTTAGGTAAGATCCTGGGTTTGGTGCAGCTCTGGCCACATGAGTGGGGGGGTAAGCCGGAGATAGATATTGGATCCTCGTCTTTTCCGCACCAACAGAGATATGCAGAGGGGAGGCTCTCTTTGGGAAGATTGCAGCCAGGACATCTCCACTGCCTTGCTGGGGGTAGATCACCATTCTGGTTACGTTGCTGGGCAAGGGTAGAGCCTTCGTTTGTAGCCCACTTCTTTATACAGCCCAAGTGAAAGACGGTCCAGCAGGTAATACACGACCATACCTTGGAGTGAGACGTGATATCATCGCTGCAAATTGCGCATTCGTAAACCCTGTTCGTGATATCTTCGTGCGTTCTTGTCGCGATGTCATGAGCTTGTGATTTCTTGATTGATGCTCGCCGAGCTCCTGCCTTGCCTTTCACATGGTTGCGTGCCTTGGGATGGTTGGTGGAGACTCTGGCTTGATGAGGCTGACCGGGCACAAAGGAGGGGGCATCAGCCTGCAAGGACGATAACCCCGGTGGAAGTATTGCTGGAAGTATTGGTGTCTCAGGTTGAGCGGTGAGCCTGCCACCGAATTGTCTTCTTGGAATCCCAGCAACGACATTGTCTCCATTTTCATTTCCCTGAGCCAGCGAAGTTCCTATCGTGTTTCCACCAGTGCTGTTGCCGCCCCTTCCTCGGCCTCTTCCCCCCGCCCGTCCCCGACTTCTTCCTCTACCATCACCCCTACCTCGTCCAGACACTGTAGTCGAGTCTATTGGGCCACTCCCAGCGTTTGGAGGCTCTGTGGCGGCTGGAGGTGTCGTTAAGGGCATTGTCCGTCAATGGCTTATTCAAGATCCGTCCCTCATGCCAGGGTGTCGCGGTGGTGCAGCACGTATTGAAAGCAAAACAATTCAAGCTCTAGTTTTTCAGTCCCCACCAAATGTCGTTGTCGTGAGGTGTTTGCGCACCCCACTGCAGGTTGCAATGTGGAAATGAGAATGGAAGCTTCGAAAAATCAGCTTTGGTGTATTGAGAAGAAAAAGGAAGCATGCACGGTAGCAAATCACAGAAAATAAATCTAAAGATGTGTCAAGGTTAGTGGCGAATCTCGGGGCAAATATCTGCTCCTTCTCTTTCGCCGTTTCACCTTGTTGTCAGATTGTCGGGTGACTCATCATGACTTCGTACCTTGCTTAGGCTCAGGCCTCCGTATCACAAATAGTTACTGCCAAGACTGCATAGCTTTTGGTGACTTGGCTTCGGAGTAATACATTTGCATTAAATCTAAGTATCTACAATGCAGCTAGGCGTTCCACCAAAAATAGGTCCTCAACAGGTCCTCAATAGGACGGGTATCACAAGTTAGAAAAATTGGATCATGCTGTCGTCTTGTTGATGAAGTCAATAATGTACGAAAAATAGCCAGGCTCCCCGACAGACTCATTGTGAGTTCCATTCGGCAATTCACGCCAGGTGACAGACTTGCTTCGGCATACAGAGCGGAGTAACTTCATGTGGGAAGGCCTGTTTCATCCTATTTAGCACAAGAACAAGCCAGTGAAGAGGAGAGGGTTTGGCTCACGGTATGATCTCGTCCTTGAGGCCGCTCAGGAAGAGGATTGGAACTTCAGTGATGCGGGGCAGGATCTCCTCAGTAGCCCATTTCTGGTGGCACAGAGGAGCGAGATATCGGGCAGGTGGAAAGGCACTACTGATCATCAGCTTGTCCAAAGCAGATCCCTCCATACATGGACTCACTGTGGGATGACCTTCTGCAAACTTGCAAATGTATTCTCCAAAATCAATCCCTTGACATCCTTTGCCCTTTGATTCTTCGCGACAAGATCTGCAGCAACAGCCCCTCCAAGGCTCTGACCATATACCACAATATCGTTGCCCCTGGTATCGTTGTGCTGCCTCACGTAGTCGAGGGCGGTCTGAGCATCGATTTTCATACCAGCCTCGTCCGGGTCACCCGTGCTGAGCCCGTATCCTCGATACTCGAGCATGAAGATGTAGCAGCCGGCATTCTCTTCAATGACCTTGCCAATAGGTATGCGATGACCGATGTTGCCTGCATTGCCGTGAAACATCACAACAGTCACCTTCCTGGCGAGACCTCTGTTCGAGGGCCGAAGGAGGAAGGCCGAGAGGTGTTCGCCGTCTGGGGTGATGATGCGTAGATCTTCATAGTCGGAAACGCCAAATTGGTTCGGACGGGGGACGCCCTCTTCGGTGCGTGCGCCAGCTGGAAGGTATCGAGGGTAGATGATCTCACTGTGGCTCAGTCTCAGCAAATGAAGGGGGAGGCTTTGGGTTAGAATCACGGACTTCTGCTTCCAGTACAGAGCCCCGGTTGCCAAAGTCACAATGCCAGAGATTGCGAGCGCTGGGATACGCAGATACCCTAGTAGAGCGCTCATTTCGTAGCTAAGAGTTCTTCAAATTGATGACGGAGGTACAGGTGACGGTTGCTTCATGTTTTGCGGAGACTGCAAGCTGCATTCCACTTAATAGTCGATATATAGAATTGTGACAAGAGCCCTATAGCAGAACTTCGCGACGCGGTCTCGGCGTGTGTCGTAGCTGAGACATGATGATTGTCGCAGCATGACGATCTTGCCAAGCCTTGCAAGCCTCTCTTTCTCCCGGCCGAGGTAGAACTGGCCGGGGTAGAACTAGCCTGGGTCCGCGAAAAGCGCCTTTTGTTTGACGCAGTTGCCGCCAGATCTTTTTCTTGCGCGTTTCGAGCTGCCTTGAGCTTTTGGCATGATGCCAATGCAGTATTGTGCTCTTTGACCTACCGCCTTCGCCTCTTCTTCACATAAGCTCCTCCTTTGCCCTTTCATAGTATTGCAGGAATTTGTCAAGATGGTCCGTCCATCAGGCATGCTCGGCGAAGGTACGTAGGTCCAAATGCAGCATTCGGGTCCAGCTGATCCCAGCCATACCAGATGGGATACACGTGGATATGAATCACCTAAAGACAGGAGAAGTAAAGTGAGCTCTCTCCAATTTCACATGCATCATTTCCTTAGCTAACACTCCTTCATAGCTTAGGAACCTCAATGTCCGCCCCCTTCACTTCCCTTCCCCAAAATCATGACTGCTCACACCTCCAAAAAGCATGGCCATAACTTTCCGCGACGGCGTCATCCTCGGCGCAGACTCTCGCACCACCACAGGCGCTTACATAGCCAACCGAGTAACGGATAAGCTGACGCAGGTGCACGACACGATATGGTGCTGCCGGTCGGGCTCCGCAGCAGACACGCAGGCCGTCGCCGACATCGTGAGCTATCATTTGGGACTGTATGGGGTGATGCATGAGGAAGGGCCGACAACGCAGACGGCGGCGGGGCTGTTCCAGGAGCTGTGTTATGATAACAAGGATCGGCTAAGGTATCAATTCAACCCAAGATCTCGCGACTGCCACTGCGAGGTGAGAAATCACAAATGACTGACAATGATGGGATGTAGCGCCGGCATGATCATAGCAGGATACGACCAGAGGAACGGCGGGAACGTCTACAGCATACCTCTGGGCGGCTCATTACACAAGCAGCCATACGCGATTGGCGGTTCAGGTAGCACATACATCTATGGATACTGTGATTCGTATTGGAAGGAAGGTATGAGCGAAGAGGATGGCATTGGTTTCGTGAAGGGAGCATTGAGGGAAGCCATTAAATGGGATGGGAGTTCGGGCGGTGTCATCAGGTTGGTCGTTCTGACGAACAATGGAGCTGTTCGGCATTTGTACCTACCAGACCAAGGATATAAAGGTCCAGGCAAGGGAGCGTGATATGAATTGATTCATGAGCTACACAAAATGTCCTTCGCCTCGCAGCTCTAAGCCACCCGTGATCCCTGATCGCTAAAGATACCATGCCACCTTGACTTGTCTCCTTAGGTTTCCATCTCCTTCTGTGTGACTATATCATTCGTTCTTGATGCGAGGAGACGTTGGGTGAGTCATTGGGACTTGACTCTCGTGGGAGCCGCGCTCATCCAGGAGACTCACATAAGCAGGCCTTCTGGGATATTCACCGAAGGAAAGATTGTGAAAAGAAACAGACAGACTGGGTGGGAAGAAGGGTAGAAGTTCAACGCGTTGGCACAATTTTGCGGGCTCTTGTTCTGGAAAGGGGTTGCTATCTGCATCATGAGATGGGAATATGTGAGTTCAGAGATCTAGCAGGGCCATGAGCAGCGGATAGCACCATCAGATAGCACCATCAGATCTATGATCCAAGTTATTGAACATTTGTGAAGGCTGGCGAAGGCTGGCGGCAGCTGGCGGCAGCTGACGGCGCCAACAAGGGTTTTGGTCCGGAAATGGACCGCTGGACGTTTAGAGTAAGAAACTAAAATTGGAACGTGCTTCGAGTCTAATTTCGCTAGGTATAGATCTATATTATAAACGACGTCGCGCCTAGGTGCAAAGGGCAACGGCGTGTCATATATAGAACGACCAAAGTATACAACACAATTCGCCGACTGAACATCAAGCGCAATAATAATACACCATCTCGTTCTCATCTTGACTGATCGTCGCCCGCGACGTCATCCGTCCCCTTCTTTCTCGCCTAACCTACTCGTATCAATCTCTATTTTCTACTCGTAGTCAACTCTCATTGACGCTTCCCAAGGTAGAATCTTGTAGCAATGATCCCGCAGGTTAGTAGCTTCACTCTCGTCCTTGACCTTTATCTTCCCTTACCTGCAGTACAATGCGTCTCCTCTCTCTCTATCTACAGCCTGAAATTCGGCAATGCTAAATACGAGGCCGTTTCTCCTGGTAGTCAATCAAACCTGCGCTTCTCCAAGATGAACATCACCGAAGCCTCAATTGTGGAACCTCCACATTCTCGCCCTGACCTACAACAATACGTCCAGCATTCCAATACGCCGTCCACTTCCAGCAGTACGAGCGCCAGCACATCCTCCATAGCCCCTCAGGCTACCCCTCCTACCGCCGTTCCTCGAGCCCAAGAAGCTCCCCACATTCGTTTTCGAGGCGCCAGTACACCACAAAGACCTCAACATGATACAAGCCGAAGCCATGACCCAACTCCGCAATCTCACATCCACGAGCAGCGTCGTCCCAACATCCCTCCGCCTTCGCCAAGGCTACAACCCACACATCCATCCACTCTCTCCTTGAACAGTTCCCTGACCAACTCACCAAGCCGCATAAAAGTCAGGGACCTGAGTCACATTCAGAGCTTTGCCAGCGAGGAGGTCCTGACAAGATCCCGCCATCCGTCCCGCCATTCGTTGAAGGGTAGGCTGGATAGCGGGCAGCAATATGAGATCAGTGCAATGCCCGTCACTGACATCATCGAGATGGTCGCTGGTCTCTTGACTAAGATCACCACCACCAACGATCGCCTACACAGACAAGTCCCCACGGCTGACGGGGCCCCACTGACGCAGCAAGCATCAAGCGTGCTGGCCTTTCATGGAAAGAACGTCCCCACTATCACTATCGCCAGCTACTTGACCCGGATCCACAAATACTGCCCTACCACCTACGAAGTCTTCCTCAGCCTACTGGTCTACTTCGATCGCATGACCGAGATGGTCAACAATGGCTCCCTCTCCAGCTTTCCCCCCATGGAATCACCAGTCGGGACTGGAGCCCCTCGGAACGCCAATTCGGACTCACATGATTCCACACACACCCTGAATCAGGACTCGCTCATGACAACACCTCCTCCAACCTACGACTACCATGAGCTGTCAAGTACGAACCCACCCGCGATGAGGCCGAATGTATCGCAAGGGGATGCTATGGACATTGCCCACTACTTCGTGGTCGACAGTTATAACATCCATCGTCTAGTGATGGCCGGTGTAACATGCGCCAGCAAGTTCTTCTCCGATGTCTTCTATACCAACTCTCGTTATGCGAAGGTGAGCCCTTGTTCCCCCTGTGCCTCTCGCGTTTCCCTTTTCATCTCACCTCCGTCTCTACATCCGAGGAAATTGCGCAGGCTGCACACTCACTAACAAGCACTCCCTCCCTCCAGGTCGGCGGCCTCCCCCTCGTCGAGCTTAACCATCTCGAGCTCCAATTCCTCCTCCTCAACGACTTCCGCCTCTCCATACCGATAGAAGAATTGGAAGCCTACGGCACCATGCTGGTGGAATACTACGCCAGCGAGATCGTGAGCCAGCAGCAGCAGCAGACCCAATCTCCCACTCAACGTCAGGGTCCAGCACAGCAGACTGCCCTTCCGGCAGAGGGAATCTACATGCATCAGACGCCGACCCCGCCTTGAAGAAAGAAAGAAGAGACTTCGAACTCGTGAAAAAGAGCCTGGTGCATGAAATGGGCACGTGGATGGGCTTTTCATGCCGGTCTGAAGCTCACGTGAATCGGCTCTTACTGGGCTACTTACTGGTTTGCGTCAAAAGGATGTGGGGAGGGAGGTTTGCCATGAGCAATTTCGGAGCATACACTGCCTTTTTCATCATACCCTTCCTTTTCGAGCGTTGATGAGAACAATGACGGGGCTTTTTTCTTTCTTCTTATGTTTGCTAGAGAGTCGTCTCCACAAGGAGACCCTGCACGCAGAATGAGGTCGGGAATGTGGAAGAGGGGAGGGCGGGAATTAACTCATCGGTTGAACATACGCATTTGCCTGCGAGCGGATAATGGATAATCTGGAGCGAGCGTTTCATTTCCGTAGAGCATGATGGCTGCATGAAAGCCCAACCTTTGACTTGCTGCGTGTGTGACTTGAGGGGCGAGTGCATCGATCAGGGAGAGAAGGGGGGGTTTGCATTCGTTGAAGTTGGGGGCCAGCCATTTTGACGAGATTCCTAATGAAGTATACAAACACACAAACACTTATTTATTGAATTATGAAGCATACATGCCCCAATTGATGATGATTTAACCTACCTATTATCCTCTATGATTGATCTCTAATCCCAACACTTGGCATGATGCGTACAAGCTTTCTTATTCAGTGGCTACACCGAACGACCCTCTGAGCCATCCCATCTGAAAAATGCATCCTCCCCATCAAATCATCCAAACTTATACAACATCTGCTTCTTCCCCTGCTGCTTCCCCTTCTTCTTCCCCCCAGCCGTGCCCTTTCCTGCAGCATCCACAGCCTCGTTCCCATCGCCGTCCCAAGACACCTGTGCATCATGACCCCATCCGTCACTCCCACCACCAGCACCACCACCAGCAGATGGAGGAGCCCACGGATTACCCACAAGCGGGGTATTCCTCCCGCTCTCGTCCCACCGGACCGTCCCCTTTGTCTTGCCTGCCATCAGGGTATTCGGTTTCTTTGCGGAGGGGAGGGCGGGGAACATATCCGTTGCGCCTGCATCCGCCTGTCTATGTGCCCCACCAATCGCTCGAGCAGGCGCTGGTGAGGCTCGTGCCGATGACGCCGACGAAGAAGCGCCGGTGACCCAAGGGGTGGTGGTACCGACCCTGGCTATGGATCCGGTGTTGGAGATGGCCGGGAAGGGGTTCGCTGCTGATGCTGCCGCATTGCCGGAGGAAGAAGAGGAATTGCCCCAACTTCCTTGCTTACTCACGGCAGAACGACTGGATTGAGCGGTCGAGCTCTTCAATTTGAGGACGCGATGGCCACCGCCGACACTCCCTGCACTCGCTGAGGAGGTGCCGGCGGGTAGGGAAGGATAGTCTTCATTGATGGCACGCCAATCATTCCAGACCTTGAGGAGACCTTGACGTTTCGCTTCGTTTTCGTAGATGTCTGCGAGCTCCTTGATGAGTTTGCCGAGGTCGGTGGAGGAGCAGTCGAAGAGGGTGAAGAAGCGGTCGAGTAGCTGTTGGGCGGTGAGGGATGAAGTGCGGTAGGCTGAGACGGAGTCACGAAAAGTGGAGGATTTGGGGGAGTCGTTGTGCAGGAGGGTGGAGGCGCGGTCGATGATGGCCGTGTGTTGGAGTTGGCGGGCTTGTTGTTGAGGTGTTTGATTCGGTGGGGGTGCTGAACCAGCATTTGAGGGGGAGGTTGAAGATGGATTGAGGTTGAGGTGGTCTATGGCAGGGAATGATGGGTTGGGTGAGGTCGAGTTGCGTGCAGCGGTGGTTGTCTCTGGTCGCGAGGAAGAGGTGGGTCCGGCGGCGTAGGCATCGGTTGATGTCAATTGTCCTCCAAACGTCCTCGCGGTGGCAGACTGGGTGTTTTGGATGAGCTGCTGTCTATGATATGCAAGCTCATCCCTTCGCATAGGCTGAGCGGCAGATGGAGGCAAGGCTTCCGTGTTGGGATCACGTCCTCGGCCTCGGCCTCTCCCTTCCCTTTCTCCTCTGCCTCTTTCCCTTTCCTCTCTACCTCTTCGCGGTTCCTGGTGAGGTGCACGGTAATCAAAAGCTGAGATATCAACTCTCCTGGCATCCCTCCTGGCATCCTTGGTCAGACCGTTCGGATGAACTTCGAGTTGATGTGCCTTCAGATCCATCTCGGACTCAAAGACGACGAACTTCTTCTCCAAACATTCTTGATCTGCGCACATGAAATGATCACTCCGGAAGTGTTGCTCCAAAGAATTGTAGTCGACGTAATACTGCTGCTTACTGCCGCCATTCCTCCGATCGCAGATGTGACATCTCTCATGTTTGTCTCGACAGTGGACGTACAATTCATCGTCCCCATAGAATCTCTGTCGGCAGAAGCCGCATTCCGGATGCCCCTTGAAGCCGCTCTGGTCGACCGCACCAGGGTGATCGTCTCCAAACTTCTCATGCTTCCGTAGCTCTTGAGGCGTGAATAGCTCATGCTCATGTGTAAAGACCTTCTTGTTTCTTGTGCATAGGTCGCAAAGGACCTTGTGATGAACAGACTTGACATGTCGATGTAGGTCCGGCCAGCCCCAGCAGGCAACATCACAGTCGTGGTCTGGGCAATTGTATCGGAGGAGCAGGAGAGTATCGGCGTGTATGTCCTTTTGAGTGTATTTGATGCCTAGAGTTTCATCACTTTGTTCATAATCATGGTCGGTAAAGTCTTCATATCGTGTGGTGGCGTTGTCGGTGAAGACAACATATTTCGCTTCTGTCTGGAGAGAGGTCAGGATTTGGATCATGTAATGAGGGACACTGATAAGACCCACCCGACAATGTGCACAAGCCCTGGTCTTGTACAAGGCTCTCAACCTCAATGCACAGATATGACAGGTCCGGTGGTTGCACGGAGCAATTGAATTGTGCACAACAGGCGATGCACAAATGAAGCAGACGTCGGCTTCAATGTCATCGTCACCTGCTTGTGCCTTTCCCTTGTTCAACTCCTCGCTGTCGCCTACAGTGAGTGCGGCGTCTCTGGTCAAGCGATGACCAGAGACGCCGCCACCTCCAAGATCGTCCGCAGGTGGTCGAGGGGGAGCTGGACGTGGGGGTAAGGGAGACTGCTGATGTTGGCTGTTGCGTTGTGGAGCCTCGTGAGGCCGTGTGCCATGACCTCCGCGTCCCCGACCTCCACCACGAGAGGTGAATGGGATTTGGGCCCCCCTTGCGCCACGTCTGCTCCCTCTACCTAGATTAGCAGTGTTCTGCTGAGCAGCCGGTGGAGCCGTAGGGGGGTTCGGTGCAATGGTTGAAGCTGCGGAAGCCATTGTTGCCGGAAAGAGGGGAGCGGCTGAGATGGGTTTGAAGACTCTCGCAAGTAGAGAACTTTGAGAGAAATTGAGCACTGTAGTTTGGGGCTGCTCTTTTCCGATTGGTGTATCTTGTTGTTGTTTCTGGTGGAACAGGACGAATTGAAGGCGTACGAAGTAGATGATTAGGGCAAAAGGCAATTTGGGGATGATGGAGTGCCAAGACGAGGCTGTGACTTCTTATCGATTCCCCTACCTTGTAAAGATATAGATTACTTTTTAGCACACAATACACAACTCGAGCAGCGTGATAAATTTGATTGACATAATTCAAGGTATTAGATATTGATGCGAGATTGTCCAAACAGTGTTTAGAATATCGTTGCTGACAAATCCAACATTGCGACCATTCTACTCTGTACCACAGCCCTTGAACAACCATCGAATGTGCATGTGCCACGACGAATCCATTGAAAGCACTTTGATCCAAGCTTGACGCTTCCCAGCATGTAGGCCTCCCTCAAGTAAAGCAGTATGATTATGATCGCAAACAAATCACAGAACCCATGATGTACTTTTGGTTCCGAACAAGACGCCAGACGATGTAGATCATGGATCATTTCCCAACTCCATCGCTGTAGGAATTCAGTCAGTGGTCTGTCTACCTTTTCTCTCTTTGATAATGACTTGCGATAACTTGCGATACACGGCCGATGACGCTGTTGGTCACTGTACTGTTATTCAACACAATCTCACTCGTCTGGGGCGTATAGATTTTGGTTGAGGATTTTGTTCATGGTGAACATATGGACCTTGTCTTGCTTGAAGACGGCCCGTAAGCCGTCATCACAGAGGATCCAGCGTTTGTCCTTTTGGTCTTGCAACCCGTGTTCCCGGACGTATGCCCATATCTTCTTGACCGTTTGGGGTCGTGACAGCTGCCATTATGAGTGACTGACAGCCCGTAGTACTCTCAGGGGCAACTCACCTTGACTTCATTGTTCAATAGCTGAGATAGTGGAGCCGACAGCACGAGCTCTTTCTGATGTGCGTTAGTCATTGTTACGGGCATTCGGGGGGGAGGGCAAGTTGAATCACATGAAAGCCGGTATTACGATTGACCTTCTTCTCCTTGACGTCTGACCCAGACGCTTCCATCTCGCTATCATCTTCAGCCTTTACCCTGCCCGCGCTCTTCTTCTTTGGGGTTTTCTTCTTGACGGGCTTCGAGCTTTTGGCCCCACCCCCCCTTGTAGATCGCATGCGGCTATTCTCCATGGCTTGTAGTTTGGCAGCATAAGCGGCGTCGCTATCTTGCTCCACCTTCCGCTTTTTCTTTGGCTTAGGGGAGTCCATCACAGTGGACAACTCCTCCTCGTCGTAATCCTGCTGCTGCCTTTTGGTGACCGCAGGCGAGTCGGAGTTGGGGTTTTCAGACAGTGCAGGGGAGCCTTCTGGACTGGAAGGCACATGGCCGTTGGTCTGAGGGGGCTCTTCTGCTGTCTGCAACTCCGCCATAGATTTGTCAAAGCGGGCCATGATGAGTTCCTTGATGGCATCCTGAAAAGCGGTCAGTCATTGGGTCCCTCCATCATGGTGAAATCTGTCAGAACCTTTTGAGGTGTAATGTCATGGTCGACAGCAGCCTGAAGACCTTTGCGGATGCGCTTCTCTGAGATGGTATTAAGGTCACTGACTTCGAGAATGCCGTCAATTATGGGTAGATAAGTCGCCTTCTGGGATTCCGAGACTGTTTGTTACATTATTAGCAAAACCGGATTCTCTGAAATTATTTAGCTACCTCTAGACTTACGAGACATATTGCAAAGGTCTGTATTAGCTAAAGAATGGTCCCTTGAAACGGAAAATATTCAACCCTGGATTTTCGCACGCTCCAAAATCCAAGGCCTGTGCAGAAGCAAGCTAGTTCTAAGTGCTTCCCAGGCAAAAGAAACCCCTTGAAGCAATGGACTATCTGGGTTCCATTGCGTGATCAAAAAGACAGCATCTAGCGGTCTGGCAGTCTAATAAGGGTGCATGAAACGAGACTGGAAGAATTGATACTGCGAGAATCTGGGGTAATGTGAATTCTAGATCAATGTGGAGTCTCCACTGCAGGTTAGAGAACTACTACGGAGTAGGCAGATGCTGAATCTGATAGCTCCGCAACCAAATATGTGACAAGCTGAGATTCAGGAGATCGAAGAATATTAGAACATGAAGAACATGTGGCTGGTCGGGGATCCAATTGATGTTTTGCAGTTGTCATTTGATCCTTTGGGGGAAGTTTTAGGTTGCTGATGCGCATCACGCTCATTCGTCCTTCTGCTTCATTGGCTTGCATGATGACAAGCGTCATCGGCTTCGGGGAAGAGATTCGGGTGCGGTTCTAGCCGCAGATGCCACAGATGTGGATGGGGGGGGCGAGGGGGGCTAGACTGCTTTTGGGCGCATGTCAAGAAATGTCAAATGACCCACAAAAGCCATATTCCATACATTTCCCTTATCATTCCCATATCATCTGATCGACACTTATTCCCAACTCGCAGACATTATTTCCAGTATCTTCTTTCAGTATGGCGCCTGGTTACGATAATCTACGCGAAGATGATGATGGGTACGATTCTGCAGATGATCTGCAATTCGAAGGTTTGTTTGCACGCTGACCAAGGGGTCCCGATGGCCATGCAACGTAGCTCACAGGCTTTGTAGACCTCCGAGAACAGCACAATGTCAGACTAGAAGAGGGACTAGACGGCTTCGTAGTTGTCGATGGTCTTCCCTTGGTCGCCCCTGATGCCAAAGCAAAATTACAAAAATTCCTCACCGGCAAATTGAGCACACCCGCATTCAAGATCAAGGAAGATGGCTTTTTCATGCCATTCAATGAAGCTGGCGATAAATCAGAAGGGTGAGTCGCCCCCTGATATCACCAGCTTTTTCTCCCTAACGGCCATAGCTTTGCCTTTGTGGAATACCAAACTCCTCAGCAAGCAATTGCCGCATGCAAGGCTGTACACGGCACCCCCATCGATCGGAGACATACCTTTGGAGTCAACAAGATCACAGACATAGATCGATACGGCAGGGAAGGCAAGGTCAATGAGGACTACGAGCCTCCGAAGCTTGACGAATTCCATGAGAAGGAGCATTTGCGCTGGTGGCTAGGCGATCCCAATAGCCGAGACCAATTTGTGCTCTACAGAGGGGATGGGGTCGGCGTGTATTGGAACAAGAAAAAGGACAACCCGGAACAGATTATCGATCGGCAGCATTGGACGGAGAAATTCGTGCAATGGTCACCACTGGGGACATATCTCGCCACCATTCATATACGGGGCATGCAGCTGTGGGGTGGCCCTTCGTGGTCACGACAAACTAGATTTCCGCATCCATATGTTGATTTGGTCGACTTCTCTCCCAATGAAAACTACCTCTGCACCTGGTCATTCCGCCCGATAGAGGTAGCAGAGGACGACCCAATCCTGTCACAGGACGAGGATGGGAAGAACTATATCATCTGGGATCTCTCGACCGGACGACCATTGCGCTCGTTTGCAATGTACGATCTCGCTACTGCACCGGAAGGTCCAGACGGTCAGCCAGTTAAGAAGCAGGTTCCCTGGCCGGCATTTAAGTGGTCAGCCGATGACAAGTATGTGGCACGCATGAAGGAAGGAGAGGGGATCCATGTCTATGAGCTTCCATCCATGAAGGCCATGGACAAGAAGATGGTAGGATTCAATTCCCTCCAACCCGCCAAGGCAGCAGATGTCTGCAGAGTATGAGGCTAATATGCATCTAGGTATCTATCGAGGGAGTCATGGATTTTGAATGGGCACCGGCTACCCCCCAACGTGACGGCGTCAAAGCCTACGAGCAGCTGTTATGCTTCTGGACTCCTGAGATCGGCAGCAACCCGGCCAAGGTCGGTCTCATGAGCATACCATCCAAGGAGATCGTCCGGACTCGAAATCTCTTCAACGTCACAGATGCCAAGCTCCACTGGCAGTCGCAAGCTGCTTATGTCTGCGTCAAAGTCGACCGGCATTCCAAATCCAAGAAGTCGCTGGCGACCAACCTGGAGATCTTTCGGGTCAAGGAAAAGGGTGTGCCCGTCGAGGTGGTGGATTCCATCAAGGACACCGTCATCAACTTCGCATGGGAACCCAAGGGGGACCGCTTCGTTCTCATCACCACGGCAGAAGTTGTCATGACTACCGCCGTACCACCAAAGACGTCGGTGTCCTTCTTCTGTCCGGAGAAGGTCAAGGGGGCTGGGGTGGGCAACTTCAAGCACATCCGCACGGTGGAGAAGAAGAACAACAACGCCATCTTCTGGTCGCCCAAGGGACGATTTGTGGTGGTGGCGACGGTGATGTCGCAGCAGAGCTACGATCTTGACTTCTGGGACATGGATTACGAAGGCGATCGACAGGAAGGTGACAATAAGGACTTGACGGCCAATCTGGTGCTCATGAACACGGCTGACCATTATGGCGTGACGGACGTGGAATGGGATCCGACAGGACGGTACGTCACAACCGGTGCCAGCGTCTGGAAACACACGGTATGTTGTCTTTGCTTCGAGTTCTTGCATTGGAAGCCGTATTGACATTGCTGTGTCCAGATGGAAAATGGGTACCAATTGTTCGATTTCAAGGGTGAGATGCTTCGGGAAGAACACATTGACAAATTCAAGCAACTGCTCTGGCGACCGCGGCCTGTGAGTCAGCTATCGAAGGAGGAGCAGAAGAAGATTCGGAAGAATCTCCGAGACTATTCCAAAGACTTTGAGGAACAGGATCGGATTGAGGAAGACAAGGAGAAAGGGGCGATTGTGGATGAGCGGAGGAGGTTGCTGAGCGAATGGATGGCATATCTGAAAAGAGAGAGGGAAGAGGTGAGCGAAGAGCGAAGAGAGCTTGGACTGGATGTCGAAGAAGAAGAAGAAAAGAAGGCTCAGCCAGACGGGGAGGAGAAAGGTGGGAAGGTGGTGGAGGAAATCATCGAGGAGGTGCTGGATGAAGTGGAGGAAATCATGTAGAATGGAATGGAAGAGAG
Organism: Niebla homalea; assembly: GCA_019925105.1. Classification (NCBI taxonomy): domain Eukaryota; kingdom Fungi; phylum Ascomycota; class Lecanoromycetes; order Lecanorales; family Ramalinaceae; genus Niebla; species Niebla homalea. The sequence continues at coordinate 368,967 of JAHGAU010000031.1, forward strand.
AATGTAGCGATTTCGCATGAGCGTGGATGAAGATCCGAATTCTCCTCTTTGGCTTTGGCTTTGGCTTTCGACTGCAACGACATCGCTATGGTGGTGCCAAGGAAATATAATGTTTCCATGCTGGTATTGATTTTTGGTGGTGAACCCCTCAAAGCCAAGACTTAGTTCTATGTATTATTATAATAAATTATCGTTGCCATGATGCAGGGCCTGAAGCGAGATAATCTAACTCGGATCTTCATCCAACATGCAACTACATCCGCATTGCAGTTGCAGATTTATACCCCAGCAAGCGCCAAAATTCATAGAAGATATGATATGCCCAGTTTCGAGGATAAGGTCGGATTACGAAAACGAAGTCTGACTTGGCTCCAACCGACTCCCACCGACTCCCACTTTTCCTTTCCCCACTTGTCTCACTCTATCATAATCATTATAACTACTTTCACCTGCACAAACAACGTCTCTTGCCCAATTTCAGCAGCATCTCTCACTCATCACTAATGCACTGCTCACATTCAATCTTCATAGCTACTCTCTACCCTACATACCCTCGACCTTGACGCTCCTGTGCCCCTCACTCGTTGCCTTCACCACCTCCTACAGTATATCTCACTATTCACCCTCCCTACGACCAATTTGCCATCTCCAATTCCCAACCTCCAAACCTCCAATTTCCCCCAAACCCTCTCACCCCCTCTCCTTCCGCACCAATGTCCTCCTGGTTTCACTCCCACCTCGAGCCCACCCCTGCGCACATCACCTACCTCCTCTTCGCCAGCTTCCTAATCATCTACGCTCTCTTCTCCCACTTCATCCGCAATCGGCTGCACCTGTCCGAACCGCCTCTCGCCCTCCTCTTTGGCATCATCTTCGGCCCCCGCGGTGCCGACTTCATCGACCCGACCTCATGGGGCATCGAGGACAACATCACGCAGGAAGCCACCCGCGTGATCGTCGGCCTGCAGGTCCTAACCGTGGGGGTCGATCTGCCTAAAAACTACTTCGGCCGGCACGGGAGGAGCGTGGCGGTGATGCTGGGGCCGGTCATGTTGGTCGGGTGGGTCATTTGCACGGGCTTCGTGTGTTGGATCCTCCAGACGAATCTCACGACGGCGATGGTGGTCGGGGCGTGCTTGACGCCCACGGATCCCGTGCTCGCTGCGGCCGTGTTGGCGGAGAGTACATTCAGTGTGAGGGTCCCGGCGCGGCTGAAGCACCTGCTGAGTGCGGAGAGTGGGTGCAATGATGGGGTGAGCTTCCCATTTCTGTATATCGGCCTGATGTTGTTGATCAAGGCGAGTAAAGGGGAGGCGGTCAAGGAATGGTTCTTGGGCACGGTGCTGTGGCAGTGTCTGCTGGGTACGGTGATTGGCCTGTGCATCGGGGTCTTCTTCAATCGGGTGCTGAGGTTGGTGGAGCGCTACAATTACATCGATCGCGCCGGCTTCCTGGTATTTTACTTCCTCCTGGCTGTCTTTGCGGTCGGCATCGCAAGCACCCTGGGCGTCGACGACTTCCTGGTCGCCTTCGGTGCAGGCTATGGCTTCGCGAGGGACGGCTGGTTCCGGAAGAAGATGCGACAGACCAAGCTGCCCGCCATCATCGATCTCATCCTCAATGCCAGCATGTTCGTCTACGTCGGCACCATCATCCCTTGGGACCACTACACTCCGACAGCTGCCACCCCGAGTCTCACCCCAGGCCGGCTGGTCGGCCTGCTTGTCCTCATCCTCCTCTTCCGTCGCATCCCCATCGTCCTCGCCATGAAGCCATGGACGCCCGACCTGAAGACCTGGCGCGAGGCCCTCTTCTGCGGACACTTCGGCCCCATGGGCCTGGGAGGCTTGTTCCTCGCCATCGAGGCCCGCGAGCAGCTCGAGGACGAGACAACCTTGCGGGATCCGCGTACGCCAGCGCATTCACCACACAAGGAAGCGGTCGAAATGGTCTGGCCGGTCGTCTGCTTCATCGTGTTCGGCTCCACGCTGGTGCATGGATTGAGTGTGGCGGTGATCAGCCTGTTCAGTCATTTCAGCAGACACAAGGATGAGCGCACCCCTCTGCTGGCGCAGGAGAGGGAGGGTCTGGGCGGGATGGTGCATGGTGAGGGGAACGGTGAGAGCGAGGGCACTGTGAGTGGTACTGATAGCAACGACGATGATGATGATGAGGTGAGGGAGCCGCATAGACCGACTCATGATTTGATTCCGGGATTGAGATGAGAAGGAATAGGCATTGGCTTGTACGATGGAGAGGTGGCATTCAATTGCATGTACGAAAGTATGGATGACGAAAGCATGGACAACTAGAGCATGCATAGCGATGGGGGGTGGCTGTTCATTTGCTTCAATTTATTAAGGCATGCTCTCTATCCCGATTTTGAACTCCTTTTGCACGCCATGCAATCGCTCAGGATCAATTTGGGCCACCAGGGCACTTGGTCGCTCATCAGCAAGTCTGATTCGTCATTGTCATTTCATCGTCCTCAACACCCCCTTCCCCCCCCCCACCCACTCAAAAGAACCACACCTCCCCCTCCTTCCCGACCTTCATCCGATTATGCCACTCGCTCCCATCCTTCCTCCTCTCCCTCCTCTCCCCTTCCAACCCCACATACCCTCCCTTCGTCCCCATCGTCACACCGCCAAACGTCCGGGATCGCTGCTGCACCATCCCTCCCCCGGGGCCGCCGCCGCCGCCGGAGGACTCCTCTCCCGACTGACCAGTTTCGAGTGCGGCGCGATCTCCCACGTGGCCGCCCTCTTCCGGTCGTGCTGCTCCCGCTTGTTCTTCTGGGATTTCGTCGTGGGCGGCGCTTTCGAGAGGAGCGGGGTGCCGTGCTCGTGGATGTCGTAGAAGGTGTGGGCGCGGGCGGTGAGGATGGGGCGCGGGGGGGGGCCGGAGGTGGTGTGCGGCATGGGGGAGGGGGGGAGGCAGGGGTGGGAGGATACGCAGCCCATTTGGTTGTGGGGTCTGGTTGTGGTTGTGGGTTTTAGTGAGATGAGAGGTATGCTCCAGCTGGAAAAGGGAGTGAATGATTGTGTGTGTCGCGGAAGGCTGAATGCTTGCGATTATCAAGAACGAATGATTGTATGCGCGGATGGGGAAGTCCCGTTGTGAGATTGGCCACCAGGGCGACAAGCGAGGTGAAATGGTTTTTTGGCACGCAAGAGAGATGATGAACAAAAAAGAGAAGAAGAATGGCTTGGTTCTTGAAGGTTTGATCAAAGAGCAAAAGCACCAAGCAAGAAACAAACAAGACAAACAAAAAGACAGAAAGCCGGAGTGAAGGTCCCTATTATCAATTGTACTGCTGCGTTCACATTACTATTATTATTGTGTTGTGTGTCGGAGGAGCAAAGCACGACTCGAGATGATTGGCTGTCGGACCTGCAAAAATCGTGATTATTTTTACCAAAGCGCGTGGCAGAAGAATGGGATGGATTGGGTTCTTTGACATGAAAGCGCTGAAGACTTGAAACAAAACTAATTCGATCCTCCCAAGAAGTGTTTGTAAGAATAGATAATCCATGGATATTAATGTCAAGAGCGGTTGCAAAAGTCCATTGATTGAAGCTGTTTTTGTCAGTACTCGCAATGGTGGCATTTGGAGGGCGCTCCGATCAGATACAATCGTGGAGGTGCCAATCTCCGCAGGTTCGGATCTGGACGAGGCACTTTTGCTCTGGTCTTTGTGCATACTGATGACAGTCATGACAGAAGTTTGAGCGTGCTCTCAAAAGTGACAATTATGTTGAATGTTTGAGCCTTGGCAAAAAGGGCCTTGAACTAAACTGGACTGAGCATAGCCGCACTCCAATTTATTTTCTTTGTGTACTGACCCCAATTTTTGCATTCAACCCAAAAAGATTCACAACACGCATGAGACCCCCTCTACACTCACAGACGCACACATAAGCCGCTCACTACCCTACCGATTTTTGGAAATGGCTAATCAAAGCTTTTAGGATATTCGATCACGATTTATACGCGTCTTTGAGCCCTGAGGTTAAAAGCCCAAGGTCAATTGCCCATGGCGGCGACGAGGTGCCTGCATATCGTCGTCGTTTAGAGTTCTATGTGCGCTGCGTCGGCGCCATAGTGCTTGAGTCCACGCACAACGCGTTCACGACGAGACTGAGGCTGTTAGTACCTGTTGGATCTCCTGCCAGCTCGCGGCTTTTCCTTGACTGGACGCCTCTGAGCAGCTTGAGACACCCAGCGGGGAACAAGATGGTTGTGCACAGACGAATTCTTGGCCCCTTGCATTGGTTGGCACCACTCGTCTCGGACGAGCTGGTCCGTTAAGGGTTCACCGCGTCCTTGCGTATTGCATCGCTGGAGGAACGTGAAAACTCTGACAAGTCTGCCGAACGAGGGATGGGCTAGGGACCCAGAGGGGCGAAGATCCCGTCAGGAGGTCATCCTGAAAATTTCTATCATCTACCTGAGGTCAATAGACCAAGGTCAAAATCGCGGGATCACAACAAGCATAATACTTGAACCCTCCACATTACACACCGTACACATACATATACCCAAGACTCTATGGTCGCGACGCGTGTATCAACTACAGGCTCACGATTCAATACAAGAATATCCCCAAAATTTTGAACCCTGAGCGTCGGCTTTTCGGACTTGTGGTTCCAACAACCCTTGACAACAAGGTCGGCTGGAAGGGTTGAGGCACCCAATATACGCAACGCCACCGAGGGTATTATACGGTGTATACGGGTTGTTACTACCTTGACTAGAAGTCCAAGGCCAACTCGAGATCCTTTGACTAGGTCTTGGATTCTGGGTTAGGCTCTGAGTCTGTGGTTTTAAGGGTTGCGGATTAGGCTATTTGGCTGTTTGTCCGTAACCTTAGGTAGTCTACACAAAGGATACACATATACGTATAGTACCTGAAGGGAAAAAAGTAACGGTTGGCAACCGTTACATGGTCCCCTCCTACGTATGCCAGACTCTTTTCCTTGTTTTTCCTACAGGGTTTTCAAGGTTTTTAGTGAGCTGGTGGTATTAGTACACAAGTACCAGAAATACGTATAGCAGTAGATGATTCTGTCTCTGGGCCCTCACGGGCCTGTACCGACTATAATCTTCTTACCTTAATCAAATAATCGGCGCAATTGCCTTAATAAACCTTAGGTTATTTAAATCTATTGACTAAATGTTATCTTATCTAAAACAATTGTCTAAAAGAAACCTTATCATTCTTGCATTCCATCTTGCATGCTAGCATAAACCTTGCTAGAATAGGTAAAAACGGCTCTTGCGTCATGATTTACGATTGCGTCTGCACGCCCCCGTCTATTTCATCATGTGGTCAACGACTCGCTTCCTCAATTCTTGAAAGACGCCCTGCAATATGTCAACCGCCTTCCAGCTTGGGGCCTTAGCCCAGCACATCTATACCCTCAACCGCCTCCTCAATTGGCCGGTTCCACTCCCCGAGCCCGTTCCCACCAGCTGGCACTTCAAATATCTCACCACTCTTGCTCTTTCACTCTCCACCATCTCCTTCTCCCTAGCCTGTCTCACTCATCTTGTTGCCCACCTCACCCAACCTCAATCCCGCAAATCCAGTCTTCTTCGTTCACTGCGCAATGTGCAAGACCTCATCGGTCCAGTCGCCGCAGCGGGGGAGATCCTGGTGACGACGCTCTACTTTGGTATCAAGGCAATCAGCAGGGACCTGGTCATCCCCGATTGGGCCAAGCTTCCCCTCATGCTGGATCTGAACCTGCACTTCTTCCCCACCATCCTCCAATGCGGGAATGCACTGCTGTTTTCTTCTCCGAGGCAGTGGCGGGCTGTGAGTGTGCGGAGAGCTGCGGGGGTCGCTCTGTCTGCCGCAGTGGCTTACTGGACAGTGTGTGAGCGGTCGAAGGCGACCAGTGGGATGTATCCCTATCCGGTCATGGAGGAAGTTGGGGGTGTGGGTGGAAGGCTTGCGTTGTTCGCGGTGAGTGCAGGGCTATTGATGGGCAATATGCTGGGGATGAAGTGGGTTTATGGGGTCACACGTGGGTCCGACGAGGCATCCAAGGAGGAGTGAGCTGGGGATCTGTGACAAGGAAGTGACTCGTGGATCTGGTTTCAACAACGGACCTCAACCCCTGATTTTTCCAAGCTGCTTTCGATCGCTCATCATTGGACTCCCAACCTCACCCAAGTGGCCTCTGGCGAAGTCTCACCTATCTTCGTGTCTCTCACCTCTGACTTCTGCTCCCAATTCAATCCTAGACATCAGTAATGGCTGAATTAAGCATCACCCAATCTTGTGGCGTCCTTTCAGGAACCGCAGCCACTGCGTTTTGGTAGTTGAGACCAAGGAGTCTGAATCCTGCCGAAGTTTCGTAAGTTTCCTCCCAAGAGACAACCCCATGTGAGCATTCACTGACCATATCTATAGCCCCAGGATAGAAGCAAATGACTGTTCACCTTCGGTGTTGGAATGACCGCTGCCAAAAAAGCGGAATGGTAATGATCTGGTCATCCCTCCTGGCCTCTCGTTAGACTCAATCGCCAGACTTTCCCAAACATTGTTCATTGAGCCTTTGGAGTAGACAGCACTCAATCCGTCAACCCCCCCCCCCCCCCTTTTTTTCAATTTCTTTTTCAATGCCCAGCCGTGTTGCGGACAGATCAGATCCGCGTTGGTGGTAAGGTAGAAGAACGGCAAGGAGGTCCAACGCCGCCGGAAATCTGGGGAAGCCACCAAAAGGGGGGCAGGCACCATTATCATACAAGCAATAATATGTAGAATAACGGAGCTCGGCCGGTAGAACTCTCAGTGCTGCCGGTTTTTAGTGTGCAACAAACAAAAAAGCTTTGTGATGATCTGGAAATAAAGGCGATAATATTAATGAAGCACACAGCCCCGCTTCCAACATTTCCAACGCCACAGACTTACTGGGGGTTATGCTGATTCGGGTGAAGGTGTGAAATGGTCTATCATAGTAAGGTGGGAGGGAAGTGGAAATCCCGTTTGAGCAAGGCAATAATGGAAGTTGCCCACTTCAACGCCAGAGGCTCCAAGGTTTGCCCGTTTAAGGGTAAACTAAGGATCTCTACCGTCGAATTGGGGAGCAAAGCAAAGAGTCGAAAAACCCGGAATCAAGATCCCCAACGCCAGAGACTCCAGGATTTGCTTGTTCGGGCAAAGAGGGTGGGGATCTCCTCCATTGGGACTGGCCCATCAAAGCAGGATACGGTAATTCAGGGACGTCAGCATTACAGTGTGGAAGAAAAGGGTGTACAGTAGTAGTACGCATTTGCTCGATAAGATATTAGAATGCTTGCCACCGTCATTATCATCAGTACATGGAATGAAAGGAAAAACCGGCATGAAGATCCTGCTTCACGCCTCCGCCAGATTGCCAAAGCCAATTAACCAGCGCCCAACGCTTGATTTCAGATATCGTAGAACTCGTCAGCTGCGCGCCCTTTCCCTGCCATTAGTTTGCCAGAACTCTGCCAGTATTCCACCCTTGGGCTCAGCAACGGAAGCCCCGCTCGTGAGCGCTCCCAAATTCCCTTACTCAAGAAATAAAATCACTTCCCCCTTCTCATTCCTCCGCAACCGCAAGCCCTTCCACAATTCCTTCTCCTCCTCCCCCTTATCCGCCGTCCGCATCATCGCTCTGCCCCCGCCACCCCGTTCGCGATGATATCGCTTTAGGGCTTTATGCACGCTCATCCCCCTCTCGCTCTCTTCGCCTTTGTTAACAAAGCTCATGAAGAGATGGGCGCGAGATTGGTAGGGGATCAGCTGCTGGGAATCTCCTCCCCCTGCATTCCCCCTTGTTGAGGAGGAAGCATGCTCAATGGCCTTTTGCGGTTTGCGCTCCTTGTGGTGATGGCGCGATGTGGTATCGTCGTGGTGATGGCTACTCCGATGTTTCTTCCGCCGGGGTTTCGACTCGTCCGATTCGCGGCAGTGGCGGGATTTGGCTAGCGCTGTGGATGTGGACGCTGGAGGGGCTCTTCGATCGCTGCGGTCGCGGTCTCGGTCTTTGACCATGAGGCTCTGCGACATGGATGATGAGCCAGGCCGGGAGCGCTTGACGGGACTGGGCGGGTCATTGGAATCGTCGGGGCTGGGTGGGAAGGCTGATTTGGAGAGCAAGCGGTTTAGACCGCCCGTGAGGCCAGAGTGAAGGACCCTTTGCTGTTGCCGGGGATGACCTCGGGGTAGGGCTGGAGGGATGTCCGACATGATGGCATCTTCAGAGGAATCGCGGCGGGTTGTAGATAAGTCCAAGTTGTCGACCTGGTGGCGCTTGCGCTTCTTCTTGTCCGAGGATTTGGTATGGGATTGGGAGATATCGTTGTCGGCATCGTAGGAGGTGAGGTCTTTGTGCAGGTCCCTAGCGGAAGGGGTTATGTATTCGACCTTAGGGCGCGCTTTGCGGTGTGTTGAAGGGATGGGATCGCGGCCGTACGAGACGCCGTATTTGTGGTAGTCCGGGTCCATTTCTGTGATTGTTTGCTTTCGGCCAATATCTGAACCGATTATGGAGGGTGTGTAGTCCATGCTTTTGGACTCGCCCGGTGTCAGTGAGACTTTGGAGGCGTTGGGTGTATCTTCGGTCACCAGAAAATCGAAAACGTTGACGTTCGATTGGGTGGGGACAGCAGGAGGAGGGGTGGGGGCTTCAGGAGGTGCGGCGACAATGGAGATGGCGTTACCGGTATCTGGGTCTGGGGCGTCCTCAACGTAGGCTTTTGGTGGAGCTTGCCATTCAATCGAAGGTGTGTAGGGTGATTTCTTTGATTTCTTCTCCCTGTAAAGCGCCCCTTCGGTCTTCTGGGCTTCGGTGATACACGACTGTCCAGCAGAAGATCAGTTGTCGGTCGGCAGGTTCATGCTGCTTTCGACAAGGGGTAAAGATATATAGAGTGGAATGGATCGGGGCTGAGCAAGGTTTCAAAAGATGCACACACGGTATGAGATCTATATTCTGTGCCTCGAAAGTGCGTCATGCAATCCAGGCAGGTGAAGGAGGCACTTCTGCATTGATTTCGATGAGGGTCCAGTTTCTTCTTGGTTAGAACATCTCCACAACCCTGGTGACAGATGCTGCGTATTAGTTGTGGACTGCGTCTGCCTGGATGCCCAAGGGAAAGTCAATTGTCTCTTACCTCACACGAGAAGGACACCATCGTAGCGGAGATAGAGATTGAAAGGAGAATTTGAGCAGGATAGAAGAGTGCTGGAGGAATGCAAAAGTAATCACTCCAGTCAACTTTTATTATTTACCGTGTCTGAACAGCTGACGCACCATTGTCCATTGGCGCAAACCGAGTTTCCGTTGAGCGCGTTGAAGGGGCTAAGGTACGGCCTACCGCGGCCCGGATCGAGTTCATTTTTAGAGTTCAGCGGTTGGCTATCCTGCTATGGGCTAGTTCTAGCCGACGTCAAATTCTTCATCAAATTTGTAGAATTAGGGAACGAGTGTCACAAAACACATTGAAAATTTGACATCACTTCATGCGCGATTTCATTGACTCTGGCAAAACCAAATTCATCCCTATCAGTGAATAAGACGACCTGGCCGATCTGTTCACGAACAAGTTGCGACGCCCTACCTTCGAAACATTTGATGAGTATATTGGGGAGTGTTGATTGTGTGCTTCCTTTGGTTCCTTTGTGTCAAACATCCAGATGGAACTAGAAGCCTATGGTTTCATCTTTTGTTTGTTACGCCCGTTTGTATCCGTATGCCTTGTTCTTACCAGTAGATATATTACTGGCCTCTCATTAGATAGATTTGTGGTTCCTTAACCAATTCCATTTTCATGAACACTTACTCCTTCACCTTTCTGTGCTTTGGTGTATTTAGCTAAACGCAATACACTCTTCACCTTACAGCCACCTAAGGAACCTTGCACTCTAATAGGCCCAAGAAGTTGGCGATATCTCCTTGATTCCATCATGTATCACGAGCCATACATCTTTTTCCACGGTACAGGTCTCATCTGGCAGGATGGAGTCGACCCTGAGTTAAAGAAACTTGACTCCCTCAACGATGCTCCGAGCGATCTTCTCACATCTCTCTCCATTAACGTGTCGCAACCCGAAGCCCTCATGACTTGGCTCAGCACGAATAATGCCGCTCTAATCACCAACCTCTCCGTCTTTGTTGAGGCGGTGGTCTTCGATTCGCCTAGTCCACAGCAATGGTGCCGACTCTTCGACAAATTGCAGCAAGAAGCAACGAGTCTTCAACAGTTGACCGTCTACTGGGACGCAGAGGGACCGTGGGGCACGCCGAAACCGTGGAAGATGGTGGACGTAGAGCATTTTGGACTGGGAAGAAGCATTGTCTTCCTCCGCGGGCTGGCACAGCTTAAGGTGAAGGAATCGGTGGAGATTGGCGGGTTCTATGCCTACCACTGGCGGCAATATTTGGAGGAGAAGATAGGTTTGAAACCGGTTGAGAAGAATGGTTTGGACAGTCGTTGGGAGGGGGCGCGTCGAGATTACCAGATTGGCACGGAGCGGCTGAACCCTTGGGTTAACACTGAGCATGGGAGTTTACCATCAGGAGTGATGGGGCGATGAGTGCGCCGCTGGGACTGGGCGAGTGTCACCGGTACGTTCCATCCGTCAACCGTCGACACTCAAGCTCCCTGATCTGAGCCGTAACTCATTTGTGCGACGGCATCCCAGAGGTATCGATCCAGTGTGGAGAGTGAGGATGGACAATAATTCTTCACTAGTGGATGATCACATGTCACGCCCTTTTGCGCAGATACGGTATGAGAGTAGAGCACAAGGCTCAGGCTTGACAACTCTGTCAATTTCCGTCTTCGACAAAGCAGGAGCAATGACCTCGAATGATAGAATTAATCGCTTAGAAAGCAGCTCTAGTCAGACGTAGAATTCTACGATTCAACCCCTGATCCACCATGACGCAGATTGGTTATTTAAGTACCTGCGTACCATCCGTTAATGAGCATTGTCTTGCAGTTACTCGGTACATTTGATCTATTTTGAGATTGTGTATATGCATGATCCAATGATCCATGCCTTCCTTCATGGTAGTCTGTCTATGGTGCCGTTGACTTTGGCGTTTTCTACCGTCCCATTTATATCGTGACCGTTTATAAATCCCTCTGCCTCTTCGACAAAATGCAGCCAGCCGAAGCTGTCCTTGATCTTTCCCTGCTGTATGCCCTTTAATGTATTCAGTAGTTGAACGCATGCTGGGCCTGGTTCATCTGAGCCGTTTTGGTACAAGAATTTGTCCTTTTTTGATTTCATCGTTATCGACTTGATGGGCACCAATGCTGCGGCCGTGCCAGCGGCCATAACCTCTGTGAACTCAGGCAACTCTTCATACTTGATAGGTCGACACTCGACGGTCCAGCCGAGTGATTTTGCGATCTGACACACACTGTCGCTGGTCACACTCTTGATCACATTCTTGCTATCCGGTACGACGACTGTATAACCGTTTCCATCCTGTTTGACGCCCACGAATCCGCTGGTGGAAAATTCTTCGATTTCGCTTCTTGTTTGACTGTCCAGATGCAATGTGATTCCAAACCCCTCTTCCCTGGCCTTTTCACTCCAGCGCAACACGGGAGCATAGTTGCCTCCAACCTTGGCACTGCCTGTTCCTTCCGGTGCCGCCCGATCAAACTCTTCCAGAACCAGCGCTGCGACCGGATGTACCCCATGATAGACTCCAACCGGCAGCACGAACACGCAGAATGTATACTCTTCAGGCGGGTTCAGGCCCAACTGCGCCGAACTTCCAAACAACAGCGGCCGCACGTACATGCTGGCCCCAGTCTCATGGGGAGGCACAAACTCGGCATTCAGCGCCACCGCCGTCTCGCAACACTGCAGAAAGAGTTGGGGCGGAACGGGAGGGACGGATATAAAGGAGGCCGAGTGAGCCATGCGATCGGCGTTCATGTCCGGGCGGAAGATGGCGATCCGATCGTCGGCGGGCATGCGGAAGGTCTTGATGCCCTCGTAGGCTTGCTGGCCGTAGTTGAGGCCGGGGGCCATGCCGTGGATGGAGAGGTAGGGGGATTGGACGAATTGGGGAGGCGTCCATTTGCGGGTCTTGACGGAGTAGTGGGATTCGATGTGGCCATTGACTGTGATATACCATCAATGAGAGGTGAACGGCGGGTCTAGGGCTTCTTGGGTGTACCTTCGCGAACACGGAATCCAACATCATTCCAATCTGATTGTACATTAGCTACGTAGCCAATTGAAGGGCCGTACGCCCATACCAATGGTGTTGACTGGGGGCGGAGGGAAAGACATCTCCAGTGCATGGATGAGGAGACTCCAAAAGAAAAAAAAAGGAAAAAAAGAAGAGTAATCAAGCGAAAACAGATTCCCTACTCGTACATGCTGACACAGACCGACGGACCGTCGAACTTCTTCTCGAAAGAGTAGAAATTGACGCTATGGTGCGAGATCGGCATGCAGGCCCCCTGCGTAGCGTGCATCAAAGCCACGAAATCTCGTCTGTCCTGTCCGGACGATCTGCCGATTCACCAACGTTTCAACTCTGTTTCATGGCAGATTCATCATTCACATCGGTCCGCTGGCGCACCTTCACTCCTCCATAAGGGATTCGATTCCGATCAAGAGCAGCGCATGCAGATCTGGTTGACAGTCGCTGTGATGGATTGATCGTTCTATTGAGCGGCACTCGCCCTCATCTCCCTCATCTTTCCCATCTCCCTTATCTTTCCACATCCTCCTCCGCTCCCTGAACTCCTCTCCAGCAAGGGAACGCCCCCCCAGGATGATGGCACACCCCACCAGCACCAGCCCGTCCCCCCTCCCCCTCAACAAACGCGCCATCTCCACCATCCTTGGCGCCCTCTGCATTATCTTCCTCCTCTCCCTCACCTTCAGCCGCACCACCACTACCACCACCACCACCACCTCCCCCCCAAATATCCTCGCCTCAACCTCCTCTTCCTCCTCCTCCTCCGCCCCACTCCACCACATCGCCGTCTCCAACTCCATCCTCAAGGGCGACGTCATCGCCAGCAGCAAGATCGAAAACGCCACCGCGAAGGCCGAGCTGGGCCGCGCCAGCTGGCACACCTTCCACACCATCATGGCGAAATTCCCCGATCGGCCGAGCGAGGAGGAGCAGACCGCGCTGGCGAGTTATATCCACTTGTGGGCAAGGCTGTATCCGTGGTATGCCCTTACCCCCCCCCCACTTTTTCCATCCTCTCAATCTTGGCCCTTGTGGGCAAAGCTTCTTTTTTTTCTTCGTCAGGCGTGTGAGATCCCGCCGTTGTGAAATTGGTTTTTTTTTTACTGATGATGATGGCTGGCTTGTAGCGGCGAATGCGCATCCCACTTCCGCACCATCCTCACCAAGTACCCGCCGCAGGTATCGACGCGCTCCACTGCGGCGGCGTGGGCCTGTCACGTCCACAACGAGGTCAATCGCTCCTTGGAGAAGGACGAGTTTGATTGTTCCAAGATTGGCGATTTCTACGATTGCGGCTGTGCGGATGAGGTGGAAGCGGCGGTGACGGGGAAAGGGGGCAAGGGTGCGGCGGATGGTGGGGGCGGGGAGGGTTGATTTGGTTGGGGTGAAGAATGGGTGAGTACCTTACTGGCTGTTCAGTGAGATCATGTGGGTTGGGGAGGGAAGGAGATGCTGATGTATGTCTTGAATAGGCCTATCAAAGGGGAATGAGTGCGGGGGGTTATGTACAGCGATTTTGGTGTTGGTATACCCATGATTTAACGTTAGCGGGGGGAATTCGTGTTTCTGGAATGGAATACATTGGATCAGGATTGTGCGTTGCCTGTGCATTTACGTGGATCCTGCGCTTGCCAAAGCTGCTTACGTCCATGTGCCCAACACGCGACATCGCCGCTTCAGTCCACACTTTCCTCCAGGAGCGCGTGCTGCTTCCATCCCGCCCCGCGGACTTGGATCTTCATGCTCTCCAGCATCCGCCGCTTGAGATGCGGGTCCCGCACCTCCATCCCGGGGAAGGCGCCGTATGTGGTGTCGAAGTCCAGGTCCTTGATGGCTTGCCACATGGCGTGGATGGTGTCAGGCGGGAGGGGGATGCAGTTCGGGATCGACCATTGGAAGCTGTAGGTTGTTTGGCCTGGGGGGCGGGGCGCAGGGGTGTGTGCGGACTGTATATGAGGATTAAGAAGGTGTGGAGTGTGAGTAAGGACCCCAGTGGAAGCGTAGGAGAGTGGGTTGGGGTTGGAAAGGGGCCGCAAGAGACCAAGATGAGGGCTAGGGAAGGCTGGTGGAAGAAGAACCTGAAGGTGGGCGAACACACAACAGATTGAAAGAGGGGAGGACTTACAGGCACAGTCACGATCGTATCGGAAATGAACAGATAATGCTCCCAGTGCAACACCAGACTCCCCGGGAAATGCCCGCCCGTCTTGATAACCGTCACGCCGGGCAGGATCTCCTTCCTCGTCCCCACAGGACCTTTGATCAACCTGAGATTCATGCCGGGGTATGGCTGCTGGCAAAGCCATTCCTTGTCGTCGGCAGCTATGTATATAGGCACCCGCAGCGCGTACGACAACAAGGCATATGTCGTGTAATAATGCGGATGCGATATGACGACAGCTCTCAGCGGGCTCGGTGGATACGAAAGGAACCCGAATTGGGCAACAGCGTCAGCATCCGTGTTGGCCACCATATCCCACATGACTGTGCCGTTGGGCGTTTGGAGTAGGAATGCTCGCTGTCCGATGGCGAACTGTGGCTTGTCAATTCGTAGCCCCTGGACAGCGAATGTGGAAGATGACAAGGTACCTTGGGCACCGTCCAAAACCAGTTGATGCGATGATCCTTGGTATCCCGTCTCCATTGGGTCTCATGCTCGGAAGCCAGCTCGGCCATCGTGGTCCATGATTGTCCGCTCGCTGGAACGAATTGGCGGGGATCCTGTGGGGAAGTCCAATATTGTGTTAAGCATCAAATGCTCACAGCTGAACGAGATAGGCAAATTTGATACATACATCACAAATCTTGCAACGCGAAGGTGCCTTTCCATTAACAGCGTCATATTGAGACCCGCAAGCCGTACATATGGGATGATTTACCGTGGGCATAATGGGATGATATGGCGTAAACATAATGGGAGGGAGAACGAGACGGGAGAGGGTCCACCGACAATACAGGTTGAATTCAATCGCCGACGGGACTTCCCAGGGTGATGCAAGGATGAAGAATATAAACGGAACGAGAAAATCACCAGGAAGAATTGGAGACAGTAGACATGAAATACAGAATCCCTATTTTGCAATGACGAAGGCCATCCTGCGTCTTTCTCGAAATGGGATCAGAGCTGTATATATAAATGGCGGATGCAGGTGATATAAGTTGTAGAAATTGAACAACAAGCAGAATTTGGTACTTATCGTGTATGTCGGAATCGCCGCTGGTCATCGCTGACGTTTGTCGTCCAGCGTCCTATCACGATAATCTCATACCCCGCAGCGCCAACGCTAGAGAACATAAGACCCGACAATCAAAGGCTTGCATTCGAGCCACCGGGACTCCCACTCATACCCTGAACAGCACCCAGAATCTGGGTCAGCATGTTTTTCTGATCTCTCTGATCCTTCTCCATTCGTTCAATCCTCGCCATGAGGATCTGTCCGCTCGGGGGTTTCTGGCCAGGCTGCGCAGGAGCCGTTCCATTGACCCCATTGGCCGGTTGAACTTGTGGCGTTGGCGTTGGAGCGGGAGACCGATTGAGCAGATTCAGCGACGGCAAGGTGGCTTCACTTCGGGGACGGACAGGAGAAGAATTGAAGGCCCCTCCAAGATATTGAGAGCCGGTCAATGCTCCAGCTATGTGTGCGCCAGGGTCGTTCTCCGGTAAAGACGGATGCGAGAGCGAAGAGGGTTCCACGCTGTTTCGATAGTCATTCAATAGTTGTTGATTGGTCACTGACATGCTTAGACCCTCGGGGGGTGGACGTTCCAACGATGATAGCTGTGGATCGAGAGTTGGTGTCTGGGATTGCACTGGTTCGGTCCGCTGTCTGCGCTTCCTCCTTTTGTTCGTCACTTCCTCACCGTCGGGGACCCAAGCCCATCTCCCGCGATCATTCGGGCCAGGTATGAGCCCATTAGGGTCTTGGATTGGCTCTTGCGGGGGCAGGCCGGCAGCAACCCGGGCTTCCTCCTGCAATGTCTTGTGTTTCTTGCGCGCGTTGTAGACGTCGCGCGTCAAGACTTTAATGTCGGGCCATAGCCTCCGTAACTCCTCCATCGTTTCCGAGGGGCTGCTGCCGCTGTCGCACATGTCATGCACCTTCTGCAGCTGGGTATCCGTCATCCTCCTCAACGTTGGGTGTGCACTCAGATCATCGGAAGGCCCATGGTTGTGGTCCGGGTTGTCGGTCTCGACGTGCCATGTTCCATCCTTCTTGACCGACGCGATCATCTTGAACGGGCATCCCAATAACCTGCTCTCCCCCCTCTTGCGCTTCCTCTGATCGGGGGTGAGATTCCTCCGGTTCTCGTATGAACCACCTCGATCGCATTTGAGCCACAGTCGGTTGAAGCGTGACCGAGCAATGACCACCGCGAAGCCTTGTTCTGCTGCCCAGTCCTTGACTCCCGTTAGCACTTCATCCCGACTGTCAAATCTGGAGTCGGGCATGGGAGCCAGAGAGCGAGGCTCAGGAGGTGGAGCAGAGGATTGCACATGGTTGGATTCCCTGACAGGTGAACTCGGACGAAGAACCCCGAACATCATGAAAGGCAACGCAGATACGCCCAGGTGGTGATATCAAAATGGATTAGACTGATTGAGTGTTGACGATTTACTTGGTTGAGCTGGGGCGTGTGGGCAAAGCAAAGAATAGACGTGCCGAATTTGCAGTGTCGTGGATTTAGAGATGTGACGCTAAAGAGACTTAGTCAGCTCTCATTTATTGGCTCTAATCCGTATGGGTCTATGGACGTATTAGTACTTTAGTAGCAAGCATTAAGCTTAATTTAGACTTTAGGATGCTGGTTTCACACATTTCCAATAATGATGTCACCCTACGATGGTCGCTTCATAACTGTAGGTGGACTATTTGCTCTAATGTGCGTTTCATGACTAGGGCTGTCCATCATCCTTGATTCCTAGGTTTCCTAATCGATCATCCTCTGGCTGGATCCAAATTTCAATGTCTCGATTGACGGCGATGCGGCTAGGGGCACGATACGTTAGTCAATCATAATGTTGAGGTCCGATACCAACTTCGTTCAATTGGGGTGGGAGCATACCCACTCCCCAAGGAAGGGGACGTCTACACTTACGCATCACTTCCCGCCCTTGACTTCCTCATCTTCTGCCTCTGCAAAGGATATGATGCACTACCATTCGACTCCGGCGTTCGTGGCCAATCGCCGATATTCTCGGCTAAAAAGTCCAACTGCTGGATGCAGACGCGGCAGTGGTTTCTGCACCGTCCAGTAAACCAGCGACGTGCCCACACAAACCAGCTCCCGAACGCGCCGATTGCCATGACGCCAACTGCAACGCCTGTGTAATTCAGATTCTGCGCCGTGACCGGGTTGACGGTGGGTAGTGTAAACACGATGGTGATGAAGGCAATCCAGAGACAGGCTACGACACCAACAGGTCTGCTTGCTTTGCCAAGGTTGAAAGGGCCGCGTTTGAAGTTGCGAGGCCAGGCGATCGCTATGCCGATCGGAATGCCATATGATATGAATAGCCCGATGGTGGCGATTGATGTCGTGCCATAGAATGCGGTTGCGGAGCCCAGAGATGGGAGACATAAAAGGAAGGCGAGCACAGCTGCGAACAAGACTGCTCGCAGTGGGGACCTGAAGCGTGGACTCAGGATATGCAGCTTATGAGGTATGCCTCCGTCTCGAGCAAAGGAGAACATCATTCGAGAATTACTCGTCTAATATTTTTGTCAGCGAACTCTGTGATCTAAACAGGAACACGCTGGTCTCTCACAATACTGAACAGCCCACAATGCCAAACGCAAAGCATGACTATTGTGATCAGAACAAGCCCGCCCTTGTCGCCACAGGAGTCGGTGAATATCCGCAAGATCGGAAGCGGACTTGATCGAACCGTCTCAAAGTCTTGGATCGAGAATAATAATGACAGTAGTAGCAGGAACCCAAACACAAACGATGCACCCACTGCTGATAGCAAGCACAAAGGAGCCACCCGAACGGCCTGCTTGGTTTCCTCGCAGAGATGTGCTGAGGCGTCAAAGCCGAGCAAGGTATAGCTCGAGAAGAGCATGCCACATATGCCTACGTAGGCCGGAGAGGCACGGACACCCCAGCCCACAGAGTCAGCGTTTGCAGACGTGCCATCGAAGAAGGTTGTGAAAACGAATTGCGCTGGCCTGAGCGTTTTCGCGCCGACGAGCACAGAGATCATGAGAGCGCAAACGATCACGCTGTTGAGGGTGATTGCCGTGTATATCGTGTACCGAAGGTGGCGTATACTGAAAGAATTGACGGCGACATGGGAAACAAGGATCACGGCGACCATACCAAGCGTTCTTCTAGGAGATGGATTGTAGCCGTGGGTGACTTGCGCTGTGGTTGATATCAGATTCGCTAGGCCAAATTCTGCGCCTGCCGTTATTGCAACCTGGCCGAGAAGATTGAACCTAGGCAGTCCTTTAGCCGTATCATTGAATCGTTCGAGCTGTATTACCATACCAGCCTGTGATCCAGGAGAAGAACGGGGCATGTTGCTGAGGACTGAGCATATACGCCCAGAAGTATGGACCTCCTGCTACCGGCACGGCGGAAAGAATCTCGGCCATACTGGCTGCAACGAACATTGCTTGGTTTGGTCAGAGCTGTTCCGGCGAAGTTGTAAGGCGCAGAAGCATACTGAAGAATCCCACCACAAGCCAGCCAATCGTGATCACTCCAGGTCCTCCAGTGTTCAGTCCATATAGGAAAAGGCTGTGGGTTGGTCAGCTTCACGTCGAGTTCTGGAAGCAAATTTGATGAGCCATACGTAGTGACTGGAGTGATGACGCTCTGTCAAATCAGAGAGAGGCATCAGTATGTGTCAATCTCAGGAGAACAGGATGCTTACAATTATCGAGAAGGAAACGCCAAAGTTATGCCAGAAGCTCCAGTCCCGCTGGAGCTGCTGAGCATAGCCCAGCTCAGCCAAGCGACCCTCATCCTTGATGATGACACTGCTTGAAGAGTCCATCATGATAGCCGCTCAATGCGTCTCATTACAAGAGGTAAAGCCTCTCTAATCGCTGGAATAAAGCAGGGACAGATCGATGCATTGTTATTGACATGCCAGATGGGTGGCGCAAAAGACAACGGGATTTATCTCCTTTTGCAGGCATATCGCTGGCCCCAGTCATTTTGACCTTTGATGCTCGCGTGCACAGAACTAAACATCACCACGCCTTGGTGACCAAGATCAGGCAACGCGGCAAACCAGAGCACTCGAAACTAGACCTCTTGACTGGCTGAAGATAAGGAGTGGCTACTGAAAAGCCTCGCTTTAACCTTAAAGCTCTTCAGCCGCAAGAAGCTATGGTGCGCGTAATAACATCACAACGGCTTTGACCCTTGCAAGATGGAGATGGGGACATGGGGTACCAGCTCTTAGCACGTTTGATCTCATGCTTCACGCTTGATCTGGGCAATCATAATGCGGCGAAAAAGCAACTCCTCGCCCTGATCGAGAGTTAGTGTGCATGGGCCCCCGCAAAAGTTGATGGAAGGGTTGGAGGTCCGTCCAAACAAGGTAAAGCCGCAACCCCTTTCGTCAATAATAAATGCAAGGTTCTGCGGCTGCTGGTCGCGAGAACGGGAAACCATCGGCGGACATGTGCGCCTTGTGTCATCCTAACCTTCTGAGGGCGTATCTTGCATCTAGAAGCCCTGCATATTCTTGTAAGACTGTGAGAGCGAGCTGGCGCAATCTGAACGCGCCTGCTGATTCCATCTTTTGGCGGATTCCTGCAGTCTGCATTTTCTCCGCATGACATCGATTTATGCGGCCTCCACCTTGTCCTTCCGCTCACATCTGAGGCACCTGTCATTGTCAAGTGTCAAATCTGGCCGTAACCTGAATTAGTAAAATCCAGTCGATGGTATATGCACAACATTCGCTTTCTGTTTCAACGTCAAGGAGAGGTGAGATTTTGAAGGTGGAGAAGATCATGCTGCATGAGCTTGTGGCAAGATATTGAGCTTGTGGCAAGATATTGAGCTTGTGGCAAGATATTGAGCTTGTGGCAAGATATTGAGCTTGTGGCAAGATATTGAGCTTGTGGCAAGATATTGAGCTTGTGGCAAGATATTGAGCTTGTGGCAAGATATTGAGCTTGTGGCAAGATATTGAGCTTGTGGCAAGATATTGAGCTTGTGGCAAGATATTAAACAGATAGCCATTCGAGCAACTGATATCCGAAACGCCATGCTCTCGCTTCATTCCCCAACCAATAGCAAAATCATTGCGACCTAGCTTGCAGCGACAGCGCCATCAGCCTTTACCATCGAGTCAAGCGACTCTGGGTGGACTCTTCGAGGCGGAGGCAAACGGGCTCGCACTTCTCCTGTCCTTGGGGGTCAGTGCGCTCCGCGATCTCGCTTGCACGTGGCATCAGAATGAGTCGGAGAAGGCTTACGACCGTCTGGACATGCCCTCCTTCCTGAACGTCTCGATGATCCTTAACATCTCCCTCCGCCCCTGCGTCGCGTCCACCAATTTCCCGCCCATGCTCATGCTGACCTTATCCCGACTCTGTGCCATCAGCAGCTTCTTGAGCAATAGATGTCTCATCTGTATGCACACAAAGACGCCGCAGTCGCTGCCGTTCTCCTGCCTCGGGCTATCGTTCAAGTCGATGAAGCCCAGCTGCCGATCCAACAGCTGGGATAGCTTGATGACCGCTTGCTCCGCCTCGCGGTAGTTGGCGGGGCAGAGGGAATCATAGTGAAAGGCCACGCCGTCGAGGACGGACACAAGGAGGAGGGACCAGTGCGAGCCGCCTTCGGGGAGGTTGACGTTCTTGCAGTCGTTGATGGGGAGGAAGATGTGGGTGGTGCGCTGGAAGTCGGGGAGGGCAGAGATGAGGGTGAGAGGGTTGGGGGTCTGCATGAGCATGAAGGACATGCTGGGCCGGAGGAGGATGATGTTGGCGTTTGTATATTTGGCGAGGAACTCGCGCTCAAGGTATCTGCCATGATCAGCTTCAGTTTTTCGTGTGGGGGAGGAAGGTTGATGGAATCGTGGTGCGTACTCTTCCCAGAATGAGATAGACTGCAGGGGTTCGTAGATCAGTCGACTGCTCTTCGTGGTCCGGGGCTCTAGGGGGAAACGTACATTGTCTGTGAGCCAATCATCTTTCAGGGTAGCAACGTCTTCTCGCGTCACTGCATCTCTTCAGCAATTGCTCTTGCAAGGTCCTCCGTCCCCACCAGGAACGTACACACCTCGTACATCGTAATCTTGATCCCAATCATACTCCATCAGCTCCATCTTCCTCAGAAGCTGTGGCCACATGGTAGGCATGTCTTCAGGATGGCAGTAATGCTGCTTTACGTACAGCTTAGATACGGGTCATCAGGATTGAGCTGCGTGGAGAACAGTATGAGTCAACACTCTTTTCTAGGCGTCGGGTGATCGGAAAGCTGCGCGATTTGCCTGCCGAGGGAGGACACCACCTACTCTCTCCCCAAATTGCCTGCTCACTCGGCCGCCGAATGGATGGAACCCCCCCTTTTCCTTCATGGCCCTGCCGATCCTAGCTGGGCCGCTCTGTATGCCTTGCGCCTTGTGTATGGATCTTGGGAACCGAGCCGCAGAGAAGGGTACGCGCCTCGATGTGTGCAGGTGTGCCTTTGCTGTCCCTATAGCAAGGAGTGATGGAAATGACCAGTTTCGTCTTTCAAAGTGAGTGGGTCGTCATGCTGGACAGCTCAAACCCTCACATGGCCCTCAATGGCGTTCCAAAAGAAGGGTCGAGAGGGAGAGAGGGAATAAGGGTGTGCGATGTCAGGGAATCAAGGCTGAATGATTTGATCCAAGAGAAAGTGTGGCTTAGGCTGTCATAGGGCTGAAAGAATCTAGAACTACCTTCGGATTATTTACCTACCGAGTACCTACGTTGTACGTATTGCGCGTAACCTGCGCACTGACCATATTCTATGAATTCTTTCTGATCGCCAGACTGAAGCCATTAGCAAAGCCTCTGCAAGAGGTGTCGCTTGGTGATTTCATGATATTTTTTCTCTACCTACGCTTGAGAAAATACCCGCGACAGACCATGCCGAACATCCAAGGTGGAAAAGACCAGGCGCCGCCTCTTACAAATCATTGATGTCCATCTCCACATCGGCCCCAGATTCGATAAAGACAAGCCGCGTGCCATTCGAGGCCGTTTGCCACACCTAGACGACCATAGTCAGCATGACGACTGTCTTTGTGATTGAGTGATGACTTACATCAAGTGTCGCATACTCATCCAAAGCCTGCTTGAATTGATCCTCCGTGAAGCCCTTGGCAATGATCCGCTCCCTGACTTTCTTGATGCTCAGCTCACCCCTGATGCCATCGCCCACCGCGCAGGCCCCGCTGTCCTTCATGGCCCGGATGAGGTTGTAGATCTTGCTGCCGGGGCTCTGGTCCTTCACATTGCCATTGCCGTGCAGACTCGCCTTACTGACTTCGATCAACCGCAAGGCTTCATCCACATCATCCGTCACAACGCGGGAGGAGAACCGAAGTCTCGCCAATGCTTGCGACAGGCGTAGGATACCAAGCAGGGTACGCGGGGACACGTGAGTGAATTGTTTCTTGCCGCCTTCTTCTCGCTTCTGTTGCTGCCGCATGCGGACGTACGAGCCGGTCATGTACTCGGACACCTCCGTGGAGATGACGGGCCGCCAGCTCCTGGCTTGAGCAATGTACTGCCGCACCTCCTGAGGTGTGAAGATGACGCCATCACCTACAGGATGCTTATTATTCATGTGCACGTATGCGACATGGTTGGCCAATTTCTCATCTGCCTCCCTGGTCGGCTGGTCTAACATGAGGAACATGACATCGAACCGGGAAAGAAGCGCGGCTGGAAGATTGATATTGTCAACAGGGGATATTCGAGTATTGTAGCGACCATAGAGAGGATTGGCTGCCGCCAGGATTGAGGTTCGTGCATTCAGCGAGGTCGTGATGCCGGCCTTTGAGATGGAAATAGTCTGCTGTTCCATGACTTCGTGGATCGCAGTACGGTCCGCATCATCCATCTTGTCGAATTCATCAATGCAACATATCCCATTGTCGGCCAAGACCAACGCGCCACCTTCCAGGATCATCTCATCTGTGACGGGATCACGCATGACTGCAGCAGTCAATCCTACGCCACTGCTTCCCCGTCCGGTGGTGTAGACCCCTCGAGGCGCAACTTTGGTGATGTACTTGAGAAGTTGAGACTTGGCTACACCAGGATCACCCATCAAGCAGATATTGATGTCGCCTCTTATCCTCATTCCGTCACCCATCTCCTTGGTGACACCACCAATGAGCAAAAGCAGAAGTGCTTTCTTGACATCTAGGTGACCGTAAATTTCTGGTGCGATCGATTTCGCAATGTATTCATACATGTGCCCAGAGTGCTTGTACTTTTCGATTCTCTGGAAGGTCCTTGCGTCAAATGTCAACTCATCGTAGGCCTTTTTGTGCTGATTCACATATTGGGTCTCGAGGTAAGTGTCTGTCAGGAGACCAGCGCGAATAGCTTTGAACCCTGTATACGGCGTTGGCAGAAAGATCCCTGCGATATCACACACATCTCCAGGATTGATTTGTCGGCACAGGGTCCCATTCGAATGTACCGTAAGCATTCTCGGAATATGGCCTACGGGGACTTGGTCTGCCATTTCCTGGATCTTGATTTCTTGGAAAGGCACAAACTTTGATGCCCGAGTTGACAGGAATAGCTGGCCCTTGGAATTGTTTCTGTTGCACTCATCCGAGTCGCACTCTATCATGGGCGCAAAGGTTCTCGACGTGACCGGCTGGAAGACCTCTGAGCCACATCGATCGCATGTATAAGCATTGACTATGACGGCCGGCTTCACATCCGAAACTCTGGTAGCTATCCCTCGAACAGTAATTAAGCGACCAAGATGTTCGCCTCTGACGTTCCGCACAGCCATTGCTTTGTTGTTTCTTGTGCTATCGGCGCCGCCAGGCGATATCGGCTTGAAGACAAGCGTGTATCGTCTGGTCAATTCTGGAGGGAACATTGACTGTCCTGTGGAAGGGTCCACCTCGATCTCGGCTGAAGCGGCTACACTCTCGTTGCGTCTTTCCCGTTGCGATCTGATAATATCCATCACATCGTCTTTGAAATTGATTTCTCGGTCCTCCCTTGGCATGACCTTGTCCACTGCCGCCGAGAGAATATCGATGTAATGTTTTGCATTTTGCTCGATTGAGTCAACGAGCCGGAGGCCACTACCCTCTTCTCCATAGCTTTTCTCATACTACAATGGATATTCAGCAATGCGCCCAGAGAACGGACGGAGCGACTAACATTGTCCAAATCGTCGAGCTCAATCGTTACTTGATCGAGTCTCCGATCGCTGACATTCTGCAGCATTTCCATATATTTCCTCTTGGGCGCTCTTGATTGTGCATTTGTTTGTCGCGTCTCCTTGCCCCCAGCAACGTCATCCAGGAAGTCGTATTCATCGCTGGTACCATCATCGTCTCCACCCAGATTCAACTCTTCCAGAGCATCGAGCTCTGTGGTTGTGGATTTGTAGTTCAATAAGAAATCTTCGAATGCAACTATGTGAGAGCTTAGCGATCACAGTCGTAGCGTTGAGACGTCAAAGATTATCATACCTTGCTGTGCTTGGTAGTCAACAGGGGCTTTCAAGGTGAGGAGCGCCATGGCTCAGGGGAAAGAAGTCAATTGATGTGATCGCAGATTGAGTGTATTGACTGCTCCTAGTTTTGTCTACGCAATGATTGTTTGACAGGAGGAACTCTTCAAGAGACGGAGAGGCGCTTGTTCTTGGTGGTGAGGTCCCGGCAGCCGTTAATTGAAACGCGTCTTCAGTGATTCTCGCGTCACGCGTTTTTCCCGCTTCGGCCGATGATTTTGCCGGAGCCCGTCTACTCGTACCTCGGCTTTAAAGAATATCAAAGTGAGCAATAAAAGTTGCGGGCAGTGTAAGTGCACTATGTGATCTCGATAAGGTCCTCGTGAACTATTCCGTGCTTCAATGGCACCAGCAATAGCGGAGGTAAAGCTCCTTCCGCTCAGGAATTGCTTTGCGAATATCCCCCAGTCGCTTGCGAACGTGCTGAGCAATGCGAATGCAGTAAGTCTTAAGTCTGTGACATGAACTTGTTGAGAATGAGATTGACAGGCACAGGTCGTTCAAGATGTTGTTGTCGAGCTTCAATCAAAACATGTGCCAGTCCCGTCTAACCAAAACTCTTCCAAAAGTCCAACAGAGGATCAACAGCGTTCCGTCTATGTTGGATGGACGGGCATGGCAAGCGCAACAAAGGCCCCTCCTGCTATTGAAAGAGGCGGACGAAGAAACAAAGACGATGTTGGGACTATTGAAATAGATGCTACTTTTGGGCGGATGCTAGGTTTCACCGACGGCCAAAAGGTTGGTGTGCTTGCTTCCCAATCTCCACAAATGCTGAACAAACGACCGAAGGTAAACGTGCTCTTGCACCTGGACCCTCCATTGGCGCACGCGGTCAACATAGAGCCGCTTACAGCCGCAGATTGGGAAAGTATGTCCACGTATGAGTACTTTATCGGCGAGTTTGCTTATACTTGAACAGTCATTGAACTACACGCAAGCTTTCTCGAATCAAACCTCCTATTCCAGGTTCGCGCATTGCCAAATCCCTCATTCAGTGCCTCACCATCTGTTCGGATACAGCACACCCACCCCTTGACCATACATCTTTCTCCAACTTCAACCGCTAATGTCTCCATCACGTCTCTGACCCCACCACAAGCGTCTTCTGTACCGTTTGCGAAGATCGCGCCTGATGGCGAGGTCATTGTTGCGCCGAAAGCACGTTCACGATCAAGTTACCACGAGCCGACGACAAGCCGTAGTATTGCTAGTAGAAGGAGTGGGGGCGCGCGAAGTGCCGTAAGCACTCGACAACGGGGTAGCAAAGAGCCCGCTGCACCCCGCTCTGTCTTCCTACGACCTCTTGCAGCTGACATATGTGAGGACTTCTTCGACGACGATGATACTGTCTCGAAATATCGGGACACCTTGACTGTCTGGGTCGACCGAGATATCCTGCTTGGCAAGGCGCTGAAAGGCCTGGAGTACGTCTCCGTCTCAATTGTCAAGCCAAGTACCATTCAAGTTCCGCTCGATCCTCACCAACAACAACAATTAAAGAATTCTGACGAGTCTGAAGCCGGCCGGCCAGCTTCAAAAGTAATTGCAAGGCTGATGAAATGGGATGATGCACCAGACATGCATCACGCGGTATTATCATCTGCCTTGTGCTCCGTACTAGGCGCTCACGGTATTGTTGGGGGAGCTGTCAAGCTCTCGGCAGCTCCTCCTAAATCACCAAAGAGCGAGATCGAGGACGTAAAGATATTTCCCTTCTCCTATAGTGATGAAAACACTAAAGGTATGAGACTTGGCGGACGGGCAGGCGCCGATCGCTCGAACTTGTTAGGACAATTGATGTCACTTTACCGAGCGCTTCACAACGATCATGATGCTATGCTCAACGGTCCCGTCACTAATGGGCAATTGATACCCCCCAAGGCCGAAGCAGGATGGCCAGGGGCAATCATCAAATTCGAGACACGAGCAAAAGGAGCTCGTAGAGGGTCTATATGGTGTATCGGATCAGATATTGATAGCAATAACGCGATGCAGCAGAGCATTCCAAGCCCAATGGAATTCCAGAGGACGCCTCTAGCGATGGAAGTATCACCTGCAGTACCATCTGTCCTGGTTGGCATCGACAGCCTCATCAACCAGCTGGAAAGTAACCTCACACACACCTCATCCATACTCGTTACTGGAGGCTTGGGCTCGGGTAAAACCTCCTTGACGCAAGTGTTGGCTCAGCGCCTTCGTTCTCAGCACCACGTATCTACCAGCACACTCTCTTGTAGCACTTTGTCGACTGAAGAGACACGTATCTCCACTGTGAAGGAAACAATCTCTCAGCTCTTCATGACGGCCGCCTGGGGTACAAAACTTGGTGGACGCGCTGTCGTCATACTTGATGATCTTGACAAGCTCTGCCCCATTGAGACTGAGTTGCAGACCGTGGATAATGGTCGTAGTCGCCAGGTTAGCGAAATACTGTGCTCGCAAGTACGGGAACATTGTGGAATCGGGTCAAATGTGGCTCTTCTGGCTACAGCGCAGAGCAAGGACTCTCTGCATGAACTTATTGTCAGCGCCAATCTGGTCAAAGACATCCTGTCCCTAAAAGCGCCTGACAAGAACGCGCGACGGAATATTTTGCAATCTCAGACAGGACGTCACCTGCCTTCGTCTCTGTCTCTCACAAAGGGTGACGGGCCGCTTGTCTCGAACGGCACTGACAGTAATGATGGTGGAAGCGATGACGAGTCTGCATGGATGGCCGGCCCTCCACAATCTCAAGCACTTAATGATCCGGACGTCATCTCGATCGACAAGACGTTAGACCTTCTTGAGATTGCTGGCAGGACTGATGGCTATATGCCAGGAGATTTGGGACTGCTTGTCTCACGAGCGAAGAATGAGGCTCTCATAAGAATTGTAAAAGCCTCAGATGGTGATTTTGTACCTGTCATTCTCAACTCCCGAGACTTTGAGGCTGCCCTTCGAGGTTTCACTCCCGCCTCCCTTCGAAACGTCACACTGCAGACCTCAAAGACAACCTTTGATTCCATCGGCGGTTTGTCCGAAACACGCAAGATTCTACTTGAGACCCTACAATACCCAACCACCTATGCTCCAATATTCGCCCAGTGCCCCCTGCGCCTTCGCTCTGGTTTATTGCTTTATGGCTACCCAGGGTGCGGCAAGACCCTCCTCGCTTCTGCCGTGGCTGGAGAATGTGGCCTCAACTTCATCAGTGTTAAGGGACCCGAGATCCTCAACAAGTATATCGGAGCAAGTGAGAAGAGCGTCCGAGACCTCTTCGAGCGAGCCGAGTCGGCTAAACCATGTGTGCTATTCTTTGATGAGTTTGATAGCATCGCCCCCAAACGCGGGCACGACTCGACAGGAGTAACAGATCGAGTGGTTAACCAGTTGCTAACCCAAATGGACGGCGCAGAGGGATTGAATGGAGTGTATGTGCTTGCAGCAACGAGTCGACCAGATCTTATCGACCCCGCTTTGCTGAGGCCTGGTAGACTGGACAAGAGCTTGTTTTGTGATATTCCGCGACTCGAGGACCGTCTAGACATACTGCTGGCCTTGGCTAAGACGCTGACAATTAGCACGGAGGTACTCAGCGAGAAAAGTAGCTCGAGAAATCTTTCGGAAGTTGCGGAACGCACAGCAGGCTATTCAGGCGCGGATCTGCAAGCTGTCATATACAATGCTCACCTGGAAGCCATTCATGACGTACTCGGTGATCATGGAGCCAATGTTGAGCCTGTCAAGTCCAAGGAGAACAGACAAGATAAGAGACGCAATCGCGCGGCAAAACCTGATATTCTCCAGTTCCGCTTTGGGAAGGACGAAGAGGTGAATGGCTTGTCCAAAGGTGCTAATCGCGCAAAGCAAGCAGCCGAGTACGCAGCAATCGTCGCCAAGCTTGAGGCCATCAAATTCGCCAAGAAGAAAGACAAGCAAGCACGCCGCGGCTTGCTCAACGGCTTTGATGAAGACCGCAAAGTGAATGGTGTGGACAAAGAAGATTCACGGCAAAAAGTTGTCATTGCGTGGAAACATATCGAGGCGTCGCTGGCTTCTACCAGAAGCTCCATTAGCGTGGAGGAGAGAAGAAAGCTAGAGAAAATATATCGAGAGTTCGTTTCAGACAGGAATGGAGAGCTGCCTGATGGGCAGGGGTCTACTGAGGTAGGAGGACGGACTAGCTTGATGTAAGTGATGTATGATGATGCATGTTCGATGAGTGAGATCTGTCTCTTCATGTCTTCATTTGTATGTATGACCCGGTGATAGCCAAGCTCCTATATGAACATCGGAGGTGAGGCGCAGCAAGCCTTAAACCCGCCATTCTCGAGTCGCCGTCCCCCCCGAGCGACCCGTCAGACTCGTCTGCTCTATTGGCCCTGTTATAATCGCATTCTTCTTTCAAGACCCTAGCATGATCTTGGCTTCTCCCCTCCAGAAGAAGTATCACGCCAGCCCCGCCCCCTTCTCCAACCCTCCAGCAACTCAACCCGTCCTCCATTGTGCCGCCACGAGATGATGGGCCCCATCCCCTACCTCCCTCCCCTCCTCCTCCCCTTCCTCCCCTTCCTCCTCCTCCTCGTCCTCCTCGTCCTGCCCCTCCTCACCCCGATCTCGCTCAACATTCCCCCTCGCGCTCTCCCTTCCCAGCGCCGAACCCTCCTGCCTTCCCTGCTCGCGCGACTCCCTCACCAGCCGGCTCTTCTCCCCCTCCGCCGAAGCCCTCCTCAACGCTTCCGACACCCTCTGCCACACCCCCGGCTTGAACAGATCGCCGGGCCGGACGTACAGATCGCTGCCCTCGTGCGGGAAGCGTCTCGGTCGCGGCGCCGGAGCGAGTGGTCTGGGTCTGATGATGGTGTTACCACCGCTGGTGGCGGCGGTGGCGGCGGTGGCGGTGGGGAGACCACTGTTGTTGTTTTCGTTGTTCTCGGCGAGGTCATACGGCCCCACAGGTCTGTCAGGGCAACGGTTGGCACCCGGGTGGAAACCGTGGGGGTGAGGTTCCATGGTCCAATTGTTGGCAGGGCAGGTGAGACGGGCGGGGTCGAGCGGGGGGTGGTGGCGCCTGAAGACGGCGCAGCGGGCGATGCTGGTGGGGGAGGTGAAGGGGGCGGAGCAGTTGGGGCAGGTGTATTGGATGCACATTGTTGTGTGATGTGGAGGGGCGGGTGGGATGGTGATGATGGGACTTGCTGGTGGTTCTTGTCGTTGTTTGCTTTTGCTGTGGATGTGTGTGGTTGCGTTTATGCAGCTGATCGACGTGAGAGTACTCTGTCCCTTTTGAACTTTGAGCTGGCAAACTGTGTGATCTGTATGATTCGGTGTCGGACAGCGGTCTAGATGGGTGCTGGGATCTCAGGCAGGTCCAGATTCAAGAAAAGGCAGGATGGTGATACAATCAGTGCATGACAACAGTGCCGGACCAAGCTTTTGGTCTCAGTCGTAGACTGGGTGACAAGTCATTATGGAACGGTCAGGAGTGTGGACGTTACCAGACCGGGGTTGTGTGACGTGGGTCAATGTGCCAGGACGGAGTGAAGCGAAACGGTGAATAACGCAAAAGTGTTATGGGATTGGGTCGTATGGAGCTCCCCGCAGAAATTTGAAGGGATGGGAGCCTCCCAGACGCTCACATATCAACAAATCTCTTACGATGGCTTGAACGGGCGATCTTCACTTGGGATAATTGTCATCATGTGAAAACAGATCGAGAGTGAGAGACCTTGGTGGATGGAAAGTCGTATGCTGGGTGCTTTGGAGTTTGATTTTAATAGACTACCAAGTATCTAGCCTTTCTTGCAACTGATCTATGAAAGACAACGGAGACACTCCAAGATAAGCTAGCACAGCAGCATGTGATTCCACGATGTTCAAAGTAGATCACTAGACTTTCCATGGCATCGCGGCTAAGCCCGCTGTTTGTAACAAACAAATTAAGGTTTATATATTAAATTAGAGCAATGATCCGCAGTTGAGAGGTTCCAGCTGGCCGAGTGGTTAAATCCTCTCTTCGTGAACGCTATCTGGAAAAACTTCATTGCTGTTCTAGTCGCAAGGCTCGGGCATCCTTTGGGGGGAGTACAGTGGTACCGGTTTCGAGTCCGTAGGGGGGTCCTCAGCTTCGGCTGGGGGCTTAGCCCTTTTGTCATTTTGGGCCTTTGGTCGAGTGTGTTACGTTCGATTCCCTCCACGACCAGACTTTTTTTCTTTTTTTGTTACTCAGCCTTGGAGCTAGGTCTTAAAAGAGAACACAGCGGTATTCTGCTAACCCACTCAAGAACATGCAAGGCACATTTGGACCACAGAAGTGTTTACCTCAAGATGGAAAGAACTGAAGCAACATACACCTCATTCGATAACAAGTATCTCCAAATGTGTCATACTCTTGGCCTCAACGAACCGGACAGTCCAGACGCTCGATACTATCAGCCAAGCACAATGCCGCAAATCGACCTGTATTAGAGGTAGATCTCAGTCAGATACCTCGACTACCTTATCTTTGTCTCTTGATCTACGGCTTTCAGGCGCACCTCACTCGATCAATGGCTTTTGGGAGCTGCATGCTGAAGTTGAATGAAAACGCAAGGTTCGGGGTTCATGAGGTCGACAAATTGACTAAATAAAGGGAACAGCTTACATCTCACGTACAGGCATTGCTTACTGTGGATATGCCCAGATTTAGCCTCATCAGCAAGTCGTCGAAGGTCTATACAGTCAGCACCTCCGCACAATCCAAGGCAACCACGTCCTTTTCCCCATGGATGCCCTTCAACTCGCAGCTTCAAGTGCCAAGATATGACCACTGATCTCTTCGAGCACCTTCCGGATTGCAATTATGGGCAGCGAGTCAGGAAGGAGCTTGCTGCACCTTGATCTTCACCTCCAATTCTTCGCTCCTTGGATCTCTACAACTGTATATTGCATGATCAAATTGAGACTCTGATTTTGGATACCATACATTTGATTCACAGCATCATTTTGCATCGTCATGAAGTGGGAGGACTTCAATTCACCATTGGGAGACCCTCCGTCTCCTCTAGACTACTCCAACACCCCTTGGGGAAATACAGAGCCTCTAAGTCCTAGTTCGATTTACCTACCTCCTCATGTCGTTCCTTCGAGCCCTAGCTCAGCCTCATCAATAGATGATACCTCCTCCATACTCGAATCGCTCCGCGAGCTCGGGAAGCTCAAGATTGATGATTTCGCCTATGAGTCCCATGAAGATAGTTTTAGTGGCGTCCAACGGTGCCGCAAGGACATTGCAATCTTTCGTTGCGGATGTTGGAGACTTGACAGATCAAGAATGCGGATTACCCTAGAGAACGATGCTTTGAATATTACTCAGAATAGCAAATTACCTGAGTTTAGGTGCGCTAATCCAGATAACTTTGACGTCTTTAGGGGATTCAGGGAATAGTTGCGCTGACCTGACGGCATGGAATGTAGTACCTATGACAAGGACTGCGGTCAGTGTTTACCCCATGTTTGCATTCAGTGTCGATTCCAAGCTCATCAGCATCACAAGGCCTCTGCGGGCTTCTTGACGCCAGAGAACGTTATTGGTCCAAGAAAAGCTCGGAAGAGGACGAGATCATAGAAAGAAGAAAGTCAGATGATTATGGAGATCATGTCCATCTCGCGATGTGCATCGGAAAGGCTATCCCGCCATTGCCGGGACCATCGGAACTAGTGGATGCTATAACCCAGCAGGAGGTCAGGAAAGCTGTCAATCCAGAAGAGTACGCGAGGAATTCCAATGGCAAGACAACGAATTCTGCAACGTGCACGTCTCAAAGTATGAACGACCCAGGCGTACAGCAGGATTCTGTGATCGAGCGGCTGCACCACATCATGCTGTCTGATACAGGTGATGTTGTTGGCCCAGATGGACTTTTGGATGCCAAAGACGACTCTTTGACGGAAGTCATCGTGCGAAGTCCGTGTGGCTCCGACCGCGGAGTGAGTCCTGGCTTGGCAGAAGAGCAATGCGAACCCATGAGACGGAATTTGGAGAGCCCTGTCATATCTCGATACGATTTATCTAAGCGCACAGAGGCGGACTGGGAAGACATGAGCAGCCTAGAGGAGAGGTATGTGAAGCTGGTCCCGCTTTTCGACGATTGTAGGGCGTGTGAGGAGGAAACAAGAGAGAATACTCCTTGCCGGTCGGAGACAGGAGAGACAGATGCTCCTGACCCAGATCTTCTCGAACTGGTCGAGCAAGCAAGGGTGAAAGCCCCCTGTACGGAGGTACTAGAGCGAGGAAATGCCCCTGTGCCTGATGTAAGGTTCCACGAGTGGCTGAGGGACGACGCACCGTACATGCAGCTCGCGGAGGAAACAAACGCCCCTCAACATGAATTAGATTCTCTTCAGCAAACGAGTGAGGAAATTTCCCGCATGCAAGTTACGGAGAGAACGAATGCTCCTCAACCTGATCCAGAAGACTTCCGGCAATCGTCACTTTCAGAAAAGGTTGAGGTCAGCCCAATAAACGCTAACTCGTCAACGTGGGAGCCCCAAGCGGAGACAAACCGGCAAACAAAGCCATCGCTAACAAGTTTTGTGGACCGAATTCACCTTCTGCAACTTCCGGCAGGAGCTTACCCACGCAAGCCTTCAACAGAAACGAAGGTGGCTGGGCAACCACAGCTACCGCCGCAACGTTTCGCACAACGAATTGACTGTCTCCAACTTCCTGATGGAGCTTACTTACAAAAGTACTCAATAAGGGCAATCAAGCCAACTCAAGTACCGATAGGGGATGCTTCGGCATCCAACATTACGCTAGCTTATCCCATCGGCTCTCATCAACAACAGATTGCGCCAATGACTGGCGGTCAAGAGAGAGGGCGACCACAAGGTCCTCCGAACCAAAGTTCGAGGTCGCGGAACCCGGCAGGAGCTCCCAGACAGCAATTTTCGTCAGAGATAACAGAGGGGGCCGACTCACGTTTGGAGGGTCCTCCAACTCAATATTTCAGGCCATCTCATGCCTTCACAAACCCAAGGCAGCAAAGCTCATCGGAGAATTGTAGAGAAAGCGAGCAACGATCCAAAGGGCCTCCAACTCAAGACTTCATGCCATCGAATCCCACGGGGGCTCGTGGACAGCAAGATTTATCAGAGATCGGTGAGGAAATTAATCCACAATGGGAAAGTGCTCCGTCACAAAACATTAGACCACCTGGATCCACAGGCGTTCGTCGACATCAGCCTTCATCTAAGACTGCTGGGAAAGGCGAGGCACGATTGAGAGAGCCTCCAAGACAGGATTTCAGGCCACCTCACCCGGCAGGTAGACCTCAGCGAAAATTCCCGTCTCAGGATAGTGTAAAACGCAGGGATCCGCCGCTAGAACCTCCGGTACAAGCTTTCCCGCCGCCAAGGTCCCAGAGAGGTCCTCATCAGAAAAAGACCGCAAGAGACACGGGCGGGCAAGTACAGCCACTACCATCGCCACAAGGACCTCCTACACAAGCTTTCCCGCCGCCAGGATCCAAGAAAGAATCTCGCCCGAGTGGAAACTTAGCAGCCACAGGTGGGCGATTAGTGCCATATCAGAGAGAACCTCCTAGACAGTCTTTCCCAACACCTAGGCCTCAGAAAGGTGCCGACGTACGGGAGCCATTAGGAGAGACAAGCAAGCAAGGCAAGGCCCCACCAAAGCCTCAGCCAGGAGATCATATACAGGAGCTTGGCAGTAGGCCAAGGAACAAGAAGTAGATCGGCAGTAAATAAACGATGAATGGGATACGTGAACGTGGAGTATTGTTCTTGCGATAGCCATTGGAAAGGCGCGTAAGCCTTTCTGGGTTAGCATAAGTTTGTTAGTGTGAGTGAGATCATGAGAATTGCTGGAGCTTGGACATCTTCACTGCACGTTCGAATGCAAATTGTCCTTGAGAAATTTCAATCTGAGATGAAAAGCCAGCCTGCTCAGTCATGGTTTTTTGGGGAGTCCCACGAACATCAGCATGATTTACTCTGTCGCCCCTGTAAAGTGAATACAACCAGAGTAACGTTATGTTTACAAAATGGAAAACAGCGAAACGCGAGAGCTGAGGTCGAAACGGTTGTATGCATTGTGAAATGTTATGAGGTCAAGACTTTTCGCCCATTTCTATATTCCTCTTTTGACAGGCACGGTGTTTTGCCACCCTTCCCATAATCACCCGCGTCAGCCGAGATATGCTTTGGCTCTGGGCCTTTCCAACTGACTGCTCCTTCTCTTTGACTGGCTTCTTGCCATGACCGATGTGAAGACGTTTACACTTTTGAACGCTGTGTCCAGTGAACCACCATCGCCGACAGGTCTTGGTGATCAACATTCGACCAGGCGAACTATGCACCCTGGCAGGAGACGACAGTAGCCCACTGATGATTCGCGCCGCTTTGGTAGGCGTTCCGGTGGGCTCGGTCTGGGTCTTAGATGGAGTAGCGGGGGATTGCACTGGTGCAACGTCCCTCGCACCGGACTCTTCCCCTTCTTGCGGTGACTCATGAAGAAAATCTGGCTCCGAAAAGCTAGCCTCGGGAGGTGAGTAGTCCGGTGTGTAGGATTGCACATCTTCTTGCACCGATGCCGGCTCTGGTGCAATCCTTATTCGACGGGCCTCCAAAACGGCATCCAGGCTTTGGACGGCCACACCGGGGCTGCAGTACGTCTGAGACTTTCGCGGACGCTTGGCCTCAGGCGTGGACCAGATGTCTCGCAGGGGCGTGCGCGGATAGACCGCAGCAGGTGCCAGGCCTCGGTTCAAGCAAGGGGATGACGGTGAAGCGAGACTGGCTGGGCGGCTATACCAAGAGCGTCTGGTACGGACTCTGGCGGGGGGTTGTTGCTCCTGTCGACGGTGAGTGTCCACCTTACTCAGCGTGGATGGTTTGCACCTACGTTCTGCAGCAGTTCGACGACCTCGTTGCTCCTTTCAACGTTTGAGCGAATGCTATCTGTGCGTTCGGCCATTTTGAGATAAACGTGACTGCTTGCAGAATGTACTCTAGGCTGCTTTATGATAATGTGTATGTCTGGTGATTATCTATGCGCCAGATTCAATGTAAGATATTAATGGCAGTGAGTTTATGTAACATGAAGGGAGCTGCAAGAAGACGGCGCAATTTGTATGCACGACTGTGTTGATGTTGCTTAAGGGACCACCATTCAAGGCTGTAAACAAATAGCACGTCATCCACACACAACTGGAAGAAATAAAGATCTGTGCTGTCACGAATGCAGCCCCGGAAACTCTATTGGAGCCTTTGACGACGGTGTTTGCGGCCTTGCTCAGTGTTCGCTATAAGGGAAACATGGTGGCTTGAAAGCTTCTTTTGACTCAAGCACTTGTTGTCCAGGACGAACAGGAATCAGGCATGAAGCGAAAACGCCACAAAACTTTACGTATTGGTTGAGACGATTGCGCATCACTACTCAAACGACATCATAGAACGTCAATCGAGTGTAGGCAAGCAGCTGCTGTGTATGTGTGGAATTGATAGGAGGTTGAGCAATCCTGAGAGCAGCTGGCGGTGTGAGCCGGTGTGAACAGTCCGAACAAGAGGGCGCTATCTGATGTGGATGGCTCCTGATCTGGGCCACCTTTTCACCCAGAAAAAAACTCAACAAGTACCGGAAATCGTGCACGGCCAATGGAGAACAACTTCCAATTCAACTCCTGCCGCTCAGTCTCAAAGGCTATGTCTCGGAACCAACATCGACCTCTGAAAGTTCAATCGCAGATCAAACATCCTGTCCACTGTCATTAGGTGTCAGCGCTACATCCAGCTAGCATTGCACACCTGAGCATTGTACTAACTGCTTAAATGGCAGCCCAATCCCCTGGGCGACCCCGGCTAGAGGACCTGGTAAGCGCATCTGACCCAGCTGAGATAGGTTTTAATCTGTACGAATCTCCACGCCAGGCGGCTGCGTGATCATTCAAGACTATCCTGAGCCCACTAATGTATTAGAGCTTCTCCTTCTTCTCAACCTGGGAACGCTAGATCAAGACTATTGTAAATCACCCAGTTGTGTCTGCAATCTGGATTAAGTCTCAGCTGCGTTCCAGAAGACAGTAAGCAAGGATGACCGAAAGCCATGATGCGGTGCACGATGGGTGGGGGAGCAAAGCAGACTCTTACATGTGATCAATGCGGGCACGTGAACAGCAATACCTTCGTCGAATTCGAGCCCAGTGGCACCTGTAAGCCCGCTCATCTTCATAGGACCTTCCGCAGTAATAATA
The DNA here is from genome assembly GCA_019925105.1 of Niebla homalea. Taxonomy (NCBI): domain Eukaryota; kingdom Fungi; phylum Ascomycota; class Lecanoromycetes; order Lecanorales; family Ramalinaceae; genus Niebla; species Niebla homalea. The sequence continues at coordinate 406,129 of JAHGAU010000031.1, forward strand.
ATGTCTCTCAACATTGCACAATTTTGATGAAAGCTTGCGCTTGGGGTGGTTGAGTGGTTGCTTCTTCGAAGGTTGAGGATGTAAGACCTGTATGATATGACAGTACGGTCAGTATGAGATGCGCATGCGAGTCAGACGTCGTATGACTTACTTTGGCTTGCAAGAGGCGGGAATGGGATATCTCAGAATGACTTGTTCCAGACTTTCTGAGCAGGAGAGAAGGAGTAGGATTCCAGATGTGCACACTACTTAATAATCTCCAAGGATCTAGGCCTGGCAGGCATGACGGAATTATCTGCCGATATCCAATGGCCATGGGGTTGTACAAGATGTAGCCGAGGATCTACTGGCCGAGTAATCCTCTCCATCAGGCCCGCACTTGCATGCATGCCCCTTATCGCTGCACATGGTCAAAAATGACTCAATTACCAATGGAGATGGCCAGTACAAAAGCTAAGCCTGAGTAATACAATTAATCCATTAAAGAGCTGGCCGTGGTCGATTAGAAACTAGCAGGTGCAGAAATATGTCACCCAGGTCATACGTACTTGCATGCAATGTCCAGTCTCCATGACACAGCAACAAGCAGTGCTACCTAACTGTAACTCCAGCCATATAGAAATCTGAAACTCGTGGCGCTGTCTCACAGCATCATTCGCCGATGCCTATGATGGATTCCGAGCTAGGTTCCTTCGTAGTCGCTCGCATTCAGCTGGGATTGCCAGCTTAGTCAGTAGGCATCAAAGATAGTCACAAGGGTACCGACCGCAGCTCTGGACAAAAGTCACCATGTCGCTACACGATTCGATTAGCAACGGCTCATATCGATATTTGAAGCAACAGAAATGATAGATGTGGAAGCAAGGAGGATCTTACAAGTACGTCAGCCTCACTCCCAGACAGTGCTTCTTCCCAACAATTCTGGCGGCGAGACATCGCCGCGTCACGCGGTGGTCCGTCTTTCCACAGGGGTGGAGTTCGACATTCATTTTGCACATTCTGCCTTTGGAGCTGGCGTTGGGATTGTGCTCAGAGTATTGAGTATGTGCGTTGGAGAGTGGAGGTTCTTTGGTGTCCTACTGGGAAGAAAAATCAAAGGGGTGCTTCTCGACAACACACAAATTTCCTCAAGCACGAGCGACTACTGCAAGTGGCGAAGAAGCGGTAGAGTGAAGGAGGTCATACATCATTATCACAAGGACCTTTTGACTGGCGAACGCCTCATGCTCAGGCACGAGTCCATGCATGACATTCTCTGGGACCACGTAGGTTGTGCTGAACGCCTTGATGAGCACGACAGCAAGTGAAAAAGCTAGATCTGCGTAATAACAATAGCTATGACATATCTGGCCTTGATCCCTCAGAGGTCCTGAGAGGCTTTGAGGAGCAGCATCTTGACGCCCACTTCACATCTGTAAGGATAACCCACACACCCAAGAACGCCTCGTTCATGGTGCTCTTGAAATATCCAGACTTCTCGTGCTACCTCGCAGACCTGCGCTGTTTGCATTATTGCTACGACGGATTCAAGTGACCCTTCCTGCTTAGTCTGTCGCAGCAGGCTGTATGTACGCCTGATTAGCACGCACCACAGCCTCGCACATAGTAAGGGTACTGAGCCCAGTCCGGGACATTTTAGCCAAATGGCGTTGCACGAATTGGTTAGCAATTCAAGGCCCATTCACACGCGAGTCGGCAAGAGTCACTGATGAAGAAAGGATAATCTAACGAATAGATCAGCTATACTCCTATACAATCCTTCTTCCCACAAAGCGTCGCTCCAATGTATTTCCTCATGACTTGGTATTCCTTTCTTCCGCAGGGATGTTCGTCTTCAGCTATGTCACACATGCTTAATGGACGCCCGGCCTCGAGAGAGAGTCGCAGCTGACTGTGAATAAGGCTCGTCAGCTCGACATACTGGGTATATACGGGATCATCGACAAGACTGTCTTTCTTTGAAAGGGTCGAGGTTCCAAAATTGCAAGGTAAGCTTTCCAGTTCCATTTCAAGACCGTCTCAAAAATTGGGGACTTATCCCAGTATTTATTTCCTAGACTTGACAAGAGCTAGACGAATAAGAAGCACTCCTATTGGTGGGTGGAGGCTGTACAGTGTCCAGCGAAGCGTGGCTTGGTCGATATCAACCATTCAGGCCAGGAGGGCCTCAGAATGAAAGTAATAGGGCCACATGGACGACAAGGGACAACTCATCAGCGAAGAGACCCAAGAAGACCCAAGAATGGCAGACATGACGAAAGTGTACCAACATTATTGGCTGGATATGAGGTCCTGCAAAGCTAGCGTGAGCAATCATTGGTCGACGGTATGCTTGCAATCGGGTAGCAATGTAATATCGCTCCCATGAGACGCTGGCTGTGCAAGACCTGCTCACGCAACAAATCACCGCTTTTGGGACTAAGAGGCCATGCAAACCCAATAAGACGATTCAAAGCGAACAGTCACCAAGGCAATTGGAATCGAGTAGTCTTGGTCACGCTCCATTCCCTTCGCTCCTCTTACAGAGGGATCGCTGCGGCAGAGGGGGTGGCCTTCACAGACAGGTGGCTTTTGACCCGGAGGTCTTCCATTGGAAATCGTGTATTTAGGCGAATGCGAGCCTAAGAAGGTGACGCTATCTGTTCAGTGCAGGCGAATTCGCTGCAATTTGATAGGTGCATCCTCGTCGGACTTCGTCATATAAGCTGAGCGACGAGGCAATCAAAATTGGGACTCTGAGCACGTCAAAAAACGTTGCTCAAGACTCGCTCTTAAGCACCATGTCCGTTTATAATTGAAGAGGTGGAATCACAAGGGAAAAAGGGTCTCGAGTCTTGCAGGGTTGGTCTGCGAAGTTTGAATTATCAATTGCCTGAATAGAAAAAGATCATAAATCCGCTCTTGACATGTTCCATCAGCGTCCGCCATCTCTTCATGTGCTCCGTTCAGCGCCATCTCTTCATGTGCTCCGCAATAAAAATGCTGCGGTGAAGGAGCACTCAATAGGTACAGCATAGTATGTGTCCATGGAGCGACATCTCCTACACAATTTACAAAACCAGAGGAACTTCTGTACTCCTCTGCGAGGTCCAATGTGGACGCATGGTCTCTGGGGATTGTCAATCCCCACGGTGCTTCCAGATACCACCGGAAGCTGGTGAGCTACATTCACGATGAATCGATGTTCTATCGAATCAGTGCTCAAACACGCCTGCCAGAGGTCTCTCGGTAAAGCTAGGTCCTTGGCCGCCGTCCGACGGGACGGGTGACCCACGCAGAGACAGCCTATCACTCCACCCGCTGTCGCTCTTCCATTGTTGATTCCCTGAAGCGTTCTTCAATAAATGCAGCTAGCATTGAAACACCAGCAGTGAGATGCAAATATTCTACAAGAATCGGCCTAGTGATGTGGGAAGGAATAACGAAAGGACATCAAGTTCCTTCAAAGTTCAATCCGACCTCTTCGTCGGTCTCGCTCCGCGTTGGGTGTCCGTTGTTGTTGCTGGGAGCGGGAATTGAGAACTCCTAGATTGAGTGTGATCCTTGAAGAGCTCGAAAGGATAAGCCACCCGGCACGTAATGCTGCGGTTCCTCAGGCGTGACTCAGGAGCACTCGGCATGGGCCGCTGCGAAAGTAGTGGATTTACCTGCCACCTATGCGGGCGCAGAGGCTTCGAATTATGAGGCCACACTTTCACGTTACAGCTACCGCCGGGGGTGAATTGGCCTGCAGAGCATCTATCCAAAGGTCGAGAAGAGAACCCTGCTCCCAGAATCCCACAAAGAGACTGTTGGAGCTCCCCGCCGGTACCCATCCCGTCGACCTGTAGCCAATCCGAGCAATGCACTGCTCGAACACCCGATAGGCTAAGGTTGCGATATCGCGGAAGCTAGCTAGATCATAATGTCGGTCCCCCATGGGCTCGGCGTCTCTGAACTCCTCCTCCTCTTCTCCGGCAAGGTAGCGCGGCCAAATGGCGAGGACGCAGGTGCCCGAGGTGTACTTCAATGGTGTTTTTCTATGATCGTCATCGTCAAGGCCCGGGTGACTCCAGTAGAAGACGGAGTCAAGGCGGCTACCGATGTCGGTCACCATCTTCCTATGGGCATCTTCACAGTCGGTCGCGTTGAAATCATCATCGTCCGGGTGAAACCAGTCCCCGCCTGTAGAGCAATAGGCACCGTGGTCGTGAACGAAGTATCTATTGTCGATCAGATTTCCTGCTGCGGTGCCATTAGAATGCACAATCCTGTTTGCTAAGGGTAGTCGAAACGGGTATGATAGTTGCGGACTCCCTGTGGTGACAGTGGCAGCCGCCGGGTTATTGTTGACTGGAAATCTCGCCAGAGCGCATGATGCAAGGTATATCTGCTGCAACAGCAACAAGACTCCTATTACCCTTGTGACTTCCATCATATCTAGGTAGGCCAGCAAAGGACGTAGCACCTGTCAATTTATCCTTTTTGACGCGACTAACCTGCAATCTCAAATGCTTTCAGTCTGCGCAGCAGAGTTGCTTTAGATACAGCAGACACAACCCCCGCAATAATATCGCGCGTCGCATCTGAGGTCTTAATTTAGCCCCCGATGAGGACGACTTGATTCACATCTTTCCGCGAAGAATCCCCAGATGTCTTACTTCGCCAAGTTGATTCGCTGGAAGATGCTTAATCGCCGCTTGCTTGTCTAGCTCACCAAAATCTTGGTAACATTGCACGCATGAAAGCCTGACTTTGCCACAATGACCTCGACCAATACCTGTGGCTTCTGGATGATTGGCCTCCATAGCTCACCCGCTTATCGACACCTCCATGATGCCTGCTGCGTCACTGCGAAGATTTGCACGTGTCGGCGAAGGTCTGTGGAAGTGGCGAGCCTTGCGAAGAGCTGCTTGATGCATGGGGCTCTTTCTTGGAATTGACGAAATTGTAGGGAGAGAGTCCTGGATCACTCGCGCTACAGAACAATGTATCAACAACCATGGCCTCTGAACGATTTATTCCCATGCTGCTCTCGCCGATCGTAGCCTCCATGGTGCCATGAGCGCGGGTGCGAAGAGTGACGAGGGTTCGTGAGGCTTGTTGTTATCATGAGATGATGGTAGGAGCTGCTTGGGGCATTGGGTCTGTTTGATATCATGTTTGGGTCGTCGTAGACCTTCGCAGAGATTGCTGGGAATGTCGTGGTCGTATAGAGACCGCCAGGGACACCATGTGTGTGGATCTGGCCATCAGATCCTATCACTGAAGAGTACGCGCTATTGGGCTGAGAGGTAATTCTAGGCTGGATCGATTGTGATCCCAGCAAGTTGGAGGCAGAATAAGAATAAGCACCTGGATGAGTAGTCAGATGCCCAGAGTTACCAGGCGTATGGGTGGCTGGGTGCATTGGCTCTATGTACACGTTAGATGACCGCTCTTCAGCAACGACAAGTATAGGGGTTGGCATACCGTTTTCCTCGATTATAATGCGCGACTGTGGGTCGGCTTCATGTTCCTTGCAGTATAAACCTGGCTTTGACGCGCCGCTCCTTTCCTGCCAACCACTGCATGGCCATGTATTGTTCGAAGCTTCACATCTGACAGGCCGACAAACGGGGTGAGTGCAGAACCAGGAGTAGCACTCTGTTGGCGTATAGCACATCCTAAATGTCTATTGTGGCAATCGGAGCAGCTGTGTCTGGCAAATGTTGTTGTGGGCAGGTTGTGGGCTGAAGGAATGCTCTTCTTGAGCTGACTAAGGTACGAAAAACGATACAGGAAAATAACGCTGTTCTAAGAGATTGCAAAGTTGTAATTCCTAGCCTGTATTACCAAGGGTCCATCTCCGGTCTGGATGCCTAGAACCCACCAAAGAGGTCACAGTGTAAGGGTTGTAGGTCAAGGGTAGCATGTGTGCCAATTTGCTGCCCATTTTGCGCCCTCTTTGCTTTCGCTGGTCAACATTGGCAAGCGAGGCGGTTTGCTGGTTAATATTGCCAAGCATCATCATCAAGAACCTGCTTGAATTCTAGAATCCAGAAGCGAGAGCAAATCGTCAAAATTGACCGAGTATCACAATTCGGGCCCATTTACAACTTGGTCCTGGAAAGCGAGATAGTTGGTAAGGAGCTACCTGAAACATCCTGTGAAATCATTTCTGCGGTACTTCAAATGGATAGCGACGCCCAATCTCCTCTTGGCGGTTACTCATGCTTAGTGATTGACTAGCACGATTCATTTGATTTCCAAGGGAAACTCTCATCATAGAGGTGTTTCGAATAACATACGGTGGATACACGGACATGCATTCAAGGTTTAGATTTCCGAAGCTCGCTGGTGAGCTACGGCTTGAAACGAAAATTTGCATGTTACACAAGAAGCGAAGTCGTTGCAGAAGTTGTCACCTGACTATCAACTACCTCTGGCTCAATTGTGACTGAGCTGAATGAGCCTACATTGGCGTGTAAAGAACGACGCGAGAGAGGTTCCCATTGGCCACTTGACATTTCGAGTGGCGAATGGCATTGTACATGCTGAATCATTGCGTTCACATTTCATCTTAAGGAGGCAGTCCTCGGCGAACGGATAACGTCATGGCCATCATGTGCACCACGTCTATTGCATCGTGTGCCATACATCCCTCACAATTCATTTCAACGGGCGGCAAGCACATCGCAGGATACGCGGACGCTGAAACAGAGCAGCCCACTGAAACATCCTAAAACAAACATTGCAGGCTTGCGTCCTCGTAAGTCATATCTGACCTCTATCAGGCATATGAACGGGGTCACTCAAAAGCGACCGAAGTCTCGGCTTGCACTGTTAGAATAAGGCTGGCACAGCGTAGAAAAGCGAGGTGAAGTTGTACATCTACCAAGCAGGCTTGGCAGGCTGGGCGGATCAATTCCGCTGGCCGACCTCTTGCCTAAAGTAGCAATCCTGAACGGCATCATCAAAGTCGCCAACAATTACATGTTCCACAGCTGGTACCACGGTGCCCACTTTCAGCGTATACATCACTTCTACCCCTCAAAGCGAAAGAGTCCGGCGTCATGCGATCATCAATCGTGTCGGCGCTGCTTCTGGGCCTGCATTCTGCAGCAGCCTTCAAAGATACCTCGCCGTTCTTCCTTTTCTCTACATCCGAGTAAGCGCATTGCTGCCGCGGATCGCGCGAGCTTCGCTGACCTACCAGGCTTCTCACATCATCGCCGAATCTCATCTCCGCCTCCTCCCTTCATGACAAGATATCCCCGCAGCTTCAGACATGCCCCTCAGATACTTACGTGATTGTCTCGCAACCGGGCGTCAATGCTGCCGACTTCAGCGATCGGCGCGCGACCCCGAGCTTGAGGCAGATGGTCCTTGGTGATGATGCAGAAATAAGATCGAGCTTGATGGTACCAGATGTCAAGGGTACCATGAGTGCTGAGGGTCTGGGCTCGCTCCTACAAAGCAAATGCGGAGCAGGGCATTTAAGGGTGGATGCATCAAGTGGGTTTAATTACCCCACAAAAGGCGCGCGCTCACTCTGAGAGCTTTCAAGCCTTCGTCCGCAACACTTGACCTTACCTTTCATGTTGCTGACGTGTGGACGAACAGCCGGTTCTTTCGCCATCCCGGATGAAATAAAACCCCGCGTTATCAACCTCGATTTTCCTTCGTTGCCGTCAGGCGGCAATCGGCCCATCAAGATGGCTGAGCATGGTATGACAATAAGCTCAAGCGTCAATCCTTGCCATGCTGACTTTGGTCAGATGCCTTCCTCCGCTCCGTCCTCGACCTCCTCCCCTCGACCAAGTACACTGTAATCTACACCACCACCCCTAGCAATGCCGCAGCAGCAACAGAGAAAGAAGAATCGCAAGCCTATGAAATGGAATCCATCTTCCAATCTTCGTCCCATATGGAGCTCAAGAGAGACTTAACGAACCACAAGCGGGCCTCTGGCGAGAACGCTACTCTTCCTGACGGACCACTGTTTGAAAGATATCAGTTCCTCAGTCCTGGTGCGTTCAAATCCAAATTAGACTTGCGAGCCGGATGGGATAAGCTGACGAGCCTACAGGCCTCTTCATGGGCATTCTCACGGCTGTCTTACTGCTCTCGGTCCTCTACGTCGCCATCTCAGGTGTCGCAAGTCTACAGATTACGTACGCGGCATTTGATAAGGAGACAGGACCGGGTAAGCAGAGCAAGGCGCAATAGACTGATGTATTATTGGAAGTGGTTGTGTTTGAATATGGAAGCAAGGCATGGCAACGGCGTTCAGCTATCATGTTTCTCCGAACACAATCTACGTTGTGTCTCCTAGCAAATGGAATTTTCCGACCGATGCGTATGGAGACTGTGAGAAGTGATCGTTTTCAAGATGCCTGGAAATGACTGGAGTCGAATATCTCCCGGATAGTGTCCCAACTTTTTGCACGTGCGATTGTTTCTCGGACGCTGTTGGTGACTGACGGAACTCTTCTGGATTTGGAAATTCAACGTACCAGAATTCATCGTATGTCCGACTGTTATGCTATCTGCCGTTCGGTACAATTGGGCCTCTCCATTGGTGCTGACTCAACCAGGCCGCGGTACAGACTGCTTGATGTAGGTGGTTGTCACCTGCTTTGTGCTGGTGGGTCCCATGCAAACATTCCTACCCCCCCCGGTATCCCCACATCACGCGATCCATGTGCACGGCAAAGCTGCATTACATAGGCGGCCTTTTTATGACTATGCTGTAGGTTGTAACCGTAATATCAAGCACTATACTCAGCCGGAAGAGCGTTGGGGTAATCGAGCTCCTTTTATTTTGGGGGGCGTAGACAACCGAGTATAGTCGCGGTTGTGTCCCGTGCCTGGTATTTGCGTGGGCAAAATAAGATAGGCAAGGTTCCCCTCCCCTGCTCCAGACTCGATACCACCATTGGTGCCTCGGCCCAGCTTTCTTAGACATGAAGTCGACTGCTCTAATCACTGCGGCGAAAGAGGAAGAGCTGTTGATCTCCCCGTCGTTGTACGGCATCCTCCGCACTGGAAGGTATGCAGCGCGGCAATCCCACGGCATTGAATGCTGAGATTGGGGTGTTCGAGCATCAGCTATCACGACAGTCTACAACGTGGGCGAATTGTGCTTGTTGTACGCATCACCAATCATTCCCATAGATTGCTGCAGAGATTTGGCGCGGGCTGTACATGCATCTCTGCAGCCACTGAGAATCTCTAGAGACCGCGTCGGCCAGAAGTTTTGGGACGGTGGCAGATCCCGCTATTGGATCGAAGCTGCACTTCTCCCAAGCGACTTTTGATCAAAAAGAAAAAAATCGGGTGGGGGTTGTGGAGGAGCGGGCTTTCGCCCACTTGACCCTCCGCCCCCGTTAGTAACCTTCGTCTCCTCCCTTGATTGTGCCTCGTGCTCCCCCCGGGGGTTTGGCCCGGGGGTTGTTGTTACCCAGGGTTCGGTCGGGGTAGAGGGCGCAACTGGAAGACACCTGCGTTACTTTGCAGAAGTATGTGGATCTCTGAAATGACACCGGGCTTGCTTTCCCGAGCTTTGTGGATCTTCACAGTTGGTTCTTGGTGTGGAAATCGAATCGTTATTTTGAAATATAAACCATCAAACATAATTTTTCTAGCACCCGCGATAGAACAGCTTTCCCATCCGTAGCCTTTTCAATCATTCATTCAACATGTTACATGATTGAATTGCATAAAGTGATAATTTGCATCTACAATTTTGAGATATTCTTACCATACTTGCCTGGTGCCCTGGATTGCCCACTGGGGTGTGCAGAGAGCAATCGGATTTACCTTGCTGAAGCTGCATCTTCCAACTTCAAGTATGAGGTATGATTACACGAGGCTAAGGCTATCGTCATGCGCTCTATTGAGCCGTAGGACGAATAGCACGCGCAAAGGGAACTTTTCTGATCCACAGGCTTTGTATAACATTTGATCATTTAATCTGTGCAAACCTGATGGGAGCCTCTGAGCAATTGCCACGGTTGTTGCAGTCAAAGGACGTGACTGGCTTGGTGGAAAATACTTCATCCTGAACTTTGGGCCACCCTTAACACCATGTTGAGGTATAGGATCACTTGTCCATTTGGACGCGCCTGTAGTATAATCCACGCACAGGAGTATCGGAGGTCTCAAGAGATAACGTCTAAGCTGCCAGCCAAGAAAACCCTCAGATCACCAGGCGCGCGCCAGGCTGCCTGGCGCTGGAGCAACCCTCGCACGGACCGCCGCCACTCACCCCTAGAGTATCTAGGTAGACGGTACAATTCGATGTGGATTGCAAGCAAAGGCACCAACAGAGAAGTTCATTTTGATTTCTCGCTGGCTTTTCGCATCTATCAAATATACCTCTTGTTATCTAACCTCTGACATCTTTCCATTGTGCCAGACGGGCCCCCTGTATTGCTCGAGACCTCCTCCGCACTGATTCGACCTTTCAGAGCTGACCAGAGTAATACATAACAAGGTAATTCTCCTTCAGCCGATCGATCTCCCGGTCCCCACAGGCAGCGCCCCCCCGGACATGCCTCCCTCCACAGAATCCGCACTTGGGCCTCTCGGCTCTGCAGCTGAGGCAGGTGTGATCCTTCTCGCAATACATGCATTTAGCTAAGCCTGTATCGCAATTGTCGAACGTATGCCCCAGCTCCGAGCATCTCAAGCACCGCGCGAAGGAACAATTGTTAAAGAAGGCTTGCTCCTCATCTGGCGTCATCCACGGTCTTCTCTTGGTGAAGCTGACTTCATTGCCTTCCCATTCCGGGATACGTAGGCCGTACTCATCTTGTAAAAGGTTGGCCCTATTGGCGGAGGCGTATTTTGTGGGTACTCGCGTTTCTCGCTTCCTATTCTGGCCCGCCGCTGCCGTTCCGCCCTCCTCTGGTCCCTCCCCATGCCGTCTTCGTGCCTCTTCAACCATCGCGTGCACGGTCGGTCCTGGTGCCGCGTCGTATCTAGCCACAGAAGGTCCGGCTCCGGCATCATCTTCAAAATCGAGCACTTCGTCTCCGACTTCCTTTGCCGCGATGGCTGTCTCCGATACGTCCTTGTCACTATCGTCGATGAAGGGCCCTGGTCGTTCGCCACCCTGGCTAAAAAAGGTGGAGCTACCCCGTTCTGCTGACAGGATCAGTACTCGATTGGGCACGTCCGATGCCGGTGATGGAGGTGGTGCTGCAGGCAGCATCGCTTCCTGTCCTTCTCGTCGCTTCAAATGGTCGAAGATGGCGCTAATGCTCTCGAGCGCGACTCGAGGTTTGGTCCTGAGCTGCGAGTCAAAGGCTGCCCTGACGCGTGCTACGACGCTGTTGATGTATTCGAATTGTTCGCAGAACGTGGCAGAGTCGGGGCTGGATATCGTTGATGATGTCATGGCAGTTGGTCAGTGCTGTTGGTTGAGGTTGGTAAATGATGAATTGTGAGTGAGTTGGATTGCTCAATAGAGAAGAGTGAGTGGGTGAGCTTGATCAATGGAGAGATATGATGACTATAACTCGAACACCCTTGTGAAGTGTAATGTCTGATTGTGCCAGAGATTTGGTTGATTGGAGAACATTCTGCACATCGTGGATTCATAATACCAACAACATCCATAACACTTCATGACACCAGATCACCACAACAACGTTGCCACAGCGCAAGCATGCATTGCCAAACCCTTCACCAGCCTTGAACAGGATGATTGCTTTGGATACCAAATGCGAGATGTAGATGCTCCGCTAGCAAAAGGCTTATGGTCTAATGATGTCACATAATGTCATATACTTGCACCATCTCGCCCGAAGCCATTGCCCTCAACGGCACCTTTTCGCTATGTCAGCACGCAGAGAGCGAAATGTGGCTTCAACTCCTCTGGCCTTCTGAATCCGTAGAGCATGTTTTCGTCTCTACTAGGCAAGCCTGTCATCTTCGTTCTCCAAGCCAAATGCGACTCCAACTCCGCACGCCAAAGCTAAACATCATAAGATCCTTGACTCTTCAGATCGTCATCTCCCCTTTCTCCATCAGGTAAGTTTTGTTCAGCGGAATCATAGCCCATCTCCCATTGTCATCACCCCACATGGTGTCCCACTCAGGTACCCAATCCTCAGGGCCCCATCCATCGTTCATGACGCCGAACGCGTTGACCCTGGCGCTGAATTGCAGCCCAGGTCCTGGCTTGTACTCCACCCCTTCTCCCTCCGTAGACCCCGGCGCTTGATCCCCGTCGCCTGTGTGGTCGATGCTGCTGGCCGAGGGCGCATTGGTGAAGAACTGCGGCCAAACACCCAAGCATGTCATGTCCGCATGTCTAGTGCACGCTCGCGAAAGCTCGATGTCGAGATTGTCGTTTGTCTCCTGGAAATACTGAATGAGTTTGTGGGCGCCTCGATTGCTGATGGCGTAGCCGGTGCTGCAGGTCGTGCGGGCGAATTCGAAGACGCCTCGTGTGCCGTATTCGTGCTGGTCGCTGAACAGGCCAACGTCGAAGAAGAATTCTTTCTCGGCTTGGGGTGCAGTGGTATCGTTGTAAGAGTATATGCGTGCTTGGCCTTCAGCATTGCTGCCGCAGTGGCCCATCCAGATGATGTCCCAATCCAATCCATACGGCGCGACGTGTGTCACGCTGGAGGGATTTTCAAGCAACTTCTTGCTTGATTTCGAGGACTTGAGTGAAGGTATTGTAAAGGGATAATCAATGATGGCGTCGATGGCGGGAGGCAACCTGGCCAACTGCGACCGCAAGCGAAGGTCCCAGTCGGCGTCGCTCTCCAAGATGAGGGCGGTGTTGATATTCTGTGATATGATTTTGTTCCATGTCCGTACGTGGGAAACGAGACAGCCTAACTCCCCAACCTGATGTCCTCCAGCATCCCATGACTTCGGCCAACTCTCGTGAGGGATCTCCTTGTCCCGGACGGCGTTGAGGACGGTGACATTGATGTTGGTAGCATTTGCTGCATGGAGGAGGGGTTTAATGCGATCACTTCGATCTGGCAAGGCGAGTGCGAAGACCTCTTGGAACTAGGTGACACATCGCGTTCAGCAAACATGTTTAGGATTGGACAGATCATTATAAGAGGGTACTCACCCCAAGCGTGCTATTCGAGATCGCTCCGAGGATTTCGGTTGATGAGTGATGTTGCGAGATGCGAGGGAAACTTTGGGGTAGAAAATGGCTCCAGGTGAAGAGTAAGAAGATGAGGAATACGAAAATGATCAGGAAGGATTGGATCGACCTGCGATCATGGAAGGATGGCCAGGATTTTGTAAAGCTCGACACCCGTTGAGCGGCGAGAGCAATCATTGCTGGACACAATATGCTCCCTTTAAGGAGTCAGATTGTTAGAGCAACGTGCCAGAGATTCGAGAAGGTTGAGGTGACGTGAGGCATAAGGTGAGACATGAGGATAAGCAGACGATAGATTGTAGCGGCACGGACTCGAGCCTGATGGACCCTCGCAATTACCTGGAGCTTGCGGAGCACGTATACTAGGTAGCGAGAGAGCTTTTGAAGCTATTATTTCTACGTTTTCTTTGTGTGAGACAATTAAGCCTACGAGTATAGAAAGGAAGTTGGAGATTACAGGCGTTCAGATAAAGCAGAAATAGGAATGCTCGAAGATCCTTTCATGTTTGAATTGAGTAGGAAAAAGGATTTCTTTCTCAAATGTGAACAGTTGCCTAATAATACTTGAAACATGCTCCATTAGGCTAGCACTAGCCCCTCAATTTGAGGCGATGTATCATGTAATCGGACTAGATGTAGGACTGAATAGGACTAGCAAGCCGCCCCTCGGGGGACCACCAAAATCCTGAGTGGGAATAAGTCCAAATTCCGGTCCGTCACTATAACTTTTTTTTGGTCACCCCCAAGCCCCCTTCATCATTTGTGAACCTTTTACTGAGTAATCCGTATGCCGTCCCAGGTCGCGGTGCAGGCGATCAAGACTTATCATCTGAAGACACAAGATATTCTTAAGGACTGATTACTACATAAAGGTCATCAGCTGCTCTCAGAGGACCACATGAAGCGTCCTGGTGCCTCACGTATTTTTACCTCAGCATAAAAGAGCAGCTCGAGCAGCTGATACCCAAAGGCGCTGTACAATCAAAGTCATGGACGATCAGTAAAACTCTTGACGCTTCCTTAAATCGCAATCGCAGCTCCATCATGATCATCAGTCTTGGTCTGCAACAAAGCCAAGACGAACGACTGGCCTCGCCCCCAAGATAGCCATTCAATTGATTCTTTACGAAACATAAACGCGAGATGCGCATAGACGCATAGCTACATCATTGTCACCACTACTGGACTCTTTCCAGCTGCCTCTTTCAGGTTATCTCAGATCGCCCCGAGGTACCGACCTGCAGCCGCGTATCGCTTTATCGCATAACCAGCCTAATTGACCTTCCAATCTCTCCCGAGTTGGGGTCACAAGAGATATATCATGCATACATATACAATGCAGCCACCCCTACTGTTACTTTCCTGTACTTCTCCGTCTTCAAGAGTCCTGTCGTGCGCCTCTGCTGAGCCCACGGACAGTCCTCTTGGTCCACCATGTCTTCTGCTTCACACCCCAGCAAGCTCTTTTTCTTCCTTCTGTGCGTTTCTCCTCTCTTTCAGTCCATCTTTGCTTCTACTAGACGCCAGCCTAATGTTGAATTTTCAAAACGCCAGCTCGCTTTAGGTCCTGAGCACGATTTTCAGGTGTACCCGCCTGTCGCTGTTCCACCCACCCAAGGCCATGATGACAATGGCTGTGTTGTTGAGCAGACGCTCATGGTACACTCTTTCGCTCAAAGCTATGGCGCTCCATTTGTCGGTAAGGGCATGCTACATGATCTGCATAACCCCGCAGACTGACATTTTGTATAGCACCTTACACTCCTCCCTCTTGCACCTTCAACAGCGTTGTCATAAACTTCACCGTTGCTGTTGCCGGGAAACAATTTGACAGACTTGGATCGATGTACCTTGGTGACATTGAGGTGTTCAGGACCTCGACTTCTGAGCCCAGCCCGACTGGTATCACTTGGACCTACTTGAAGAATATGGACAATTACATCGCCCTTTGGAGAGAAAAGCAAACGCTGATATTTGACCTACCAAACGTGGTGGATGGAACGTATACAGGTATCCTGAATACTACCTTGACAGCTACGTTCTTCACCATTCCCAACTTAGCGGAGGCCGCCGATACGATCCTGCCCATCTCTGCCGAAGGCTCTGCACAAAACAATCCTAGCGCATTCATGCTGGAGCAAGGCAAGCCTGCGATAGCGAACCAAAAGTTCCCCCCAAACGTCAAAAGAGCCGTGGTGTCTCTTGCGGCAACTGGTCAAAATTCAGAAGAGTTCTGGTATAGCAACGTCCCAAGTAAAGACGTCAATACTTTTCAAGATACCGTGGGCACACTCTATGGTTATTCGCCATTCCGCGAAGTGCAGCTCCTAATCGATGGGCAACTAGCTGGGGTGTCCTGGCCGTTCCCAGTCATCTTCACGGGCGGCATCGTGCCTGGGTTTTGGAGGCCAATTGCGGGCATTGACGCCTATGATTTGAGACAGAATGAGATTGACATCACACCCTTCCTCGGCATCTTGAGTGATGGGACCAATCACAAGTTTGAGATTCGAGTAGTAGGCATCAATGATGATGATGATGCTAACCCAACACTCACCGAGAATGTGGGATATTACTGGCTTGTGACAGGGACCATCTTCCTATTTTCGGACAACGAGGGCGCGGTCACAAGAGGCTCCAAGCCGACTCTCAATGCATATCCACCAAAGATCTCTTTGACATCCAAATCCACCAAAACACCCGAGGGCTACAATGATACCTTGACCTACATTACCTCTGTAGAGCGCACCTTGAGCATCAGCAGCATTATTCAAACGTCTGCAGGCAACGCATCAGCGACCTGGTCGCAGCACATTACCTATAACAACCAAAACTATCTGACATCTATGGGTCTCAATCAGCTCACCATCCAAACCACCAGCGGCTCCGATAGCTCCTCAAGCGGCTACCAGCACGACTACAACTACCCCATCTCCGTCAACAGTACCATCCAAAATCCGACAACCTCCCTTACAATCAACGCCGACCTCCAATACGGCCTCACCTACAACGTCTTGGGGCCCGCCGTCTTCCCCAACGGCGTGACGTCATTCAACCAGACGCACTCCCTCGTCTCACCCTCCTTCCAAGCCGGCGATGACCCCAACGGGATCCAAATCCCCCTCACGTCGCTCAAACCACTGAGCGGCTCCAACTTGACCACCTCGGTCGAAGGAACCGCTAGCTACTACACCGGCAGTTCCATCGACTCCTCCGTCCTGAACATCACCTCCCCCGGTAACAGCTCATCCGGCGACTCCTCCGCCTTAACGCTTCGCAGCCCGAACGATAGCGACAACGACACCACCACCACCTCGCCAACAGGTCAGTCGGACGACAGCGCCAGTGGCAGCAGTGTTAACGCTTCTTCCTTCACCACGGGCACCACCACCCAGACTATGAATTTCGACGGTGTGGTATACGGTTCCGCATCCTCGACGACGGAATTGTATTACCGGCAAGTCAAGGCGCAGGACGGGGAAGTGGTGTCCGATAATGAGAGGTTGGTCGATGTGGTGGTGAAGGAACCGGTGAAAGCGGGACCGCCGCAGAACGGGATGAAGGCGCAGTCTTTCAAGGTCTTGTCCCAGGGCAGTGAGGGTGATGCAGGGGTGGTGGGAAGCGCGAGGAGTGTTTTGGGGAGGGGACCGGGGGCGAATAATAAGGGGTTGCCGTCACCCGCTGGACAAGGGGGTGCGAAGTTTTGATGTGGAGGGATGGTATTCAGAGGGGATTGATCATGATACCATTAACGCACTGTAGTCAACTGCTGAACCTCCTGAAATCCCCAGTCATGAACTTTCATTCTACGAGTGTCGCCAGAATGCCGACTACCTGTCACACTACCTGAGCCATACATATTCCACGGAGCTTCGTCAACAACCAATCCCTCTTCTCCACCTCCCACCAACGCATCATCTCGTATAGATGAACCCCGGCCTCCGATCCCCCAACGCTTCAACCTCCTTCTCCGTCGTCAGGCCTTCAACCCAATAATCCCTCCCACCACTCCTCCTCTTCTCATTCTCCCGCCCCAACAACCACCACATGACAATACTGCCTCCCCACAGGAACACGGTCAGATACCCCAACACTACACCGTGCCCCGGCCTGTACAACGGTTTATCTTTCGCCTGATAGATATTTGATGATACGACCCCATTCAAATTGCCCCATCCAATGACGATACCCATCACGACCCCGCGCTTGTATACACCCTCGGTGTTGTTGGAGGTCCAGACGACGGTGTTGGCGACGCAGGGGTAGATGCCCACGGCGCCGAGGAAGGTGCCAGCGTATTGGACTCCTGGGGATGTGCCGGAGCAGAGCATGGCGAAGCCTGCCATACCAATCAAAGAGCAGCCGATGTTGCAGAGGCCGCGCAGACGGGTGCGGTCGGCGAAGGCGCCGATGGTGATAGTCAGGATGGCGGCAGCGGCGTAGGGGGGGACGGAGAGAAGTTGGGCTCTTGTGGAGTTGTAACCAAGCTACATATCATCATTCATGAGCACCATGGAGAGTGGATTGAAGGGAGGGGTACTCACGGCAGATATGATACTCGGTAGAAACAAGCTGAAAGCGTACAGTGGCGCGTCGCAACCCATGTAGATGACAGCGTACAGCCAGGTCTTCCAGTCCTTGACGGCAGCCCAGAAGTACTCCATCTTGAACTCCTCATGCTCGGCTGAGGACTGCTGATCGGTTTTCAAGCGGTGGATGACTCTCTGCCTGTCCTGCTCGGAGAGAAAGGTGGCCTCGTCTGGGAAGTCGAACACCATCCAGAAGCTGAAGACCCCAACCAGCACAGTCGCTAGTCCCTCCAGGATGAAGATCCAGGCCCATCCTCTCTTGCCGCCAATACCATCCATCTGGCCTATGGCAGCAGCTAGCAAGCCACCGAATGAGCCAGACACAGCGGCAGCAGAGAAGAAGATGGCAGCACGAATCCCGAATTCAGATCTCTTATACCAACAACTCAGATAGTAAGTGATGCCCGGGAACAAGCCCGCCTCGGCGAAGCCCAGCCACCATCTCGCAGCCATCATGCCTTGGAAATTATGAGTCAAGCCCATAGTGACCATGACGATACCCCACAACAGCATAATGGCAGGGATGAAGACAGAAGGGCGCAAGCGCTTGAGCAGGATGTTGGTGAGCGGCTCGAAGAGCGAATAGGAGATGAAGAAGATGGTCAGGCAGGCATTGTACTGGCCCCCCGTGATATGGAGAGAGTCCAAGAGACCATCGAGTTTGGCGTTGCCGATGTTTGTGCGGTCGAGGAAGGAGATGAGGTAGAGGAGGCAGAGCCAGGGGATGAGGCGGATGTCGAGTTTCCAGAGGAGCCTGCGGTCCTGAGTATAAGTCAGTAAAGGGAGTGAGTAATGAGGTTGCTGAGACGGGAATCTTCACAATGGCCTTGCGCTCCTGCTCGCTGAGACCAGCATCTGGGTCAGGAAGAAGCTCAACATTATCGCCTCTTTCAAGCTGGCCAGGCTTCAGATCGGTATGCTTTTCGTCATCAGAAGGCGAGCGGTTGCTGTCACTGTCCTTCATCTTGGGAGATTCTCGTATGTCTTTCTATGGGAGGTGAGCAAAGCGTCTTCACGGAAGCCGTTGAGAACAATAATATGCAAGATGGAGGACGATGGATGGCAAGACAGCCATGTGCCACGAGGTCGGCTACCGACTGGCCATGGTGGATTATTAGTGGGCGCCATCATACTATCTCAGAGATAGCCGATGCACATCTAAGCAAAGCAGCCCGCCCTTCTGATGCAGGGGATGTTCAGGAAAGGCAGGTGAGATTTCGCCATAGTACTTGGTAGAGTAGTCCGTAATCCAAATATTTGGGGGGAAGATAGCAATTGGACCAATGGGGCAATTCCCAGACAGGATTTTGGTCAGACTTCCCCGCAATTATTGGCAGAAGCGTTGCTGGCGTGCTCACTTAATCTCCTAGCGCGCTGCGCCGTTCCGCTGAGCGTTGGGCGGTACATAAGAACGGCCGCCCGAGGGGCCGGCTTTGACATCGGCATTTGACTTCACAAGTTCCAATTCGACATCCTTCGCAATTGGAGCTCACAGATAAATGCCAATGTTGAGGAAATGATAAACAACATATTTGATATATCCGTGCCAAAGATGCGCGTCCGTTGAGTCGCTGCGACCTGACTGCGACAGGCCTCCCAAAACTCTCCTGTCTCCCCTCACTCTAAGGGGAGGCTCAAGAACCAAAACAATGAAGATTGAGGACTCTATGTATCAGGTAGCCTGTTGATAAAGCTTCATCACTACAGCTATCCTTCGTAGTCCTGCGACATAGCTGATGTGCGCAGGCTTGCAGAAGGTTTGCAACCCTTCAAGTCCACCTAACTGTAGCTCTTCTTCACTCTCGAAGCATCAGCAATCAGAATGCAAACGACTGAGCAGGCAAACAGTATCTTCTTGACCTTACATATTTATATCTCTCCTTCTACCCACCTTCTCCATTTCTTCTACATACACGGCACCTCTATACCCTGACCTTCTACGGTCTGGTCTTCTATCGATTGAGCTTTCATGACTTGATCTACCTTCTACTATCTCGAAATTTGTCATTCTCTACACCCTGACCTTCTAGGGCTCTCTGGAGTCTTACCATCATGCTTGAATCCTGCATCTATCTTGCCCTTTGACTGCACCTTCTCTTGTCCTCAGTTTGCCTGAATTGAACGCTCATTTCCAGCTTCTATGAGCTTGACATTAAGTCGTTTGCTTTCTTGGATTTCTTGCCAAGCAGTCTCTGCGCTTACCAACGAAGGTGGAGATTCTTCTCACCTCCACTATTTGAGTCTCTTCATTTGACACCAGAAGAGTCAGCTGCCGCGTCTCTTTGTCCTCACTTCAGGCTCCATCCAAGCAATCAGTGCAGGCTTGAGTCAAAGACCTCAATTAGCAATCGGCCAAGCCAGCTACATCCCTTCATTTGAAGATGGCAGCCTTTCCAATGTTTTTTCCACCCCTGTCAACGCACCCCTACTTCAATGCTACCCCAGGAGGCGCATTTCCTCTCTATCAACCTCAGTATTACCCAGGAAATCCAGCACACCATGCGCCCAAACCTCCCGAGCAGGCGCAGCAAGCGCAGCAGGCAGAAGGAATCAACACTCCGGCCGGAGAACTCGCTACCATGAGTATGAAGATCGCCCAACTAGAGAGCGATCTCCACCATTGCCTTGCTGAGAAGACGAAGGCTAAGCTTGCGGACCCGGACGTTACCCAGAAGGGCCAAAAAAGGAGCACGACCACTAGCTCGTCTGTGGGCAAGATGCAGGTCGCATATCTCGAGAAGGAGCTCGCTAGGGTCAAGAGGATGAACATCTCACTCAAAGCTAGACTTGGCCAGACTCAGACACTGCTTTACAAGCTTACCTCTTTGAGAATAAACCCTAAAGATATCCCATCTCGCGAGCGCGTGGAGACAAGTGATACTCCAACCGAGGTACCTAGTGATGAAGAATGTCTCATTGATCTGCTCGAGCCAGCTATATCGACAAGCTCTGCCAGCAGTGGCGAGGGCACTACTGCAGTTGAAGCGAGTACTGAAGGTTCTGACTACAGCAAAGACGAATCGCGAGAGACTGAGGAGGTAGTAGCATGGCCAACCGCGACCACCGATTCGTTGTCTTCAATATCCTCCAGCTCATCTTACATTCAACGGTTCGTCAAGAAGCCGCAGGAAGACCCTGCAGAGCAGCCCAAGGGCACCCAGGATGGTGCCCTTCAGGCTGAAGTGCTCATGAAAGGACCATCTGTACCTTGGCCTGTCATCCGAACATCACCCAATGTTGGTGGTTTTGTCAAAAAGGCTAGCTCTACCGAAGCTCAAGTGTCATACCAACCTGCGCTCGTCAAAGGAGAAAGTCAGCTCCATGATGATTCTGACTCAAGGGCGTCCTTGAGTTCGGAATCCCTATCCCCATGTAGCCGAGTCTACGTCGCAAACAGCCACATCGATACGTCCAGTCCCACTCTCAAAGTGAAGAAGCAGGGCGTCTTGTCAGATCATGGGACCTGGAAGGGGTATTTGGAAGCGACAAGACGACAAGGAATGTCTCGCACGCTACTGCTAGATGACAGGAACGTGTACAACGGCGAAGTTGGGGGTATCAAGTTCAAATTGCGACCTAGCACACTTCTGACATCTAGTCATACCCCGGATGAAGGCCGTCTCACCCCACCTAATTTGACCAATTGGGCAAAAGCATTGCGTACGAAGGGCCGATCTCTGACACAAGAGCTAAGATGGGCGCCAGAAGTAGCTATGCCTTGTCATGGGCTGCGTCCTAGATGCGATTTTTTCCAATCGAACAGCCAGTCTGACAAGGCATGTGAGATTCACAAAGAAGCAAGCGGAGAGTGGTTCGGTCAGAGAAAGAGACCAGAATTTTTCTCGTACGGAATTCGTTACTTGCCAAGCATCCAGGACGAGAATGTGTTTCGTACCGTGCTTATCAATGGTCTCGCCGCCTCGGCTACAGCCTTCGATGTGCTCCGGAAGGTCCGTGGGGGTCTGGTCTTGAATTTGCAATTGCTTCCATATCCTGCACAGGGCAAGATAGCGCTTGTGACTTTTCGAGAGGCTCGGGCTGCTGCAGCGTACGCCGACTTTGCTGAAGAGCATCATATCACCATCCTTGGCAAGACACTTGACATCCACGTCCTCTCCACCCCAACCTGGCCGACCTCTCGAAGTATTTGTGATCTTGTCCTGAGTCATGGCGCGACGCGATGCTTTAATGTCATAGACATAAGCAAAGGCTCCAGCCTTGCATGTGTGCAGGAAAATCTCAAACTTCCAGGAATGACAATCAATGGACTTGAATGCCCGCCTATCCGTAGTGGGGGCACATTACACTTTCGCTTCACTTCCATACGGTTCGCTCTTCGCGCCTTCGAGTTGTATGCAGGACGCAAACGCAATTGGGCGTCCGATCCTTGTGCTCAGCCGCTTGAGACTTTACTGGATGAGGAGGACAACAACCGAGTTGACAGCACCAGCTGAATTGATGAGACAGATGGACTAGCAATGCAAGCCTGTGAGACTATGAGGCTGTGACTCTTCCTATGGAAGCGCTTCAGCCTCTCAACCATTCCCTGTTTGCACCTCGATACCGATGGAACTTTTTGCCTTTGGGGCACCGACAGCCCAGTATCACTATGGCTCCCGACAATAAGGTTACAATTGCCTGATCGCATTCGCTCTGGCCATTCTTTCGCTCTTCGCTTGCGTCGTCAGATTCGTTTGGCGCGTCATCATCCTTCCGATATTCGTCATTCTTATTACAGTCAGGGCGTCTCATCTGTCAACACACTGGAGAAGCTCAGTACTCGGACAATTTCATGGCAACTGCAGGCTTGAAGCGACCGATGTGGATGTCTAAGCCTAAGTATTCAGTGTGTGACGCCAGCTCATTCAATTCAACATCATCTTTTCGACACGGGGCAAGCTCACCAGGAGGAAGTCCATCCACCTTCGCGTTGATGAGCTAAGCAAGGGAAGGTGCCCAAAGGACATTTGCAGACTGGAAATAGCCGCCTTTGGCTTCAAAGCCTAATATCATGTACATAGAATTTCCTGCTAGATAAAAACCATCGAAGAAACTCTGCGTTTCACACTTGAGCAAGAGAGGCAATATGAGTCTTTATTTGATACTTGACCAGTAGCGGAGGTTGTATATGGCCTTCGAGCACACCCTTTGTAAATGCGACTGACTATACAAACGCCACCATGCACCACTCATCGACCTCACACATGCTTGGGGGGACTTGTTCATCTCCCAATGTAATAGTCCACCCTTCTGCTGCCCACCTCCCCACCAGCCCTTTGTCGTCCCAACTCTCACAGACACCCCTTATACAAAATTCGACTCCCTCCTCTTGTTAAACGCCCTCTGATCCTTCAACCACGTCCGGTACTCGCGCAGACTCCCAATCTTCTCTCCATACCAATCCGGCAGCGGATTGCCCGCGCTCGAGTAGCCCGCATTGGGCCGGTATTTCTTCACATGCTTGAAGAACTCCCTCTCCTTCTGTTGCGCCCCCCGGCGACACACGCATCAAAAGTCAGCAAATCATCTCTCTCTCTCTCTCTCTCTCTCAAATCGGCGCACATATACTCCTCTCTCTCACCCTTTTTTCATTGGGAAGGAAACAACCAAAAGGAAAAAAAAAGAAAAAAAAGGAGAGAGAAACTCACATCCCGAAACTCCCCCCTCTGCGCCCGATAGATCCGACCAAACACCCACCCGCCCACGCTCGGCCCCACCAGCCAACCCGCCGCCCCGACCGCCAGCGTCGCCCCGCCCATGACGAAGATCGGGTCCACCCCGCCGCCGAAGTAGTTGCTGACGGTCTCGAGCTGCGGGGGCTGCGCGGCCAGGTACTGGGCGCCGGCCATGAAGGTGGCGGTGGCGAAGGTGAGGGAGAAGGCGAGGTTGTAGCGGCGCCGGATCTTGCGGTGCTGGAAGAAGGCGTTCCAGGTCATCAGCGGCGGGGGGGTGGTGTTTGTGCTTGTTGTTGTGGTGGTGGTGGTGGTTGTTTTCGTGTTGGTACTTTCAGGGGACGACTGAGGCGGGGAAGAGGGGGAGGCGGAGGAGGAAAGGGTGATGGGGGCGGCGGAGCTGGTGGTCGGGTCCGGGGTGGCGTCGATGATGGGGACGGTGGAGGCGGATTCGGCGGGCACGGAGGGTTGGGACGTCGTGACGGGTTCGAGGACGTTTGGGGGGGGATTGGAGCTGGAGCTGGAAGAGGAGGCGTGACGGAGGTGGAAGGGGATGGCTGATCTCGTAGTGATGGGATTGGTAGGGTGTCTGCAAGCTGTAGCTGGCGTTATGGTCCGCTTCGGTGTGATACCGGATGGGCAGTCGATTCGAAACGACAGGCAGCGCTGTTGATTCTGGGAGAGGATGGTCGAAGCTGCAGTGCATGATGGCGTTAGGATGCTCGACTGGATCTTGATGCTCAGGAGCGCGGAGCGCAGAGGGGCGTGGTGAGTGATCAGCATTGTGGGTGCACACTTAGATCCATTGAATGGTTTTCTGATGGTCAGTTTTATGCTGAATATTCAATCCGGCAATTGGCCGGAAATAAGACCGCGATTTCATCTCCACCATCTTGGAGGATTCAATATACGGTGATGACACGGTGCTAAGACAAATTGTTCACTTAATGAATCGGGTTGTATGCTACATGAGTTGCTGCATGCTATCTAAAGCTGCTCGATGTGACCGACAGAGGCCATTGTCCAACACTCAGATCATCATTCAGACTCGCAGAAGGCCTTCCGCTGGCCGATCTGCTTTTCCTCCATCAATCCTCGCAGAAGGCCTTCCGCTGGCCGATCTGCTTTTCCTCCATCAATCCTCGCCTAAAGTCAATTGGAAGTCGTCCAGCGCATCTTTCCTCAATTGCTCGTCCATGGCGACCTCCCTTTCCAATGCCTCCTGTTGTTGTTTCTGATTGCGCTCCGAGTCCTTTAGGATCCCTAACCTCCAGCATTCCAACCACATGTCACTGCCTAATGGTGGCTCACCATAGCGTGAGTAGTATTGTCCGGGTGTAATAGAAGTATCTCGCTCTTCGAATGGGACAAATCCGTCTGCCTTGGCTGGAGGGTTCGTTGTCTTCTTCAAGCTGTTGGAAACCACACGACCCCTCGAGCGACCCATTGTCGTTCTGGAAGCCGCAACTGCCGCTGTATGTCGCATGGATGATGGATTAGTAGGTTGAGGTGGAGCTTTTTCGTTTCCTGTCATACCAAAGCGAGGCTTGGCAGTTGAAGTTGTGGGCTTTTTGACAGGATCCGGCATCGGCTTTGATGTTTTTGGCTTGGACAGGGCTGCTGCGGCTGCTCTCGACTTTACTGTAGACGGAGGACTTGGTCGCTTGGTAGTTGATGGCTTGGGTTCCTTCTTCGGGGCTACTTCTGCATCAAGTATGGCAATCGTTTTATCATACTCCTGCTGCGCCTCTTTCCTCTTCTCAAACGTCGTCTTGCAGACCTCGCCGGGGCACTCTGGGTAGTGTGTACATGGCCAGGGTGAGCTGTCCATATCCAATTGAATCTTGGCTTGCAGCCTCCTGTCCGTCCGGGACCAATCTTCTTCTTTGCGCTTTTGCTCGTGGTCGTTCAGACTGAGCCCGTCCAAACCTTTTTTGTTGCAAGCGTGTTCGAGCCAGCCATCGAATATGTTGTCTGTGTCAAACATGGATAGATTGAGCTCGGTATGGTCAAAGGGTAGGTCAGGGAGATCTGTTCCCGTGTTAGCACAATGTTCATCTCGAGCATCATACTCTGTTCATAGCCACCTTTCGGTTTGGGCGGCATGTATTCGATGTCAGGTACTTTTGACTCGTCCTCGTCGCCCAGCACGTCAAGCTTGGTCATTTCTGCAGGCACGGCTTTCGGCTTCGGTTTTCTCGTAGACATGCTCTTCTTGTTCGACTTTCCCAAATCGTCCTTGATTGGTACAGCCGGTGTCTGAAATGCTTTGGCTTTTGCATTCGTCGTTTTTGCACCCAACGGTGCTCGATTCTTTGGCCCTGCTCCTCTCGTCAGCCAAGGGACCTTTCGATCTCCGACCTCTGCGTCCTACCCATTGGCGTGGCAAAGGCATTCTTGCCAGTGCCGTTGATCTTCAGCGCAGTCTTGCCGCTACCACCACCAAACATCCCATCTCCATTCTCATCGTTCAGCGGAAGCTTGAACGCAGGGGTCTTTGGAATCTTATTGCCAGGCGTTTTGGGCCCCAGCTGCCGAGCTCCCTGGTTCAGTGGTTTCGATGCTGCAGCAGCATGATGGCCGTGCACCAGATTTTCTTGATCTCGAGCTGCCAGCATCTTGATTTTTGTCGAGCCAATTCAATGTTTTACTTATGTCATATCTTGACAGTGATGCGTGAAGATGCCAGGATTGAACGATGTTCGCATTATTTACTCTGTTGCTGGAGAGATGCACGGCGAAACGTTTTACCGGGTGGGCCTCTTTCCCCTGCAGGCCCATTGTTAGAGGTCTTGACAAACGGTCGTACCACAATTCAGCGACTGTTAAATCGATTCTCTCAGCTTCTTGACATACTCCTTGGGTAGTTGGCCATTCACTGCGAGTTAGAAAGTCTCCCATCCACAGTGGTTCTCCTGCACACCAATACATACCCAGACCATGTCTCAACTTGCAGGCATCAAGTCGGTCTGTGCATCACCTCCCTTTTGATTGAATACAGCTCCTTTGACCTAGTCTACCGCCACAGGGCTACTCTCCCGAATGAGTGTCTGTATGCTGACGCTTTTCCTTCCAGAAACTAGAGTCCATCCGAGCAGAAGCGGATGCCTCGTCAGCCAAAGTTGAGGAACTACAATCAAAGATCAAGACCCTCGAATCCGAAAACATGTCAAAGGAACACGAGATCTCATCACTCAGGCACAACAACAACAATCTTGAAGCAGAGGTCGAGAAGCTCGAAGGCCAGGTGACGAAACATAAGGATGAAATTGGTCGAATTGGTGAAGCTGGCACCCAGAACGAGGCGCTTCAACGGAGGCTGCAGCTGCTAGAGGAGGAGGCCGAGGAATCGGATAAGAATCTGAGGGAGACGAATGAGAAGTATGCTCCTCCCATTATTCCCATCCAAAATGAATTCTTTGGCTGACTACTGCATCACAGGCTACGTCAGACAGACGTCAAAGCTGGACACTACGAGCGCAAGGTACAGGCGTTGGAGAACTCGCAAGAGCAGTGGGAGCACAAGTACGAGGAGATGGCGCAGAAGTATGCAACGGTCAAGAAGGAGCTGGAGGATTTCCAGATTGAGATCGGCAACATTTGAGGCAGCCCGTCAAGGAGAAAAGTCGGGTTGGGTTGCTTAATTTGCTTCTGAGCTTGCTTTTGGCCGAATGTCACCTTGTGTCTTCAGGCGATGTCTTTCCGGGTCTTTACACAGAGACGTCTTACCTGGACAGCTTCTCTTAAGATGGAGTTGGGCCAATCACTCTAGCGCTGGACAGCATATGGAATCATTTCGAATGGGGTATCATATTTGCATCATCAGGTTCATGACCGACGTAGCTTGGCTTTTGCTTTGCTGCCTGATCTCTCTTTGTGCCGCGTCAGCTTCCTCTCTGCCTTGCTCTCGTACCGAAATTTCTTCTTCTTTGTCCTTTTCTTGACTTGGAGATTCGGCTTCTGATGGCTCGATCTTCCGCCCTCGCCCTTCTCTCCTTGCCGCTCACTGTATTTTTTTGACGGCCTGTCGGCTTCCTCATTCTCTTCACCCGTCTCGTCCTCGCTTCTGGCCCTCCTCATCCCATCCTTCGAAACATCGACAGCCTCGACAGTGACGGTGGCATACTTATCCTCATCCACATACTCCTCCTCATGATCCACTTTCTCAACCTCCTCAATACCTGCCCATTCTTCCCCTCCCTCGAACTCCTCACTCTCACTCTCAACGTCCTCTTGATCCCTCAACGTCGCATTCACAGCCTCAACATGCCTCTCCAAGTCCGCCTTGCGCTCGTCCCGCCAAGATTTCCTCGCCGCGATCTTCTCCTCCCTCTCCCGTTTTGCAGCTTCCCCCTTGGCATTCTTGATCCGCTGCTGCTTGCGCTTGTGGAAGCCTGTGAGGTATTCTTGGCGGGCGGCGGTGTCGAACGTGATTTCCTCGATGGCGGGGGCGGATTTGCGGCGTTTTTTTGCCGGAGCAGTCGGGGGGAAAGAGTACTTGCGTTTCCCGAGAGACATGTTTGTGGTGCCAGTACCTGGTCAAGGCTTTTCAAATATCTTGATTTTGGCTTGTGAGAGAGTCTAGTTAGACCCGCCTGCTCCGGGTGGGGAATCAAGGAGGTCTCAGCCTCTCCGGGTGGCTGAAGCCACTGCCGCGGGGTACCCAGAGTAATTTGAACAGTCATGCGACTGGCACTACAGCACCAAAATCGGTGGTTTACGAAGAGATTCCTGGTATATAAGATGTAGAGAAAAGCTCAACAAGCATCTGCTGTACCAAAGACAATCATAGCTCCTGTCAAAAAGTTACTCTGCAGCTTATTAAACACATGCTTGACAGGGTTTTCAATGTGCAGGGAAGGGGCTCGGCGGTGGTGGATTCCGTCCCGGCGGCATGACTTGCAGAATTGACGACGTTAGACGACTAGAACTACACGCGATGGCTTTGACAGCTCGAGGTTTAAATTTGGGACATTCACCATTTCAATGAATGCCTTCATTGGGGAGGCTCTTGTTCGACTTGCAGAACTTCCCAAGCTTCGACCATATTGCCATGTGTGGAACCCTTAGGCCGGCACTGGATGAGCAGCCAAGACAGTTTTGCGATGCGTGAAACACCAGGTTCACAAACAGGATGGTTGGCTGCGCTTGGAGATGATGCACAATACTTTGAATATTTGCCTCAGTGCTCAAGGTGAACATGTACGGATTAAATGACACCGCTAGTCAAAAGATCGTGCGATAAAAGCTTTTCAGCACTTGACATCTGCCCTAAATGGTCTTTTGTTTACATGCCATTTTCTATAACGGCGTCAAGTGGTTCGCAGAGAGGAAGCATATTTTGAGCAAAATGTCCTGGCTGTATCTTAAATTCATTTCTGTTAAGCTTGTGAAGGTATGTGTGAACAGCTTCTACTATCTTCGTCGCTTCCTCGCCACTTGGCTTTGGTGTAGAGATTCGATCTCTGGCGCGCTTATTTTCCCCTTCTGCCAATATCAACAGCATGCTCGTTCACTGCCGTCACCATCTGCCATCTTCCCCAGACACTGCGCTTGAATCTAAGACAGGCTACCATATGGAGCCCAATTCTCATAGAGTGAAAAACCCTCCAAACCCCGGTATAAAGCAAGAAGTCTTCGCAATGAGTACTGAGTCTGTCAAGCACAAGTATATGATACAGCCATTGTGACGCTTTCATACTCGGCCTACATTCTCATTTGTTGGAAATCCTTGCGACATACAAGAGAGGAAGACTTTGTCAACAAAACACCCGTCCATTTAAAAAGGTCCATTCCGCTTTAAACCCGCCTTCCTGAGACAGCGTTTTGGCGAAAGCCTTGCCCGCAGCAAAGATGATGATCAACTTGTCCCAGACATCTGCTATCAGCGCTATCGTAGCGCAATTCACAGTTGCCATCGTGAATGGCGCCATCGTTGCTCCAAATCCGTCCATCAATAGCGCAATCAATGCCGCAAATTCCACTTCACTCGAGAAGCCTGGCATCGGAGTGCACAGCGAGTATGAGCTCCTCCCACTCCTAACCTTTGCCTCGCTGAATCTATTCCATCAGATTTCCACCCGGCCCCAAGCCTCCGACAGACCCTTGGCCCGTCTATCTCCGTTATACAGACCTGGACACTCCAACTTCGATGAATTTCGCCCACTTCTCCGACGTGGAACCCCGGAACGAAACACAACTCGAGCTGGCACTCCAGAAAGCCCTCTATCAATGCAGTCAACCCCGCCTCCGTACCCAACTCATGGAACCACTCGAAGAATACTTTTGGTCGGAGACATGGAAAGATTTTAACACGCGCGTCACAGTAATAGCCGCAAGTGATCCACCGTCCAGGGAGGAGCCGCATAAGCCTGTCGGGCTGACATTCAACATATGGCTGAATTGCTTGATCGCGATCAATCGCTTCAGGCTGGCGTACCCGGGCGTGTACTTCACATATGATATCTTCATCCACGCGGGAGGTTATCAGAACCTTTTCGTAGGATCTGGAGAGGTACAGGGGGCTCAGTGGGAGCCAGGCTTGCAAGCGACAGCCTCGAAAGGAAACGAGACTATTCAGTTGGCTTCATAATGACGAGGTATGACTTCGCCCATAGCTCATGTAGCTCAGCCTGAATGAAGAAGAAACAGTAATAGGGATTGCACGGCCACAATGAGGACTTGCATACGTGCGACTAAACGTAAGATGCTCAGTCTTTGTCACTCGTACTGGCGACAGTAATGCAGCAACATTGTAGATCAATGTGAAGTGCAACACACCACTAGTACTGGCGACAGTGTTTCTTCAATATTCCGGATAAACGTGAAGTGGAGCACATCACACATCATCCCTCCTCTTTCTTCTCTTCGAGCAAGCGAATCTTCTAGATATTACAGCCTTTTCTTTGCCTCACGATGCTGTCAATCTCACATCGAGTTCTCCAAGCTATGGTTTTTCACATCAGCATTAGCTGCCGCGTAAGCTGGTGCTCACCCCTGTCTTCAAGAGAGTCTCGCTACCTTCCGCCAACTAATGTGCCCTGGGTCCTTGTCAACAATCACCGATTACCTGCTTGTAGTGAAGTCACAATGGATTTCCCAAAATACCTCACAGCAATGTTCAGACAACCAAACGACTGATGGACTCCTTACAGATCTCTTGGTGGCACATAAGGCTCATCAAGATCCTGCCATATCATTCGAGTGGTGAGCGAGTCAGCCTAGTCGCCACGGCTATCGGGTGTCATGAGGCCGGGTTTTGCAGGCCCAATACCTGTGTATGTTGATGTTGCGTAATCTGTGATCGCTTTTCTGAAGTCAATCATAGAAAAGGGATTCAGCATTGGCCTCGAAGACCATCTTATGCCCACAACGCGAATCTTTATCTGGGATGTCAACGGTCATGGCTGGTGCTATTGGCAACACCACCCACAATCTGCCCGGAACATCAGCCACGAGACAGACTTCAAGTCAAAAATTCGCTTAAGACGTTGACCTGATGTTGGAGTTGTGCTGCGCAAGGACCATTAAAAGCCTGCCAGGCTCCGCCTTCCTTGTTCCTCCTTCATACATCTTTTTTTTTGTCCCGAAAGACTCAGGGGATGATCATCATCGGCATGACCGTCATCCCAAAATCTTATAGGTCATGAAGCTGTTGCTCAGTAAATATACACTCCCTAGGTTACCTTCCATCCCTTTCTCTTGCCCCTCATCTGCGAAACCAGCCCGCCAAAAGCCTCACCCAAAGAAAACTACTCCTCACGAGAACGACGATCGAGCTGATACGGATATCGGGATTCCACAAGCAAAAAAACAAGCTTTCAACCATTGTTCATCGCGCGTGATTAAGACTCCAAATGAGAACCTTCGTTAACTATTACGCTTACCAGGTAGTTGATTAGGGGCACAGCTTTAGTATAAAGTCTACGAAGTTGAGGCCTCTATTCGTTACAGGACGCCGTAGTGAACGATTCCTCGAAACAATGCACGAGCTGCGTCTACCGGTTCCAGGCGTCAAATGGTGCAAAGATGTGTCAACAAAATCAAAGCGCCTGTTGCGAGGAATCGCCAGGGTTCCGAGGGGCTCCCGAATACATTGCATACTGCTCCAAGGAATACGCAGAGGGAGAAGAATGTTGGGCCTACCTAGGGACAAGGGAGGGGGCACGAGTGCAACAACAGAAGCTGCGCAGCTGCAACTGCGCCGTACAAGGTCAGTTGATCCCTACCCGAAAGCGAAAGTCATCGTTACAATGGCGGCCCTCAGACCGAGGCAGTCCTGAAAGTCTTCTTCGAGTCCCAAGATTCGAATGCCATCCAAGAATCACTAAATCCAAAGAGGGACGAAACTTTCGATGGAGGAAAGTCAAGCACACTGGCCAAGCCAGCGAAGGAGATCTAGCAAGCGCACCAGAGCAGGAGAAACCAAAGAATCAGAACATGCGTTTCTCAGCCCAGCATGCTGCGTGGGGAATAGAGTGGAAGCAGAGAAGTGGCTTTGCGTTGACTGATCCTCGCAAAAGATGGGAGTCACTCCCGGAAGCACCACGGGACCTCCCCCCAAGCGTATCCTCAGACAGCAGTGACAGCAGTGAGTCCGAGGCGCCTCCAAAACACCATCTCCGGAAACGCAGCAACAAGTGAAGTGCCAGGATGATGGACCAAACTTCCCTTCTTTCTCGTTCTCCTTCAATCTTCCACCATTCATCGCGACCTCCAAAGACACCTAGCAGACAGGCCAATCCTCTTAAGTTTGTTCAATCTTCGGTGGTTTGGCTTCCAACTTTGAAGCATCCAGTGCGTCTTGCTCGGCAGACCCGGCGTTCTTCTCGACAGACGCACACCCTTCCGCCATCTCTGGTCAACGCTTGCAAGGCCCTTTGTGACGAGGCTCATAGCCTCAAGGATCTAAAGTCGGAACAGCCGATCAGCATCTCCTGGATAAAGCCAAGATTCTATCACAGTAACACACTGTCCGAATGGTATCCAAGATTGGAGCTATAATAGCTTGCCAGGGGCAGATGATGATGTCGAAGTATTGAAGCCAATGCCTCTTGACACTGATCCTTACGAAACCCGCTAGGACAACTTTCCGGCTGCGGGTTTGATCACAGAAGATCACCTAGCAAGTGGAGCATGACCAGCTGGGGGTCTTGGGAGATGAAGCCATTGTAGAGTTCAAAATTGAATGCAAGGAAAAGCATAAAATGGCCTTGAAACGTTCAGCTAAGGAGAACTATGCAACCGAAATGGAGGCAGAATGGAGGGCTAAGTATCTCAAGCAGGCTATTGAGCAGGCAAAGGAAGAGGGACGAGCAGAAGAGGCAACGCGCTGGAAGAAAAAGTGGAATGGGCAAATGAGTCTATTCGCACTGACATCCCCAAGTGATGAGGGTGCTCGAAGTGGTCAGGATGCATGACGTGGTGGTGGTTTTGTGGTTGTGCCTTTGTGGTCGTGCTTTGCACTTATCTTCGCGGGGGCTCGAATCACTTTCATTGAGAATGGGGCGAGGAAATGTCAAAATGGTAGAGTAGAACGCTTGAATTTCTCCTATGTGAGATGCTTGCGTTATATACAGGAGATGCTAAGCTATTCCCGCATGCGGAATAGCGTGCATTTAGCTATGATATTTTATCAGGGGATGGGGAAGGCTAACGGGTCATTTACATTCTTTTTTTTTCCCCTCAGCTAGATTATTCAATCAACACGCTCTACCCACGAGAACCAGTTCCTCAGCCATTGTATTTCTGGCGATCTTGTTCGCTTCACTGCAAAGTGTGAACAGTCATGGATCAAAAACAAGGATATCTCGGACCTCGCGCGTGGCAATTGGATTCGCACCATGGAATCATTGGTCTCCCTCATCTGCCTTTTTCAATCATCTTGTCAGGCCTCCTCATCTTGCATAAGTATCGATCTTCCGGTCTTCCACTTCTTCATCATGCCATCGACAATCACATAAGCAAAGGCTGGTCTCGTATCCCCACACAACGTTATTGCAGTACGGAGGGATCTGGCCTTCCAAAAGGACCGAGACGAACGCCATACAGTAGAGATACCTTTATTAATTTCGTTTCGTTTCCGGTTTTGCATATTCTACCAGGCCAAATTCAGGGACTAGTACGACTGAAAAGCTTGGAAACAATAAGTACTCCAAATTGTACCTCGTCGAAATCAATTGGGACGATATCGACCATTGTAGCCAGAAGATGATCCACGTCCAAAGGGAAAATTATGATCCTACTGACGGGTTGTTTTTCAACCGCCGATGGGATGAGCAAAGAAAGTATTCTTCAATCTGGGCGCTCAAAATCTGGGCTAAGGATGAACACGCACCCTTTAAACCAAAAAAAGCATAGAAATCAGAGCTTCAACTACCCAAACCTGTTCCCCAAAGCTACGGTGACCGAATCTATGCACTAAGGTTGTGACCACATCCACCCGAAGGCCCACTGGCACGGGTGGACTGGCGGTCTTACCTACCTGGCTTGATGATGGCGAGAAGTATAGGTCTGCATCAGAAAATGCTGGCTCCTTGACGGGTCTGGCTAGATTCAGTTCAACCAGTCATGGAAGAGGACGGGCCAGCGCTGTTTCGTCTAATTGATCATCATATCACAACGCAAGCGTCAATATCCCCCTCCTTATCACAATGTCTTCACCCTATTCTCTGCGCTACCGTTGAGATGTATCTCAGGGACCTTAAGAACGGATAGCTCCACCCGCTATCCGTGCCAGATCGGAGATGGAAAGACCTGTCAATAGACCTAATCACTGGGTTGCCAAAATCAAGAGGTTTCAACGCTATCTTCACGCAGATCGTCAAAATACCGACTATAAATCCCAGTGTCTGATGAGAACGAGGGGACTTCAGCAAAGCCACTAGCGAACGCGCTTCTCCAAAAAAGCTAGCCGACGTCAATTTTATCGGACCGTGGCACTCGATTTGTGTCAGCAACATGGAGATGTCTATGTAAAAGGTTACGGACATAAGCTACCCTATTCGACCATCACCATTCTTGAAGGTGATACCATCCAAGCGAAGCACTTCCAGAAGAAGATCTTTGAGTATAACAATGCCTTTGCCTTCATCTCTCACAATACAAAATGACCTCCATGGACCCCACCAGCATCATACATCTGAATCTAGTGTTGCCAATCGTTACACTACATCCCAAATCACGGATCAAGTATATCACGCCCAGGGTCATATTCTTTGATACTCATACCAGGGTTGCCTTTGCAAATACGTATGTCCATAATGCCCAGACAACAACAAAGCACCGGTATAACTTTGGCAGCGAGCTTGATCAAACTCTTTTACTGCGCCTCCATGACTTCCTCTTCAGACATAACCCCTCCATCCCGAGACGAAGAGTCTGGAGCCCGTACTCTGGAAGAGCCCACAGTAGAAGCATCCACTCCATGTTGGATTCTCCATCACCCTCCTTCCCGCAGAGCAGCTGTAAGCTGCGGTACCAAAGGTAATATCATCCTGGCTTCGGTGCTAGTTTTCCATACATATCCTCTTCCCCCTCCTCGCGAGTCTTTTTTGAGGCCATGTACAGTGGTGCGAAGCTATATAGCTCAGGCGTCTTCATCTCAATCACAGTCGTATCACATTGCTAGATTGAGTAAAAGACAGGAAAAGGACAAGGAGAAGAAGAAACGACATATCTTCTGTTACAAGCATTGAGTCGTCAATCTCCACATCACACCATGAGCACTTGCATCTTAGCATCTTTTCAGCATTTTGAAGCGATTATGCATATCTCTTGACGATTGACATGAAAGATGTTGTCAGAATTGGGAGCGCTTGTACCAATATACCAATGCTACCAATGTAGAGTCCTCGCTCGGAGCTGCAAGTCTTGCAGCGAAATTGAGAGCCTGTATCATTTAGCTGTTTCATTGACAAGTAGCTATCCTCAATTCGATCCAAGTCTGCTAGAGACTTGTCCGTGAAGCCTCTTGCTTAGAATCAAATTTCAGATTTGGCTTGTACTGTACCATCTAGGATCCGGGAACCCGGGAATGCTCACATGACGATTCGAGACCTTCAACTGATTCTTCTAGAGCGGCCACAAAGTGACGGGCGAGATTCATACTTCAATAGAGTCTGATCGAATCACGGTCGCAATATAAGTATCGACGAATTTCCGGTGAGGACCATCTAGAGTGCCTACGTGAGGGTGGTTCGTGTACAGAGCAAAGACCCGGTAGCCTTACATGCGACATCAGACCTTGTTGGATCTGCTCTATGGGAATCAGAAGAGAATCGTGCCTTGCCGAAGATAGCACCCTGATTACGGCAGAGGGAGCTTATGTAGCACGCCAAATTGGAGGCAACATGCCTCTGTCTACAAAATCATATACAAAACATCTGGGGATCCCTTGCAGTCATCGTATCAAAGCACGCCTCGCAATTGCACCAAGCTTCCTGCAATTGAACGCCTTCGACCCTTATTGGCGATACAATAAGCCGGCGTCTTACAGTGCTTGATACCTCAAAAACGAGAAAGGTGATCGAGCAAGTGATGATGCAAACATTGACCCGCTTCTGCGTATACGTGAGCCTCTAGGATCTGCAATTACACACCTTCACAAAAACTTATTCGGTAGGAGGAAGGAATTGAACGCTCGACTCGCCGTGAACATCTCAATTTGAGCGACTTGACAACATTTGCAGGCTCGTGCACCCCTAACACCTCCGCCAGCTCGTCGTTGACGAGGGGAACAGCGAGGCTAAATTAGCAGGATAAAGTCTCCGTGCGGTAAAGCTACGGGCGGAGCACTACTGAAGGCTTGCTATTACAGCCTCTCAAGTTGCCCTTGAAGAGGAAGATGAAGCAATCAGTGCATGGAAAGCCGGGCTCCTGAATACACCATCACCAATAGACTCATTAAGCAATAGAGCAAATTTCATTGCGACGTAAATAAGGCGTGCTGGATTGCTGAGCCTACCGTCTTATGGTCCTGGTGGGGTTCAGCCGTTAGATTCCAGACGATGGGCACAATGACAGAGTAATTGCTTGGTATAGAGTGGGAAAAAATTGCAATCGACCCCTTTTGGTCGATCTACATAGGTAGCAGTAGCATGCACTCGTTCCTTAACAAACAAAGGTTCTTTGGTTCTCATCGTCGTCCTCGGCATGTCTTCTGTCTGTCCACTACCTCCGGAGCCGCTTAAATCACCCAGGCTATATGCTCGTTGTTGCCGTGTGGTATAAGCAAATATCGAGTCGAAATCCTGGTTCTTCCTAGTTCTTCCTCTATACTGAGAAATTCCAGCGGTATTACTCAAGATACCCGCGAAGAAAGGGTATATATGCAGACGATTTTGGGGTGTAGATATAGAAATGGACAGCGTGCTCGTATACGAATAGGGTGTACTTGTATATTTCCTTAGCTGAAGGGTCTAAGCACTATGTGCTGATAGGCGAAATGATTCACAGTACTTTCAAAGCATCCGATCTGGTTGCTTTCTCGATGATATTAAAGTCTGGTATTTGGATGAAAGGTGGCAATGATTGTCAAGCAGCTAGAAACTGCTAATTCAGGTGCACACTGTTAGGCGTCGTATACAACAAGCAGGCTGCAAAACATGCTTCGGACAAACTTCTCGAACAAATCGACGCCTCGATTATGTCGCCCTACCCCAAATCATACGAATCTACCATATCTCAATATCGATCCTCCAGTCTATATCGTACCACCAAGAATATCAAGAACACCAATTTGGGTGCGCCCATATCAACCTTGGCCAGCAAGTCGACGAGGGGATAGCCGAAGGGAAGATTTCCACTTCAAATACACTGGCAGCTCGTATGAAGCAATTTAGACTGTACCTCCTTCCAGGCCATTGGGGCAACCGTCATGACGGCGTGTTCCCCTGATGCTACTGAAGCAGGCCACGCAGCGAGTTCGTGGTGTCTCATCTCCCTACCGAAGCAGCACGTCTAGCAAAAATCCGTTCATCACTAAGGTCATTGTTCATTACCAGAGCGTCTCATTCTTCTGGCTTCATGATCTCAGGTTTTTTTATCGGAAAATGTCTCTCTACGGCTCCATTCACGATTTCGAACTCTTTCTCGGTTATCCAGATATCATCTACCTCAGGGTTCAGCTACAATCCTCACTACCGCAGCACCCTTCCGTGGTTCGAGCCTTTATATCATCAATATGGGAGCGACCTTCTCGGGCACCACAACAGGATAGACAGACAGGCAGCAGGGCGTACATCAAGATCATATACAAAGGAGCATACAGGCGAATGAGAAATATCGCTGGTGGTAAAGTCCTTTAAGGGGGAAGAGCTGAAGGAGCTAGAACATGGCTTCTGCACTTGCCCTAATGTTGGGCATTATGCTGGACCTCATCCAATTTGGAAGGTGGCTGCAGGCGAAAGCAGCTTGTATGTAGCCCTTTGTACTCTGATCTTTACCCTTCATCCATAGCGGCTCGGTGCAGGTATCTTATCTCAAACTTTCACCCTTGCAGCGAATCGCCCTATGCTCTCCCGAACATCGGTGATATCTCCAAGGTTGATCACAAGGCTCGCCGGTGTGCCCAACCCCCTGGCAGCGGCTGCACCGCTCCCAATCCATTGTTGCATGGAAAATCTCCAAGTCTTCGAACGTATAGATGCCATTCTTGAAGGTCTCCAATTCTCCAGGCCAATGAAAAAGAGACCTTCTATTGGCTTGAGGCCCATTATCATCTTAAGTATAGCTTTGTTTACCATGATCGACAATGTCGTCACCCTCGATGTCGGAAAGGAAGGAAGAGGCTTGCTACCCCTAAAGAACGCCTCATACGCTAATTGCGGCTTGTTGATTGCAAATCCATCT
This sequence comes from Niebla homalea, assembly GCA_019925105.1. NCBI lineage: Eukaryota > Fungi > Ascomycota > Lecanoromycetes > Lecanorales > Ramalinaceae > Niebla > Niebla homalea. The sequence goes on from JAHGAU010000031.1 coordinate 444,342, forward strand.
TATGAAGAGATCACTGCTGCGGCTGCTTATTCAAAGCTACGTCTGCTAGAAATATAGGGGCTGGACAAATTTCGTTTGGCGAAGAGATATCGTATGTCGTCTCGGGGGTAAATGACCTAGCTGCGTCGTTCTTCTTGGTACTGTCCATAGAACGGCATTTTCTCTGCTGCCGCTGCCTTGGTCTACGCTGTCGCCTAATGTCTGAAGGGTTCAACGGGGAGGTGCGTCTTTTGTCTTTTTTGGAGGACGTTCACGCTCAAGCTTGATTCCGGGGGGGAGCCAGAAAAAAGGCTGCCGCATCCAGAGAAGGCGGCAGGCGTGTAGATTACCCATTCCCAATTCAATGAGGTTGGCAAAGAATCCCCCCCGAAATGAAGGGCCAGTCACATCGCTGACACCCGTATCAGGTAGTCAGAAGGAACGTTAATGCAGAGCACGCTCGGATTTTCCAAATGAACCACGATGCAGTAAGGTGCAGCTATGCTTTGCGAGATATTCGGCAAGGGAAAACCTCTGGAGCTGGCGCTCTACCCTTGGAGCACGCCAAGTGCCAACGGTCACTACATCTAAGACCACTTGAGGCTCAGAGTACGCACCCCGTCAGCTAGGATTACTTCAAAAGGTCCCTATAGCCAGCAACCACAGTCTCCAGTTCCAATTGCGGCTATCCCGATTACCGTAAACTACAAATGTACTCAGACTACAGGGGAGTGCCAAGTTGTCTTCTTCACAGCGGCTTAGCCAGGTACATGCCTTAGGAGGGTAACACGGTCTTCGACTGTTCTGATAAGAACAAGTCTTCGGAATTGTAGAAGGTCTACAGTCTAGGGGAAAGTCTGATGGAGGCACGTTGATCAGAATCAATGCAATGGCGCGGAAAGCATCTGTCAAGATTACGGGTGTGGAATAGCAGCAAATCAAATCGATAGGCATTATAAAACGAGGTCACTGGATGGAAGAGCCCCAATATGTAAGCACAGGTGATGAAATCTGTTCTAGCGAGTTTTCTTCCGGCTTCTTGAGGCCATTTCTACGAACAGAAGACCTCTCCGAGGTATGGTGAAGCTAGCTTGAAGTTGAAGTTGGAATTGTCCATTCTGACTTGTCTTCCTTGAAGTTGATGGCCAAGTTTGTCCCATACATCTGATATTTCATGTCCAATTCATAATGAAGCTCGCTCAGTGTAACGGGATCTTCCTCCAAGCCACGGCTACGTTTGCGCACTGCTTGTTTGGGCCTGACGTAACGAGGTTCATCCAATGGATCGATCGCAATGTGCTGGCTCTGGATCCCGAGATCGCCTTGGGGGACGCTCTCCACCCAGGCTGCGATTCCATCATTCTTGTCAACTTCGGTGTTCGTCTTTAGCTTCTTTGCAAATTTGCGGCTGCCATTAGTGTTCTGCTTAGCACTGGCTTCCTCCTGAGTGAGTCCGAATGCCTTCAGCAGAGTGTCCCTGATCTTCTGCACCTCAGGGAGCGCCTTGTTTGGATCGCGACCCAAGACATCAACTGCCTCATCATAGTTGCGGCCGTCTGTTGCGCTAATCAGTCACTGTTGCACAAAAGTGGGACCCAGCGAAGTGCTCCGATACTGACATTTCGTAGTCGCGGTCATCTTCTTCTTCGAATCCCGAGTCACCTGGAGACCTCCCGACAAGGCTTCGAGGGCACGTTTGCCGTGGCGACGAGTGGTGAAGACAACGTCCATCTTGGGCTCACGAAAGGTGTAGAAGCTGGTCGCACCTTCGATTTCAAACCCCGCGTCTTGGAGGCCTTGGACGAGGTAGCGTCTGTTGACCACATGGTTGAATACGACAGTTTGCGGTTTTTCTTGGTTTTTGCGGTATGGCTTCACAACCCTGAAATTACGAATTGGACGTGTGGCCATGTTTACGTCTGCTGGTCAAATATGAGACAATGACTTTCGAATACCTTGAAGTCGCCGGAGAGTAGTGCAAGGATGAGCTCACCTTGACTGAGGTGCTCTAATGAGACACCACGAATTTGATTCTTGGAATATGCCAAACGAAGGTGAAACTGGGGAGCGTGATTGCTGTGTGCGGAGCCGCGACAAGGATGTTTTGTTGCCATCGGCCGCGGCAAAATTGCCGCCGGTAGATATCTTAGACGCATTCAATGGGGAGCTAGGCTGCTGGCATTCCATATTTCTTGCAAACTCATTACAATAAAGCCTGAAATGGGTCCAAACTTCACCCGCATTTCACAGAGGCTTCCCTCAATTATGTCTATATTTTATCCTCAGCTTCTTTACCCTGTATGATTTCTGGTCTTGCTCTATAGAAATGTTGGGTGGTGCTATGGTACTGCAAGGCCGACAGCTCGGATGCTGCAATCACAAAAGAGATCTCAACCGAGCGTAAAGGCTGGGATTCATGCAAGTCTTTAATTTGTCACATATAGAACAGCTTAGTATTCTGCTCACCAGCATTGTCAGTTCTCCCTCTTTCAGAAACATCTTGTGAGCGGCCCTGTCCTAAAACCAAAACAGAGCAGCAACCTACAGAGCCCAGATGGACATCTCAATGTCCAAACATCCGGTGCGGGGACAATGAGCATCGATAAGAGTCGCAAAGACGGAAAGATGACTAGTCTCAAATCTTCGAGCGTAAGTCTCTTCATTCTGAGTAGCAATTTACCCTTCCCAGCTATTCAAAGACTGTGAGTTCCTGCTAATGTTATGGAGAAGGAAAAAACTCAGAGCAGTACGCTACAGAGGGGAAAATTCGATGCAGAGCTATGCCGGGATACCAAACGTCTAGTCAGACCAGGGGATCGAATACTAGGTCTGCAAGAGCGAAGTCTCGGCCATACTGACCAGTCCAACACTGGCAGTCTCAGTCTTACTATAAAATCACCAGACCGTTGAGCAAGCGTGGCCAAGCACTTGGAAGGGTTGCTTTATCGGGAGACCTACTTGAGCTATGCGGCCTTAGATGGAAGCCATACGAAGAACGGACATGGACAATCCTAGCTTATTCTATTACGGCCAACTCACTACATTCTGATCAAGAAAAAGCCATCATTGGGCTAGCAAACTACTTGCAATCTCAGACCGCTATCGGATGTGAGTAGCATCAAGGTATTATCCTTGTCTCTCGTATGCGAATGCACGACGTCGATATCGGACATGGAACTCTGGCATACATGATAAATGTTGCTCAGCATCAGGCAGGGTACCTTCCTTCGCAGTTTCGCTCAGAGCTGGCTTTCGATATCGCCAAAACCAAGGACAGCTCGACCGCAGCGCCATATCATGGTGGACATAGTGGAAAGATGATCTCCAGTGGTGATCTGAATACACACGCAGAAGCAAGGATGGTCAATCGAAGAGGCATCCAAACCCTCGTCTTCAGAGATATTTGTCGCCAAGGTGGGTATAATTTTTGGGGGTTAATTCCAAGACGCGGTGGCCCCCAACTACTTATGATAATTTTCCACCGCTCGAGCTTGGTATGACATATCCCGGGGATTTGCAGTCCTGTCGCAAGTGACGAGCCGACAATAGCGTTGAGTTTTGCATCACGTCTTCGGTCTGTCAGAATACCCACACGTCCTAACCTGAAAGCCTTCCAAGACAACTTGACTATGATGTGAAGTCCATCATCTTTGACCTGATAGCTGGGATACTCGATCCATCTGGTTTACTGTGCTAATACTAGCTTGTCTGATGCTGTCGGCTGTAGGCTTTATAGAACACATTCCGTCACTGAGATAGCGAAGGTTCTGTCTTCGTCTGGGCAAGATGAGCGCCGTTTGATAGTGACTTCACATTGTGGTATTATCGCCAGGAGTATGATAAATGCAGACATCGTTTCTTCAATCAGACTCACGGAAAATGACGTATCATAAATTGAAGAGTTTAAGTCATAAAACATTGAGCGCCATAGCAAGCATCTTATCTGCCATGAAAGTCTTCTTACTATTGCCGCTTGTTACAGATATATGATCTGCATCGCCAATATTGAACCCTCGTCAAAGTGTGAACGCCACCGTCTTGGGGCTTCCCCTCTATGGAATTGCTCCATAGGTGTTCACAGCGTGCAACGCGCAGTAAGGGTCAGCCCTGGAGGACTTGTTTTCTAAAACCGCCAGCTCTATGAAAACGGACGTTTTACCGGCCCTCGACCCGCCTTCATCTAGCGGTGCCTATGAAATTTTTTTCTCGACCTTGGATCCTACATTTGTCAGCAGGCCATTCCAGTGGTTCGATTCGGCCGGCCAAACATCATCTGCCTCAACGACCACGTTCCAGAACTCGCGGCGGCGTTGAAGATTTGTTCCCAGGGCAATACCCCGTTTGCTTTTACCAAATCCACCGACATATTCCTATGCCCCGCCTGCTTCGATGAGCTTAGAGCGTTCCAGGCACAGAATGGCGACAACTGTTCGTCTGTGGTCGGAAGCCCAGCAGTGTATGTTCTTGGAGAAGCGATGTTGACATCCCAATCTGTTTGGTAGGTTCCTCGATCATAATGACGGTGGTCAACCGATGAGCCGTCCTCATACGCGAAGTAGCTCAGGTCGATTTGCATCTTACTTTTTTGCAACCAATAATGCGACTGGGACCGACAGGCAAGTAAATACTTCGGACTCAATGAAATCATTGCCTTAAGCCCTGACGCACAGCTGCGTTCCTCAAACAATTACGCTTATTTCGCAGCTTGTGAGCCTTTTTGAACTCTCCTGAGCCCGGATCTTGTAAACTTGCTAACGTCACATCTAGGCATATATGGCACATGTCTCCAATACCCTGAAGGGATACAGCATGCACCTGTCAACGGCAGTATACTTGGGGGAGGGACCGCAGACTCAAATGACACTATACCAGCGGTTTTTGATGATTACCCGTATGACATCGGCTTCGATGGCGGAGAACTGGTGGCTAATCTGACTGCGATGGGTATATTATCACTAGTTCCGTAAGGTCTGATTCCTGTTGGCGCTGATAGGAACGCAAGATGGCTCTGTTCCTGCTCTGTTCGAAGGGTCATCAAAATGGTGACGGACTTGAACAGCAGCGTGTGGCCGGCACGCTCGTTGAGTTATAATTCGTTTGCAATAGTTAATACATCATACGATCACCGGTAGTCCGCACAGCCTTTGGCTGGTACTGGCGGTGTCAAGTACTACAGGCCTGAATCAAATCCAACCTCTATTTCTCACGGTTCGCGAAGCCATCGTAGTCTGCACACGTAAATGAGGGGCGTGCCCCCATCAATTTTGCTTCCAAAGGAGAAACGCTCAGTCACTAGACATTTACGGCAATATAGGCAGAATGCGGCCTCATGCGTAGGATCGAACCATACTCAATCATACAACAAGCGTCCTGCAAATTTTCCTCTTCGCTTAGCCTCAGTCATGATGTTCCTCCTGAGGGGAGCGCCCAAAGCGGTGGCGGCGGATCCCTGCATCCACAGATTTCTCCGCGCCCACGACCACATAACGCCGAGATCAACCAAGAATTGCTGAGTCGCAACCGCCATGCCAGGATGGACCAAATGGAAGAGAAGACCTCTCCAACTGGTAAACACAAAGAGTAAGACAGCAAAAATATTGATGCTCGGAGAAGGATTCGAACCTTCGTCTTCAGGGTTGTTTAACGCCATGGTCTTTAGGGAAGTTTTAATGTTTAACAGGTTATAACCCCGGTGCACCAGGTTATTGAATAGTTTAGTTTTAATAGGCCCCCATTGGATTAGGTTGTATGTTCCTGACGTGCTTCCATTGCACCATCCGAGCTGATGATGGAGTATTACAATTTGAATATATATTCCAGGGAAAAAAAGACTGGTCACTCTTGGCTTGAGAAGCGCGCGCATGAGGTGACGATATGTTCCCAATGTGCGAGCGTTTCTGGACCTCATTAATCCTTCTGAAAACTGGAAGTGCTGCTCGAGTAGCACTTACATGAGATTTTTTGTATTCAGATTTGCTCCAATGAGCTTGATCGATAGATCCCATGTCTCATTCCAGGACGATCGCTTCTTGCTTCTCATTTCGAGTCTCCTGGATGCTCTTGAAGGGGAATACATCTATTAGAAGATGAATTGGGCTCTGTCATCACAAATTCGGGACGGTATCCTGTGCTGCAGCTCAGATCTCGCATCCGCCGGCGTCCCAACCACAAAGCCATGATCAGAAGATGCGCAGTCTTCACATGATGTGATGAGGGCAGAAATGGGGATACAGACTGTCGGAATAACCATTTCACAGTGTTGAAAGGCAAAAACTTGTTGCTAGAAGAGGGACTCGACCCATCATCTCCAAGCTCTCGTGTTCGACGTCAATGCGCAGCGGAAGTATATTCGTATATAATATGGGCCTATAACCCGCAGCTCCATGTATGCTGCACTCCATTCAGCAAGGGTAGTCTCAGTTTCCTGAGGTGCTATCCTTTGCACGATTCGAGCTGTGGGAGATATCGCTAATCTTAAACCATGTACTCTTACATTTGTGGCTGCTGGTCCTTGAACCTTGTATAGCGAACTCAAAGCCGTCAATGGCTATTCAGCAGGAAAATTTATAACCTGACAAAAACGTGCTCCTCACCTCGAATTCTCTCATCTACCAAAGAAGGCCGAAGAGGCTCTCATGGACGCCCGTGGAATCAAGCTTCAAGCGGACTGCAGATGAGCATACCCATGGTCGACCAACTTCGTGCGTTTTGTCCCTTCTTTCTGGAGGTATTTATCCGGTCAAATGCAAGTTGCTTTAGAATCATGAAAGCCGACTTACAGTGAGTCCATGGCAGGTTCCAAACGAAGTCAATTTACTGGGTCTGTGCATGCTAAGGACACTGGCGGTCCCAATTGTAGGGAAGTCAGCATAGTTGAGCTCATGCGCGTTGAAGAGTGAGCTCAATTCCAATTATGGGCTGCCAAAATTGACTCCACGCAATCGTAAGTTGTGCTCGATCGACTGTGTCTGCTCAAAGCTACTCGTCTAACTTCTAAGAAAGCCAGAAAATGTGTCCAAATTGCTAGAAAGGACCTACTCTATATTTCTGATCGCATATATATAGTATGTAAATCGAGCAGAGTACTAGAGCCATGTTCTTCCGATTTTATCCAATAGAACGTCCAGATGAGCATTGAGTCGTGAAATTAATATCATTAGCGCCTTCCTTGTAATGTTACTACCGCCACAACGCTATCCAGTCATGTGTACCCACACACCAATCTTTCAGTAGCATCAAACATTGCACATTTGCTGGGTATGTCTTTAGTGGGTTACTTGGCTGCCGCATCTATTTTGTGTATATCGCTATCATTTGTCAGAGGGTTGATCAGGAGATACCATCAGCTTCGAGACAGGCCCGTCCTATTCATTCTTATTCTTACAATCGGTGACGACCCTCCCGTGGATGAGCTGGTGCAGGAACTTGTAGCAGAGGCAGAGGAAGATTGGGCAATCGAACTACAGAGGATCTGATTCCAAAGGTTGTCCGCATTGCTAAAGGAATTCCCGTTGTTTACACACTGACCAAGGCAATGCACCGAGCAGCCCACCAAAACAACATGGCATTCAACGAAAGGGGAAGATCTCGCACACGCGCTATGCACGATTTCGACTTTATCTCCGATGGCTCTCAATTGGAGTCACAACAGCTGCTTCCCTATTCATCGTATTGGACACCCGGTCGGTGGTCCATGAGGCCCAGGAGCGTGTGCAAATGGCTGAATATCTTGCTCTCTGTAACAATTACTGTGATTATGTTTCTGACTTACACTTCGCAACACCACAGTGCAAGTCTTTCCTCTGGATTGCACTCCACTGCGGCCGTCACCAAGTTGGTCAAACCAGAAGGCGTACACGTCTATGGCTTGGTGTTCTACGGCAGACGTGACACTGCCGAGGTTCTCAATTGCTACCTACAGAAAAACCTAGTGGTCAATGGAGGCTGGCTGGAAGAAGTGCGCTTTGTTGTCAATACCGATCGTGACGAAGATTTGGGCTGGATCAGCAGGACCACCAAATCAGTGCCCGGCTACACCATGGTTCACCTAGAGGCAGGAACAGATGCTCGTGACTATGAACGACTCTGGAAACAAGCTATTCACCACGACGAGCGCTATCAAAATATCTACATCAAATTCGACGACGACCTCGTATGGCTGAGCGATACAGCAGTCGAGGAGGTCGTCACCTCGCTGTACAATCACAATGAGGCCTTCGTTGTCCTCGGTAACCTGGTCAACTCAGCCGCCTTAGGGTGGATGCATTTACATCAAGGCGCTATTCATGGCTTCCTGCCCGAACGTTTTCCTCCAACGGACCCGCATCCACTGGCATATGGTCCACAAGCCTGGCGTATCACAGCCCTTCCACCCTACACAAGACCAAATAGTGAGGAGAAAACGCAACCTTTCCCTGATACGAAAAAAGCCTTTGACGGTGACCGTGCCGCTATTGGGGATGTAGGGGGTCCTCCCTATTTCAATCACCGCTGGCTACCTGTTCCATATTCCCTGCTTGACCGGACACCAATGTGGCGTTCCGAATATTCTCCAAACAGCCCCGACTGGCGAGGCTGGCAGCTCGGCGCTCAACAGCACTACTCGCTTCTTCAGAATCTCGAGCTTGATGATGGGCTTTCGGCATATCACTTTGGTGACAAGGAAGGGCTATGGAATATGCATTACATGCACGCCAACATCAATCTCATGGCTGTCTGGGCGGACGACATCCTCGACAATCTTCCATTCGATGTTCCCGAAGATGATGAAGCACATTTCACGGTGCACTTACCCCAGAAGCTGAAGAAGCAGGTCTATGTGCAGACGCGGGCGATAGCAAGCCACTTCAGCTTTGGTACGCAGAGGGAGATGTATGATACGGATCTTCTGGGGCGGTACCGGGCATATGCGAATGAGAATGTCTGCAACAAGCAGAATCAGATCCTGGTTACGAATACGGATAGCGAGGGTAAGGCTGAGTGGTGACACTTTCGAGACAGAGTTGTATGCTAGGTTTGGTGGATAGGTGAGCAAGTCACGCTAGTGACTTCTCTGACATAGTATTTGAAATGAAAGACCCACTTTCCAATGTTTGCTAGGTGGAAAATTGCTAGCGTGGCCCTTTGAACCACCCATCCGGTGCCATAGGTGTCCAAATACGGTATAGTCGGGTCAATGTGTCAAGCCTAGGGATACGAGCTTGACACATAGGCCTTCAACGTACCCAATTGGCCGAGGACCACCTACATCATTAATCTCGCTTAGCAACATGGCTGAGGCGGAGCGGCTTCCATCACATTCTCTACCCGGCACTGACCAAAGGGTATAAATATCCCAGTCCCCTCCGCCCTCCTCCTTCTTCACCCTCGAACACGGGCAGTCCACTCTGTCCAAGGTCAGTCCACTCTTCCCCCAAGGTTAGGTCCTTCAGTCAACCTCGGAATCCGACGGCATCTTACCCATCGGATTCCCTTCCCCTTCGACTGGGGGTCGCGGCCCCCGGTCGTCGGCTCCATGTCCTGTGTGGCGACCTCTTAGGGTATCCACAGGTGTTTGCCCTAGTTGGCACTCACCGGTTGGTTGCGCGAGGGCGGGATGAACCCACCGAGGCGCAGGCACGGGGCATGCGAGGCTTGGTCTCAAGGGTCTAAGGATGGCTACAGCTCTGCGGCAGGGAGAGCATCCGGCTCACAAGTCCCGGTGATCCTCTCCCCAGTTGTACGAGCATCGCCTCCGCTGGGGGGGGGCTAGGGTCATCTGTGCAGGCTGCGCAGGGCTTCGACGAGGTTGAACTGTCGTAGGATGGTGGAAAGCGGGGGCCCCTTCGCTGACAGAGATTGACAGGGCGGCCAGCTTATGATCTCAACCTGTCCGTTGGTGCTGGCTACGAGTCCCCGGCTTGGCTACCTTGGGCTGCCCTTTATTGGAGCTGTAGCCGAGCTGGGGCAGCTAAGAGATCAAAAAAGGTATGTTGTCCCTTGTGTAGTCTTAGCTGATCGATGGCAATGGTGGGCGGGCGAGGATAGCTTGGGGGACTTGGGAGTCTTTTTGTAGATAGTAGATAGTTGCAGCAGACAAATCAATATTCTTTCTTCTAATGAATGTTTCCGAGTATGATCGCTTTGACTGATTGCACACCAATAATTCCAACGTCCAATAGTCCCAGCCTTGAATTTGCGCTCCCACGTATTGAATACTTCTGGGAAATGTGAGAGAAGTGAATAGTATCAACACCCATGGCAGGAACTTGTCACCTCAACCAGTACGAAGCAAAAGCAAGCGAAGCGTTACTGACTGATATATCACAAAGATGTACATCACAAGGATGCAGCAGTGCCGTTCTGACAGAGCCTGGGAGACAGGACAGAGAGCAAGATGGAATACCAAAGTATTATTGCGGGAAAGACCGGTGTGGCAGATCGAGGGGTTGATGCCTTCCCGTACACGAACTTGAAAACCGACGGTCCCTTCCTTCTTGTTGTTTGTCGGATCCCGATCAATCGAAGAGAAACCCACCCAATGGACGACGCGTGCCACGTTGATTTTGGATTTGAGAAGAGGTGGAGCGGCCATGGTGGCTGTTTCGAGGCATGTTGAATGGATGGATGGATGGATGGGTACACAGGATGGGATTTCGATAGCTTAGTAGCGGCTTAGAGCTAGAAGGTCACGTTGGGCAAGCGGACCAAGTCAAGCATGTAGCCAGTTAGACTTGTCAAGGAGCGATGATGCGAAGAGTCAAGGTTAGCTGACGATCATCGACGCTGCTGGAGTATGGCAGCAGTTGTCTGGCTAGCCTGGGCTACAACTTCAGGACCATTACGATCGCCAGGTCCGAGAATTTTTGGGTTGGATGACCGACGGCGGGAGATCACATGCACCGTGTAGGAGAAGTAGATTTGAATAGCTTACGTGACATCGATACTCACGATCCGGATTTCCTCCTGCGGCCGCTCCTTCCACACCCTCACCCCTTCAATCTTCTTCACCACGTCCAGGCCGCCCACTGCACGGCCAAATACCGTGTGCTTGCCATCCAACCACGGACACCGGTCCGTCGTGATGAAGAATTGACTACCGTTGGTGTTCGGCCCGGCATTCGCCATGCTCAGCGTGAAGGGCTGATCGTGCTTGACCGAACTGCTGAACTCGTCCTCGAACTCCTTGCCCCAGATGGACTCGCCGCCCGTGCCGTCACCGAGGGGGTCACCGCCTTGGATCATGAATTTCTTGATCACCCGGTGGAAGAGCGTGTTGTTGTAGTAACCCCGGCGGGCATGCGTGACGAAATTCTCCACCGCTTTGGGGGCGGAGGCCGGGAAGAGGCGGAGCGTGATGTCGCCCATGGTGGTGTGCATGTTCGCCTGCGTGCCGGTCTCGGCCTGCTTCTTGGCTGGCTGCAGTGCGCCGGCGTCGAGCTGGGTCGGCTTCTCGTTCTGGATGTCGCGGCTGGACTTGGAGATGTCGGTCTCGTTGCTGAAGAGGTAGAAGCGCGGTTTGCCCACCGCGGTGCAGACGAGTAAGGGGTCGCGCTCCTCGGCTTCTTGGAGCAACGGGTTGGAGGAGGCGGCCATGGCGACGGTGGTGATGGATTTTTGCTGCGGAGCGCCTTGGTAGAGGCAGAGGTTGAGGGCGCGGAAGGGTTCGGTGTCGGCGTAGACTTTGACGACGCGATTGGTGAGGGTGTTGAGGACTTTGATGCCGTGTAGGGAGCCGTAGAGGATGAAGTTGGAGGATTCGTCGAAGATGACATTGATCCGCGAGGCGAGCTGGGGGTTTTCGACGTCACGCTCGGTGGCAAGGCGGCGACCGAATTCGACCTCTTCGAGTAGGGCGAGGGAGGTACCAGCTTGTTGCATCTCGGTGATGGTGGTGAGAGATTCGTCGTAGGTGCGGTAGAGCTTGCCGGTGGGGAAGTCAAAGACGCGGACTTTGCGGTCAGGGAGCGAGAAGGTTGCGAACTGGCTGCCGGATGGGGAGATGGTGATGGATGTTGGGAGACTCTTGGCCTTTTTGAATGCAAAGAGGTCTGTCGAGCTTTTGTATTTGAAGACATTGTCAGGCTTCTCGTAAGACGAATGGGGCTGCCAGTACTCCACCATGCCATTGTCGTCAGCTGAAATGGCGCAGTCATACTGATTGTTATAAGCAATGGCCCTGACAGAGCTTCTATGCAATCTGTCTATGGTATGCAAAGGGGCCTGTGATTCCCCTCTCCCATCAAATATCTGGATCTGAGGGCTATCATCAACTGAGACCGCCAAAAGGGGCAGAGACGCTCCACGCCTGTGCACCCAGCAGATGGAGCTGGGAACATTTTGTAGCTGCAGGATTGACAGCAGGTCAAATGTGACCACGTCGAATATTTTGATCGTCTTGTCTGCTCCCGCTGTAGCAAAGCTCCTCCCATCCTGGCTGACGCTGACGTTTCTGATCTCGCCAGTATGTGCCCGGAACTCTTTGACCGACTCAATGCCTTCGGCAGCTTTCTTCCAGAATTTGACGACTCCATCGACAGAGCTTGTGATCAGAAAGTCGGTCAATGGCGTGACGGTCACGAAGGCCAGTTGATCCTTATGCATCAAAGACCTCGAATATCGCGCAGACGCTGGAAGGGCAGTGATGTAGAGCTTTTCGTAGGGTAGCTTGCGTTTCTTCTTCTTGGGCGCATCTGAAGGCAGGGCTGGACCGAAGTCATCGTCGGAAGAGGCGCCTATTTAGATGATCAGTGAACCAATGTCGATAGATATTCGAGGATGGCATCAGGTCCTCACTGTCGCCATTGCCATTTGCGCTGACATGATCATGTTGCGCGGCACCGTCTTCGTAAGCGTCACGCGACCGCTTTCTTTCTGCAGAGGAAGCGAGATCAGCCATTATCATCGAACAGCTTATGTTTGTGATTCTGCTGGAGTATCATGTTCGAATTTCGAGGATCGCAGAACTGTCGGCTCTTATCGATAAGAGGCAAATACTTAACGTCACTCCTACTTCAGACGCAACTTTGGATCCAATACATCATTTCAAGCGTTCACTGGCCATACAGATATCGCTGTCTATATCTTGACATACCTATCACCCTTTCTCCCCCACCTGCGCTATTCCCTGTCTCATTCCAAGTCCACCAAGGAAAGGTTTGGATCTCATGGCGAGCTTACAGAGCCTACCCCGCGAAGTCTTGGAAATTATAGCAGGTGCTATCTCACCCACCGTGCTTCGCCAAAATGTCAACAATCTAGTGTTATGCCAGCAATGGTATCACGCAGCGTTACCAGTGTTTCTTAGAGATCTCAGTTTAGATGATGTATACCTTTCGGCCAACTCCCTAGAGCGTTTTCCACCCTCGAGCGGGCTTCTGATCCAATCGATCTGTAAAAAAGTGCAGCGTTTGTCAATTCGACTGCTTGGCCATCCATCTCCGCAAATAGCATACGAGCCTTTCCTTGTGCCTTTGAGAGACAGACATCTTCTGAAAAAGCCTGATCCGAGTGATCCAACGGGTGAATGCTCCCTCATCGACGGAATTGACATTGCTCATCTCAATACCACAATGAACGAACCCAGCGATTGGACATCTGGCCTTCCCAGGGTCTCTTCCGCTGGTGGGGGCTTGCCACTTTATGACTGGACTCGGATAATGCAAAATGAATTGCTTGATTGGAGTGAACGTGTCAATCAAGCGTTGAGAAGTCTGTCACTCAGATTTAGAGATTTCCATTCCCTCAAGGAGATCAGTCTGGAAGCATCCACCGAACCACTAATCTCTCAAAGACCGCGATGGAATTATCTCAAAAGTGAGGCAATTGCCGACTTCATCGCCGGTAAGCCCATCTCAGATGTGTTCCTTTTAATTAATCCGATCGATATCTCCAGGATTTTCCAAGTCCTAGAGCAATGTTTGACTAAGCCTTGTAGCCATCCCAACCGGAGTGCAGAGCCTGACATTCGACTTGAATGGCATTGAGTTTCCCACTACATGGAACACATACCGCAGTTCAAGGCCGACTCATCTTTGCGAAATATTAGCGCCACGTTTACACTGCTTTGAAAATGTGCGGCTTCGACTCCGTCACATGTGCCCTGCAATTTTTGACAGGAGCAAATCCCCGCAAGATCAGCCCAAGGTGGATGCAAAGTCGTCTTTACGGTCTCTCATCATCAAGCTGTCTCTGCCAGAGTCCCCTGCCCGCAAATATGCCACTCGGGGTGAAGGCGACAACCCAAATGACCAGTACTGGTTTTTTCTGTTACAAATCAAAAGCATGTCGCGTTGACCAAGTCATGCCCTGAAATCGGGAGAAGTTGCAGGTGCCAGCCATATGGGCCGCATCAAATCCCTCAATGTCTGGGGAAATCGGGCCTGGAATTCGTCAAGTCGTTCCCTAAGCTTAAGGAATGTAAGATCTGCATTTTGTCGGAGAATGAGACTGGTATGATGCATCAGAAAGGAATTGACCTTGCTATATCCCCAGACCCGATTTGGATCTCATTGTGTATAGCCAAACTGCCCAAGGATGGTGGTAGACGTTGGCAGATGTGGGAATATGTCCAAGGAAGGCAGGTTCTAGACTGGTCAGAGACATTAGACATTGATTCCGATTATGAGCCCTAGAAATGTGATTGGAAAAATACAGGAACGTGGTATTGGGAATCTTTTTGATTTCTGTCTTATTCATATTGCATGCCTAAGACGCGGCTATGGGCTATATGACACCAGGGGATGGATGGGCAAATAGGCGTCCAAAATCTTCCTCCAAGCTGAGAAGACTGTCCGGTCTCAAGTATCGATATTACGTTAGCTCTGTCCGTCTCAATGCTCGCAGCAGGTGCAAGCACATTTTCGTGTACTTGGCTGTCCATTCGGCAGTGCTAGCGCACCTTGGGCCGTATCCTGCATCTGTGCAATAGCAGCGGTCAACTGTCCAAAGCTCGACGGGGTCGGATCCTGAGCCCTCAACGCCGGATCCACCGTCCCGTCTCCCTCTTCTGCAGCATCACCCGTCACTTTCGCTGCTACATCCCTCTTCTTCCCAGATCTGTTCGACAAGGTCCCCTTATCGCCTGAGCTAGCACCACTCCCAACCCCATCCTTCCGGTTAATCTTCGCCTTGAGATTATACACATCCTGCGCCGTCACCACGGGATTCCACACCCTCAGTACCTCCAGCACATCCTTCGGGCTCCTCCCCTCCCCAAACGCCCTCTTGGCCGCCTCGACCGCTTCGTCAGGCAACTGCCTCAAACTCGGATGCTGGCTCAGATCCCCGCTCGGCCCGTGTCCCGTATGCTTGTCCTCCATCATTGTCAGCTGCCACTCCCCCTCCTCCCCGACCCGCTTGGCACGAGCTTTCCACTTGCAGCCCACGAGTCGGCGGGTGCGGTTCTTGCGCACACGAGTCTCGGGGGTGACGTTCCAGTGGTTGACGTACTCACCGCCGCGGTCGCAGCGCACGTAGGCGATGCCGCGTTTGTAGTTATTGGAGGAGGTGACGCAGGCGTAGCCGTGGGCGCGGCCGTGTACTTGGCAGGCGGTCATGAGGGATTGGAGGTCAGGGTAGGTGAGCTGCGGGGGTGGGGGCATGCCGTTGTAAGGGTCTGCCGTGTTGGTGTTGTCGGTAAAAGTGGAGTCGGAGGTGTATGGCTGGAGGTTGCCAGGGTTGGAGTGGGTTTGCGGTTCCGGGCCGGCAGTGAGGGAGAGCTGTGGTTCGAGGTGGTGTTGTGGATGAAGATGCTCTTGCGCTGGAGGCGAGCTGTAGGGTTCTTCACCCAGGTAGTCCATGACGGACAAGGCCTGGAGGCCAGAGGCCCGAGGCTTTAACGCTTGAAGCTTGAGGATGACAGACCGTTGAAGTGGAGGCTATTGAAACTCGCGACTGTAGTATCCGTATGGATGGATGTTGGTGGAGGAAGGACCAAGAAGATTTAGGCTGAGGCTGCGAGCTTAGCGCGTTTTGGCATGTGCCACTAACCGGTTCTGGGCATCTATCGATAAGCAATTCCCGCTCGCACTTGCAAAGCACAAATTTTGGAGAGGCGTATCCGGAGTACTGCTCCTGTGTCTTTCCTGAGCTGATTTGCAAGTATGGCCACCGTCGCTCCTCCTCCAAGCAAGCGTCAAAAGGTCGCCATTGCCGAAAAGCTTCAAGCAAGGGAAGATGCGAATATCATACCCAATGATTTGGGAAACATACGGATACAGTTTGTCGATCAATCAACAGGCAAGACGGCTGGAGTACCAGTCAATGTGCCTGTCGCAGATGCTACCGTCCGAAACCTTGAATCGCTGTTGAATACCTTACAGAGGAACGTAGGTGGACCCTAACGATCACAAGTTGCTCTCACCAAGCTCTTCTTCCAAGAAAGTTAGGCAGCTGACGCACGTGCAGGACGAATCTGAGAGGGTACCGTATAGCTTCACCTATATCTCAGACACGAAAACAAATAGCAATGAAAATGATGCGCTTGACATTGCCAACGACATCTACCACTCCCTGCTCAAGACAGGTTTGAAGACGACCGAAGACTTCATTCGCCTTCAATATACCCCACAGGCAGTCTTCAGGGTTCGGGCTGTCTCACGATGCTCTTCATCGATACCTGGCCATGCAGAAGCCATTCTTGCAACAGCCTTCTCGCCTTCAACATCCTCCAGGGTCACAACGGGCAGTGGAGACAGCACGGCCAGAATATTCGACTGCGACACCGGCACTCCACTACATACGCTGAAAGGGCATACGAGCTGGGTGCTGGTCGTCAGCTACTCCCCTGATGGGTCAATGATAGCAACAGGTAGTATGGACAACACGCTGCGCATCTGGAATCCGGAGAGTGGAGAATCGATAGGTTCGCCATTGAAAGGTCACACAAAATGGATTACAGCATTAGCATGGGAGCCATATCATTCACAAGCCCCTGGTCGGCCGCGCCTCGCTTCTTCGTCCAAGGATGCAACGGTGCGAGTCTGGGACGTCATGTCAGGACGAATGGAATATGTTCTTAGCGGCCACAAGGGCAACGCGTCATGTGTGCGGTGGGGAGGTACGGGCAGGATCTACACTTCGTCGCATGATAAAACGATCAAGATATGGGATGCTGACAAGGGAACGTTGATCAACACATTATCCGCTCACGCTCACTGGGTCAATCACCTTGCTCTTTCCACAGATTTTGTTCTTCGTACAGCTTATCATGATCACACTGGTGTCATTCCGCCAGATCAAGAAGCCAAGGTCGGTAAAGCCAAAGACCGTTTTCAGAAGGCGGCAATAGTCAACAATGAAACTGTCGAGCGACTTGTTTCAGCGTCTGACGATTTTACCATGTATCTATGGGAACCTTCAAAGGCGACGAAACCAGTAGCCCGTCTTCTGGGCCATCAAAAACAGGTCAATCATGTCACCTTCTCTCCTGATGGCACCCTGATAGCCAGTTCTGGCTGGGACAATCATGTCAAGCTATGGAACGCAAGCAACGGGGTCTTCATCACAACACTTCGAGGTCATGTCGGTCCAATTTACATGAGCTGTTTCTCCGCGGATAGCCGATTGCTAGTAAGTGGGAGCAAAGACACTACACTGAAGGTTTGGGATGTGAGGAAAGGGAAGCTCAAGGAAGATTTGCCTGGGCATAAAGATGAGGTATTTGCTGTAGATTGGGCAGTGTCAGATGGGAGTAGGGTGGCATCAGGTGGGAAAGATAAGGCGGTAAGAATATGGAGGCATTAGCCGGTAATTCATTCTTTACGTCCAAATGTCTCATTCTCTCAATGCTTTCCATCCCGAATTGATAGACCAATCATAGACTCTCATTCTTCTAGCTCTTTGGTGTCCTACTTTCCCACTTGATCGATCCTTCATAGCCTCGTTATTTGCGCGCCTGATCCAATCGTTATATGGTTGTCTAAACATGGATTCCCTACATCTTGAATAGAAGCCCAAGATCCTGGCATTCTGAGTTGACGCTCAAGATCCTAGGAAGCATGACGATGTACAGGGTCAAGATGTCCAACTCGCACCAACTCTTATGGCGAGTCTGTGGCAACATTAGCTTCTTTCCTTTCTCGGACTGGGAGCCTTCCGTTTCAGGAGACGGGCGCCAAACAAACGCCTTACGCGCGGGTGTTCTTTGCTCGTACAGATTTGCAAACATCCCCCTAATGATACAGGAGAATAACGGGCACCGCTGAGAAACGTGACATGATGGCAAGCAAAACGTCTATGGGACCTCCACCGATCCCCTTAGGCCCAAGAGGCCGTAAACGTTCATCGACATCTTTGTCTTCGATGAGTACAAGCTACTACACTGGGGCAAGTACTCATCCCGATACGGGTGCAAGTGCACGCCCTGGTAGCAGTGCAACAACTACTATTACAGGCACAAGGTCGAGAGCCCGCCCAAGAACTGCTACATCCACCCTCAATGGTGACCAGCAGATCATCTGTGCAATCAGCGAGTCTCGAGGCATCTCTCCTACGGTCGGACTAGCCTTTATCAATCTTTCAACGACTGAAGCCGTCGTGTGTCAGATGTCAGACAATCAGACTTACACCAAGACCGAACAGAAGCTTTCCGTCTATGAGCCTTCCGAGATCCTTTTCATGTCTACAGCCGTCCAGCCCAAGTCGAAATTGTACCTGCTCGTCGAGAACAATCTGCCTGACATTCGCATCACTCCCGTTGACAGGAAATTCTGGGCTGAAACATTGGGCGTGGAGTACGTCCAGCATTTGGCACTAAGGCAGGATCTTGAGGCTATCAAGATAGCTCTTGAAGGCAATTATTACGCTACCTGTTGCTTTGCAGCTGTGAGCCTCTACGAGACCACTGTTTTTAGGACGACCCGCACTAACTGGCCTACAGGTGCTTAAGTACATCGATCTCGACCTGTCCTTTTCCTTCCCCTATCACTCTCTGCGTATCAAATACGAACCGTCCGAAGATACTATGATGATAGATTCACAGACGAGAAGGTCGCTTGAGCTAATCCAGAATCTGCAAAATCCGACTTCGAAAGAGTGCCTATATGGCATCCTCAATCAAACTCAGACTCCCATGGGCGCTAGACGCCTCCGTGTCAATCTTCTGCAACCATCGACAGACAAGGCTTTTATCGAGAATCGTTACGATGCCTTGACCGAGCTGACTACACGTGAGACGATATTATATGACGTGCGCACTGGTGAGTTAGGGCTGTCGAGGTCCTTTAGTTTGCATGCTCACACTAGCACAGCGCTCAAGAGCTTCGTGGATGTCGACAGAGTATTGACTGCTGTAAGTCTGGTATCATCGTTTTCTGTCACCTTGCTGACGTACCAGATGACTCTCATACCGAAAGAGCCATCAGTTGAGTACTTCGAACAATCGATCAATAATATCATCATGCTCAAGCAGTTCATCAAGAGCGTTCGGCCAGTCTATGAAGCCATTCGCACAGCGGAGAGCCAATTGCTCGTATCCCTGACAGATGTAAAATCATTCATTCAGGCCGCAGATACAGCTTACTGATATCGTTCCTAGAATTGCAGACCTGAGCAAATCCAGGAAGTGGAGACCCTTATCGACGAGACTATCAATGCCGACATCACATACCAGAAGTCGCCCCTCGCTCTACGCAATCAGCGAACCTATGCAGTCAAGTCGAGTGTCAACGGGCTCCTCGATGTTGCTCGACAGACTTACAAAGAAGTGATGGGGGATGCCGAAGAGCTGGTCAACATGCTTGGTGAGGCGCATGAGCTACCGCTTGAAATCAGATATGAAACTGCTAGGCAGTTCTATATTCGACTGCCCGCTCACGAGCTGGAAGAGCGCAACCTTCCCGAAGTCTTTGTTAATGTACACAGGAGGAACAAGATGGTAGAGTGCCAGACACTCCAGTTGATGCAGCTGAATCGCCAGATCACCGACGCACATCATGAAGTGCTCCAGATGACCAGCTTCGCCGTCCAAAACCTCATTGAAGACATCCGGGAAGTCATCTCGCCCTTGTTCAAAACCAGTGAGGCCATAGCTTTGCTGGACATGCTCGCCTCTTTTGCACAAGTCATAACAATTCACGATTATGTTCGACCTGACTTGACGGATACATTCGCAATGAAAAGCGGCCGACATCCCATCATTGAGCGAATCCACCCGCAGAAGTTTGTACCTAATGATGCCTTCGCCACGCCCGCCATGTCGCGCTTCCAGATCATTACCGGCTGCAATATGAGTGGCAAGAGCACTTACATACGATCGCTGGCTCTGGTGACGATCATGGCTCAAGCTGGCTGCTTTGTCCCCGCCAATTACGCGGCGATACCCATCCACCATTCTGTATTCGCTCGTATCTCCCTTGATGACAACATCGAAGCCAACGTCTCCACCTTCTCAGCCGAGATGCGTGAGACGGCTTTCATCCTCAACAATATCGATCGGAGAAGCATGGTCATTGTTGACGAGCTGGGCCGCGGGACGAGCACACGGGATGGCCTCTGCATAGCGATTGCCATTGCTGAAGCGATGGTCGAAAGCAAGGCTTACGTCTGGTTCGCCACCCACTTCGTCGATCTCGCAAAGATCCTCGGTGAGCGTGCCGGTGTGGTCAACCTCCACCTTGCCGTCGATCTGCAACCGGAGCAGAACAAGATGACCATGCTATACCACATCTCGCAGGGCATTGTCGAAGAAGAGAATTACGGCATCGCCCTCGCCAAGGTCGTGAACATGCCGCCTGATGTCCTGGAAGTTGCCGAGAAGGTCTCGAAGCAGCTCCGCGACAAGATGGAGAGGAGGAAGAAGGCTTCCAAGACCGTCCTCCTCGCACGACGGAGGAAGCTGATCTTGGGATTGCGTGAGCAGCTGGTCCAGGCCAAGGAAGGCAAGATGGAGGGCAGGGTCCTCCTGACTTGGATGCAGAATCTACAGGCAGAGTTCGTGAAGCGGATGGCTGACCTGGATGAGCAGATGAGTCAAGCTGAGGCGGATGCTCAGGAAGGTGAAGAAGGACATGAAGAGGGGTCGCACACGACAGGAGCGCAGGAAGACGTACAATCAGTGGCCAGTCGGAGCACGGATCCCCGTTATAAGATGTCTGGAGCTCTCAATGGCAGTGGCTCAGAACGTGATTTAACGGAAGGCCAGTCGGAGGCCAATTCCTCGCTGTTGGATGCTCAAAGCCTGAACGGCTACAGTAGCACGGATGGCGAAGTCTGAGGAGCAACGGGGCGGTTGGGTGCAATCATTGCTACTTGCTACATCTGAGCGAGCTCATCAGGCCGGAACGATGTATGAGCTGTTGTCATTTCTGCTTCCCATCACTCATAGCTACAAAATCGCTAACGCGTTCGCTAACAAATGAAAATGGTATCTGGTATAATGCTTGAAGACCCCTCATATAAACCTATATTCCACCTCTCCCCCCTCCCACTCCTTACTCCCTCCTCCGTCTCCTAGGCTTCCTTTCCCCGTTTGTCTTTTCAAAGTTGTCCGAGCAACAGTCACAATCTCCCACGATCCAGATCTCCACGGATAGAACACCTTCCCCCTCCCAACCCCCAACCCCCCACCCCCCCGGACCCCCAGACCTTAAACTCGCTGTTGTTGGTTGCACAATGACCTCCACACATCGTGCCGTATATCATGTGTCTCAACAAAGCAGCAACGTCGAGTATGTGAAACTCTGCCGTCTGTGTGTGTGTGTATGGAGGAAACCGGCTCACCAACGACACCACACCACCTGGACGACAGATGGCAGCAGCTGGTCGGGGAAGTAATTGTGACGATACTAGCGAGATAATAAAGAGGCGATGCTGAGACCGGCGAGGTTGGACACTTCCTTGCCTATCCTATCCTTCCCAATCGGAGGGATCGAGTGTCAAGGATTCTTGCTTGTTGGAGGGGACGGCTATCACACGGTTTTGTAGAGGGGGACCAATGATGGGTGGAGGAAATGGTGATGATGGAAGGAAAGTGCCTCACTTGCAAGGGACTGCCAGGTTTTGCTAAGACCGGATGACGCGGCCTAACGGCACGATATAGCACCTGTACGGCAGCAGACGCTACTCATCTCCATCGACCTGTCCCATCCACGGTTTCAATCGCCCTTCGTCCCCGACATTGCGGGGGGGTGTTAATGCTGTGGTACTGGTAGGTTCCCGCCGGGCCGTTACAGCATATAGCTCTATGTCTTCACCAGCCACGTGAAGGTCGGTTGATGTGAAGGGTGGACAGGGTCAAGTGCCAATCAGGGGCAAGGAGATCAAAGTTGGCTCTACCTCGTGGAGATCGGGTTGGCCATCCGTGGAACTTACTGCTGTTGGGGTAATCAGAACTAACAGCCCAAACATACCAATCCGAGGAAGCTCCTTCAACATGTGATCTATATCCTTAGTCTTTTCCTGCACCTTGTCGGAAACTTGGCGAAGAGCTTTGCTGATTCGATCCGTTAAGGAGCTAGGACAATGCGGTCTGCACGATTAAAGTTCCCAAGCAAAAATCGTCAGTAAGCTTTGGCCGGAGGTGGGATTATCCACTGTGATGTAACCTCCTCATTGCTCTCTTCCCTAGGAGATCAGTACGGCGATTACGATCAAAGCTGAAGTGCGAAGGCGAACGAACCGGAAGAAAGCTACAATTGTCAGCATAGGATTCGGAATAACGGTTATATATCTGGATTCTCTTATACCTCAAACGATCCGCAGAATCCAAACAGTAAGACACGCTATCGTGGGTGAAGCTGCTTGTCATAGCAGCCACCTTAGCACGCTGTCATCGATGAAGATGAGGGAAAGACTGTTATAGTGGCAGTCTAGAGATTTTTGTCGACGAACTCTCACCCTTCGTCCTCAAGGTAGCAGTGTAGGATCTGATAACTAACGGGCAAACAGATCGAAGATTTGGTCCTGCGGGTGATTGGAGTGAAGGACTAGTCGAACCTCACTAGGAGAAAATGATGACAGCACAGTCGACGGGGGCTTCATTATGGGGGAATCTCAACGCCGAGGTGACAACGGCGACTTCACATCCTGTATATGTCTCACCTCCGCCACTCACCGCGGGCTTACCGATGTAGCAAAGGCGAAGCTCCAAACCAAAACTGTCAATAAACGCCCAAACCGGGTCCGTGTTAACGCTCACGTCTCTCATTGCCACAGAAATAAGGACTGCCGGCTTAGCAATGGTCTTCCCCCCTCCTCCTCCCCCAATTGCCCATCTCCTCCTGCTAGCACGACTGGAGATCTATGTGTGGGTATGTAAATGAGTGTTTGGGGGAGTGCCCTGGGCTCCAAGAACTGGATCCTTCCCTCCAGGATCTCAATGCAAAAAGCTCGACGGGTTTTATATCTGACCCGGCTGGCTTTTCCCTCCCGCGAATAAGGAAATGGTTGCCAGCGAATGTAGGTTCCGAGAGGGGGCTTTTGATTGAGGAGGCAGCGCCCGAGCCAGTCGTAGGAAATATGGGGCATTTGTGGGGGCTGAATGGTATTCTCTAGATTAAGTGACTAGAGTGCTTTTCTGGTGCATTGGAGAAGCCTGTCTCGTTTCGATTCTTTTTTCTGCAACTCTTTTCGCTCACGTACTGCCTGCCGCTTTTCTGATCCCTATACCATTCACAAAATGGAGATTCACAACGAAATTGCTTCTGCTTCCTCGGGTGGTAACAGGAGCTTGACAAAGTCACCAGACGATACGAATGTGCTGAGGAGAACGTCGCCGAGCAGCCTGCAGCCCTGGCAGCTCAGCCGCCGGAGCTCACCATCGTCTAACCCGCCTTCGGTTCCCAGCACCTGGGTCATCTGGAGGCCTTTCTGGGGATCCTGTGCCTCATCGCTCCTGAGACCATTCCAGAGGAGCTCTATGCCGAACTCTTGCCCAGCAGATTCTGCTACGCCACCGATGCACAGGAGTTTGCGTTCTCCATAAGATATAGGTCATCCCATAAAGCAGGCTGCTGGACTACCCCATACTGATGTACGACATAGATTCAGAGAGGCCACCAGCGATCTGGACTTCGGCAACCCGACGCAGACATTGGCGGTTGGGGTGCGGCATTGGGACTGCACCATTCCTCGGAATGTGCAGGAGGGCTGGCTCATGAAGATGGAAGCGGGCGACCATGAGAGCATCCATCGAGCTCGAGCAGACTTCTTGTTGGCGAAAGCACTGGCATTAGACCAGAGCCAGGATACATCAGAAGAGCGTGGGCGCGTCAGTGCCGGAGTGATGCGAACGCTAAAGAAGCTACATCCAGAGTCAGATTCCGAGTTCGAGCTCTCCTTCGAGACGCTTGACAGCTTCGTTACGTTTAGACTCCGGTAGACAAAGAAGAGCTCAGACCACGGTAAGCGTACCAGAGCGATAAGGCGTACTGGAAATCGTGGACAGGGCGAATGGGTTAATTCAGCACCAGCGCGATATTGTAATTCGCCTACATGCTCAGACTGGACACCAGGGAACGGGCAGGCATCCACCAAGATCGTTAAGTGTACATAACAGGACTCGACCTGAGGCATTGAATCTTTCAATACAAGCAGTGCTGTGGCCGGAGGTCGTAGACCAATGTCCGTCTTCCAACAATGGATGATACTTCAGACCTTCACTACAGAGTCCGGCCGCGCCCCCCCCTTGCTCATCGCTCTTAGCCCGCATAAACTGCTGGCTCGACACCAGAATTCTGATCCTTTGCCTGTTATCAGCTCGGGTCAATTGGCTGCGTTCTCTCCCCATCACCAAAGACCCGAGCAAAGAAGCTGTCATAAGTAATCCATATCCCTCGGAAGACACTAGTCACGATTGGCACTGTCCATGGAGCACCCCGTCCCTTGTCGTCCGCAAACCTACGTTGTAGTGTAAATACTTTGTTTAGAATGGGGATCCAGGTCCAGCTGAGGACGAAGGCTCCATTGCGTTGCCGTTGGGTCGTCATGATGTACGGCTGCAGCTTGCTCAGGTAGATCCTGTAGTCCAAAGGCAGAGAATGTTCGTCCGCCCCGTCTGTGAGCAGCTTCAAATAGCGTACAGACGGCTGCGCATATCCCGGGTTCGGCCGACCAAATTTAGCATTTGAGCCAGGAGGTGCTTTTCCCGGTGGATAGACAGGGCAGTAGAGCGTGTGCGCTTTGAAGGCTGGAGCAGTCGGCTCTGCTGGCACCTCCTCGGCGTCTTTAGGAAGGGGAAAGCAGTCGATGAGTACATCCTGATATGCAGCCCCACCGCCTTCAGTAGCCATGACGTGTGCAAAATCCTTCAGACTGATCTCGTAGACGACACCGACCAAGCCTTTGGGCCAACAAGGGTCCTCGGTGATGGATCCCCGATCCCCATTAGAGCCTATTGAAGACACTGTAGAATCATTGCGGTACTTGGTGTTCGCAAAACAAGGTTCACTATAAGGTATGCCGGGAAGATTGAAGGTCAAACTCAAGTCTGGTACCACAACGTTCAAGGCCGAAATTGGTCGTACGCCACGGCGGCCTTGAAAGGTCTCGGCGCAAAGATTTGAGCCATAGGCTAGGTAAAAGACGGTCTGCGGTTCCTCCTGTTTGGCGCCAATCTCATGCGGTAAGCCATCCTCGGTGACCGAATGGATGTCAAAGGCGTGCTCCCCAAGAGTTGCCCGAAGGCGGGTTGATGAAGGTGCCGGCAAGTCCTTTCGTTTGACGGAAGTTGATTTAGCTGGATCTTCTTTGCTGGTGACCTTCTCCAGAGTAGCAAGAGCGCTCTGTTCTAATGAGGTCTCCTGTATCAATGAGCTGGAATCCTCTTTGTTCGACATCTTTTGCTGCTGGTGAGAGCTCACGATGCAAGTTCACACAATGCGAGCTTGCTCAAATCGCAAGCTGTCAGCTTAGAAAGGAGAAAGGCTTGGATACTTATGGAAGGAGCAACGAGGTTTGACTTGAGGACAGTGGTCTGGAAATGGCAGTGATTATGTACTGACGATCAAAGAAATTTGAAGGCTTCTTGATCGGGCTAGTCGCCGTTCGTAAGATCTCGGGGCCGAAGGACGAGCTTGGATTACAAATGGAATGTAACCATCCATGGCGCCAAGGACCGCATCAGTGCCCTTGATTCTCATTCATGATCAAGAAATTCGAAGCTTGATTGGGATGTTTTCCGTTTCCGAAGAGGGCAGCCATTAGGGGTGGTTGCGGGGGCTGCTCCTTTGGGCCCATTCAAGGTCGCAGCGCTGCTGCAGAGGCTTTCTTCACAGCAGCAACCATCCATTCTGGGGAGGAGGTTCTTGTATTCAAACTTTGCAGCATGAGTCGAGACTTACCCTGAAGACTGAAGAGCTCCTGATTCCACATCGTGCCCGCTTGTCCCAATTATCTGTTTCTCTCCCACCAAAATCCCATGGTACAGAGACTGCAGCTAGACCTCAGAATGAACTCCTCGCTATCGTTACTTGTAGATGACCTCAACGAACAGCGCGACTTGACAGCCCAAGTCAGGTAAACTATGGCGAAAGAGCTTTGCCTTCCTGTTGACCTCATGCGCATGCTGACCATTGGGACGTAGCTTCGATGACCACATCACGTCCGAAATCAGAACATCTGTCCAGAACAGCAATGCTCGCTTCAGTGCAGACGATCTCGACCTTGTTGTCGGAGCTCTGGACTCTGGAGACCATGCCAGGGTGCAACAGCTCGACCCAGCCAGTGCTGATTTCTTCTGCTTTTTGCTCACCCAAAGTGAACCTTGTCGTGCGCAACAGCGAGGACTCTATCTGCTAGCCGTTCGTCCCACTGACTCTGCTCGAAGACGTGTACTGACCCCCACAGGCAGCTCTCCATGCCGAGCAGTCTGATAAGCAGGCACTGAGGGCTCAGAAATCCAGGACAAAGAAGGCCTTGAGACCGAAGCTGGCAGACCTCTTGCGTCTTTTCTATGCTGATTCGGGCACTCCAGAGCCCACTAGGCGATATGTACGTATGATATCAAGCAAAAGAGCATGCTTGATCCTGTCGGCTAACACAGCATGAAGGCTGCCGTTCTCACCTTGGAAATCCTTTCCGGCTTCAGAAGGAGCTCTTTTGCCCTCCCCAACTTTGACCAGCAGGAGTTGTGAGTCCACAGACCTAGAGTTTGCTTTATCGCGCACCAGCTTCGCTAATCCATCAAGGTACTCGATTGCTCGGACCTTTACTACCGCAAAGGCTTACACCATTCGCCAATTGGCAGGCCTGTTAATACATCGCTTGTATAGCTTAGGAACTCCTGTCGAGTCCTTCTTTGCCGATGCCGACTTAGCTCAGATCCTCATGAATGGAGTATTGGCTCTTGAGCCTAACTCGCGCTTGATGAATGGTTTCGCAGATTTTCTCCGAAAGCGTTCACCCGATGGGTAGAGTGCCCCAATGCCATTCCAGCGTACTCCTTGGCTGATCAGCTTTAGAGCTATTCCCGTAAGCTTTACGTCTTGCGTCATGTTCGGGAACAGATCCTATGTCCTCGATGGACAGCCTGGCATTATGATCAGTGCTTCCGAAAGTCTGACCATCAACATTCCACCGTTGCCAAATGCGAATGCAGTGTACCTGGATGTTCCTTTGCAAAGCATCGAGTCACACGACATACGCCGATCAACCGGAGACGAAGCTCAGAAGAAGTATATCATCCAGATCAGCCTGACCAGCAAGCCAAAAGGTTCACTCTCCCTCAATGCTAGGGTTGAAGGCGCTTCAAGTTTGTGTCTCGAATACCCATCCAAGACAGCTGCAGATGACGCATATTTGACTATCGAGTCAATGCTCAACAAAGGCACATCAGCAAGCAAAATCAACGGAATTTCTTTTGCCGAACCCCAGAACGTTTCTCACAGTGGCGACAATAGATATCAGTACTCAATCTCATCCCGCGGTGAATCGGAGATAAGCGCAGACCTTCGAAGGCATGCAGGGGCCGCCAACCCCGACTTCGAAGCACAATCTGATGAGGATCTGTTGGGGCAGATGTCGACATCATCCGCTAGGGGATCTACAATCGATGACATGGATTCAGAAGGGGTATTTG
This sequence comes from Niebla homalea, assembly GCA_019925105.1. NCBI lineage: Eukaryota > Fungi > Ascomycota > Lecanoromycetes > Lecanorales > Ramalinaceae > Niebla > Niebla homalea. The sequence continues at coordinate 472,315 of JAHGAU010000031.1, forward strand.
CCGGGGATATAGCTTCCGAAATTACGGATCGAGATCGGAATGAAATGCTCAGCATAGCAAGATCTGCGCTCCACCACCAGGATCAGAATGCAGAGTCGAGTGTACGCGGCGGTTCTGATAAAGCTCGGGTTGAAGACGATTCGAGCAGCTCACCAACGTCAATCAATGAGCCAGGTGAGTCTCACCTCACATATTCTAGAAAGGAGATACCTCCCAATCCTAAGAATCGGGCTCCAATCGAATCAGGCCTGATTCCATCGACAGAAGAGGCTACTTATGATCGCAACCATTTACGCAGGTCCCCAAGGATTCAGCAGAAAGCTCCTTCGGCACTCAAGAATACGATCCAATCCCAAGTATCGAGAAACAAGACCCTAGAACTTTCGCAAGGACCTGCAAGGGGAGTCGCAGGCAATCCTGCTCCTAAGGATCAATCGTCTGCTTCGCCTAGAAGTACTGGCCCAAAGTCTGCACCAGATGAAAGACCCTCTGCCTCGGACCTTTCCGGATTGATGGGCAAGCCCAGAGTGAAGACATCAGCCTCAAAGGATAACCGTAGCTCGCAAGCTCTTGGACGTCACCCTAGTAGGCTCGTCAAAGCTAGCCTTGAAGATTCGGATGAGATGTGGAACGAAGGGTTTCAGGGTACAATCAAAGCAGCATACATCAAGCCAAGAGAAAACCCCATGGTCAACCAGCGTAAAAAGCAACCTCGCAAAACTGGCACAAAGCCGATGCAGCTCTCAAGAACAAACCCAACAGGAGCAGGCCAAGTGAGAGCGGAGAAAGGAGAAAATGGAGACGCGGGGACTAAGAATGCAGGAGTAGCAAAGGTCGGCACAACAAAAGCCAGCACGGAGAACGCAAACATTGGGAAAGCAAGGAGCGGGATAGTCCGAATAGGAAAGAGGGATGTAGGGCAAATCCAATCAGACGTAGCCCTGCGTCCAGCCGCGCGTTCCACCAAAGCAATTACGCCAGCAACTCGATCAAAGCGAGCAGCCGCTACCCAAGCGAAACGTAAGATAGCGGACCAAGCAAGCTCTGAAGAAGCTCCTTATGATGATGTAATGGTCTCATCTTGGGAACCTAAGGCAGAGAAAAAAAGGGTTAGGAAGTCAATGCCGATCAAAACCTCTCACACCAAGCACAGCTCGACGGTAAGACATCAACAGGTTCATGTGGGAAGGAACAGCCATAAGCATAAGGCATTTCAACCATCAGGAAGCTCACCCGAATATGGGCCAGAGGAGGAGCATCAAAAAAATGTCACCAGAGATCAATCATCTGATCAAAACACGGCAGATGTTCAGGTGAAAGATTCTGCTCACGTCGTCCAAGACACCCCTCTCCGTGATCTGGAGGTCCCGCTTGTTTCAGAAGATCTTGATTTGCTAGATAAGCTACGGCCGCTGTGCCAGGGGCAATCCCAGCGATATCCTTTGCAGACCCGGGAACGGACACGGCCAGCCGCTACTTTTGCCACATCGAAAAGCACTTCACACACTTTCAAGGAACAGGATCGTCCGACTCAACAGGCCCACAGCCTTGAGAAACTACAAAGGCCCTCCAACCGTTTGTCAGCAGATGTGAGGATTCCCCAGGCTCACGAGACCTATGCGAACGGCAGTCTAGATTCACCAATGAAGCAAACCCAACCAGAAGCGGTGCGGAAGAAAGCAAAGGATCCTTTCAACACATTATTGAGCAGAATCGTTGGGAATAGAGGGGAGCTTACCCAGAGCAAACCATCTGAAAAAGCATCTACTCCAGTACAAGCCTCTATGCACCTCAACGATCAGAAGTCTCTTAACGGCCACGTTGACCAGCAGGCCTCAGATCCTCGGATGCCTGATACAGCGCAAGAGGTACATGGACAGCGACGAGGTCGAGAGCAGAAGACCAGTACAGCAGGCAAGCGCAAGGCAGAGACAGCAGAAATGTCTCTTGCCAAGCGGCATAAAGCTGCCATGAAAAAAACAGCTTCAAGCACCCGAGCCAAAGATCTTGAACAAAGGCAACCTACAACACCTCGGACTAAAAGCCAACGCAAGGCTTCATTGATCCACTTCAATAAATCAGGCCCGCAGAACAGCGGCTTACTGAAGCTTTCTGATCGGAGGATAGACATGCCTGTCGTCCAGGCTGTTCCTCGTACGCCTCTTGCAGCTGCCTCCGGAAATCCCAAGTCGAGGCTCTCGTCATCAACACCAGCCTTGCCCGTCAAGGAGTCCAAAGAAATGGCCTCTGATGGGGTTGGTCTCTCGCCGTGCAAGGAAAACCCTCCTGGACGGCAGCCACCTAGATTGGGCTCTCAGACTATGGTCGCTGACAACGGTAGTCCAATCCTGGTCGAAGATTCGGACGGTGCGAGGCTCCAGGACGAGAATTCATCACCAGGAGAGGAAGAGGGTAGAGTCAGTCCCAATGAGTGTTTGGACAGATCTGATGTGATGAATATGATTCAAGCGGACGACCCTCTCTCCCCCGCAAAAAGCATTTCTTACCCTCCAAGGCCAAGCAAAAAACGGAAGGTGTATAGCCAAGGTTATAGCCAAAAGCCAACGCCAAGTTCGCCTCTGGCAAAGTCTAAATTTCACGACCTAGACAAACACGCCATGGATAGCAACGGTGATTTCGTTAACCTTCACACAAAAACGCCCGTGATCCTCATCGAAGCCCAAAATCCGTTTGGTCCTGATGGTTCAGTCCGAAACACTGCTTTCATCAACCGGCTCCGTGCATCGGACCATGACTTGAAGAAGCCATCTGTTGCACCTGGGCGAGAAGGTGAGGAGGCGAACGTCAAGGCTGATAGACGGGCAAAATTTGTGCATACGCTTTCAGCATCGTTAGAGGATCCGGACAAGACATTGGTGGAATCCGATCCACGATTGCAGCGTGGCGAGCACCACGAAGGCCAACGGCAAGATTCTGGGAAGCCTGTTACACGTCCCCAATCAGGCATGAAGGTGGGACCCTCACGCGGACAGCCATCCGGATGGAGTAATAAGAATAAAACATCAACAGAGGCTGAGCGACATCAGCATCGCCATTCAAGGCAACAGGTAGATTCGGACACCTCAGACAGCTCCGATGAGACTTCTTCATCCTCATCCTCATCCGGAGATTCAGAACCACCGAGGCAGTCTGGAGGGCGAGAGCCTCATCAACAAAAAGTCTACTCGGCCTTGATAGATGTTGTAAAGGTATGTGTCTTATCCGGCCGACTGTACAGAAGGCTGACCCATGGTGTAGCAAATCGACAAAGACCAGAGGAGCAAAGAGGCTCGCGTGATGGAGAGGGTCTACCATTTCCAAGCATATGGACGGGGGCTTGTCAGCGCAGTCACCCGACTCTGTCAAGAAGAGCTACAATCCAATGAAGAGAAGTTGAAAGTCGTAGCAAAGGCCCAGATGCAAATGTATGAGGAAGGACTCCAGACAATATCCGAGGACTCGAAGAAGCTACTCGACAGGAGGGTGAAGGATGTGGAGAAGGAATGGAAGGAGGAGCAGGAGAGGATGTTCGCGGGGATGGAGGCAGTGATGGCCATGTGCGAAGAGTGATGACAGCATGGGTGAGGGAGGTGTAGCTTCACTGAGCTGTTGCTTTGATCTTGGTACCATTGGCTCGTGGCACATAGCTTCCATCGGTTTCATATCTTGGTAGCAGTAGCATGCAACTAGGTCTCGACTTCTCAACCCCCCAACCCCCCTCCCTCCCCTTTCCACTCGTACTATCAAAATGCTTCTCCTCAAAAAAAGACCATCACGCCCCCCTTCCGCCCACTCCTCTCATTCGCCCTCTCCTTCCTCTCCCGCCTCCTCGCCTTCTCCTTCCTCTCCCTCCTCCCCTGCCCCCTCACCGTCTCCCCCTCCTTCAACCCCGCCTCCTCGGCCTCATCCACCTCCACGATCCACTCCTGCCCCTCCCGCTGATTCCGGCCCTTGTTGTTCCCATACCTGGTCACCCACTCCCCACTAGCCTCGTCGTACCGGCGGTCCTCCCCCTTCTTCGTGCTGCTGTTGGTGTTGATGCCCTTCTTCTCCGCGAACCGCTCCCAGCGCGTCTTCTCCCGGGGGCGGGGCACCGGTTTCTCGCGCGGCAAGGGCGTGGTCGGGGCGGGGAGGGTCATGAGGAGCGCTTTCGAGGCAGCATCTTTGGAGGTGGCGGGGGACGGGTGGATGGGGCAGTGGGTCAGGAGGTGGGCTATCCTGATTTTTTTTGGGAGAGGGAGGGGGTCAGCTCATTTGCTTTTTTTCTATTTTTTTTTTTTTTGGGGGGCGAGTGGATAGATAGGACGGTTGAAAAGGGGGAGGGGGAAGGGGGGACTTACAGTGCTTGAGCGCATTGCTGGGCGCGCGTGTGGATTTCCGTGTCCGGGGATTGGGGGAAAGGGGGCCGGGATCGGTGGTCATGAGGTTGCCCAGGTCGAAGGTTGGGGGGTAGGCGGTGCTGGTTTGGGTTGAGTCAGCTTTAGAGGGATGGAGGAGGATGAGGGAGGAGTTGGTGCGGAGAGAGTTACTTGTCGGTGGATAATGAGGGAGGAGGTTGTGAGGGGTGAGAGTTGCCGTTGTGGTGTGAAGAGGAAGGGGGAGGTGGTGTGGGGGAGGTCATTGTGATATCTTCTGTCGCCATGATGGATCCTTGTCGAGGAATTGGCGTAGAAATCTCTGAAGATTTCAATATTGAATGTGCGTGAACTCTTTTGTTCTGCAGATCCACTAGCGCCGGATAGCTGCATGAAGCTACGATTGATTCACTTTTGAGAGTTTTCAGATAAATCTCCTTTCATACACTGGCAAGTGAATTGGCTCCTGACTGGTGGATCCTGTCTTAACCAAAATCATCATGAATCAGCATATGTGCTTACGCTGTCTAAATCGGATTTTATCCCATCCCCTGCGAACTACATCAATCCCCTCTCAAAATCCAGGTATAACGCCCGCGGTAGCATTCTCCACCACCTCTTCCCTCCCCATCGCCAATGCTACCGTCAGCAAGAAGAAGACCCGCCCTCCTGCCTCTCGGCCTGGGAGCTTCGCGAAGAGGAAGCAAGACTCTGTTTCGACCAACGTCCGCAAACCTGCCATCGGCGAGCGGAAAGCCCTCCGCAAGCGCGTCGTCCTTAGCAATACCAACGCTCTCGAAGTCCAAGGCTTGCAAGATATTAGCATCCAGAACATGATGGATGAAGAAATGCAGGGAAAGGTTCTGGGCTTACCGGGCGACATGGTGGATCGATTGAGAGCGGTGGAAGCATTCAAGCCTACTCAGGGTTGGGGGATGTATAGGCGACCTGCCATACTGATGAGGGAGGAGACGTTGGGCTATGCCAAGATGATGAATTCGATAGGGACGGACTCGATAAGGAGGGTCCTCGTAGGGGAAAGGGGAAGTGGGAAGACGACCATGCTGTTGCAGGCTATGACCTTGGCTTTTCTGAAGGGATGGGTGGTCATCAATATTCCTGAAGGTAGGTAAAGTCTTCCTAGCAATCGACGCTTGCATCTGTCATGCAAGATCTCTCTTCCATCTCTCCAGTACAACATCGCTGACCTCCCATCTCCTCAAAGCCCAAGACCTTACCATCGCCCACACCGAGTATTCCCCCGTGGGCACCACCCTCCCAACAACCTACATCCAAAAGAACTATACTGCCAACCTCCTACGCGCCATCCAAGGCGCCAACCCCGTCCTCGAGACCCTCCACGTCACGCAATCCTTCCCTCAACCCACCGCCACCACCCCCTCTCCTTCATCCTCAAAACAACCAACACTACCCTCCCTCAGCCCCGGCTCTACGACCCTCTCCCAACTCTGCACGCTCGGCTCCTCTAACCCAGACATCGCATGGCCCTTATTCCAACACCTCACGACCGAACTCTTCACGCCAGCTCCCCCCTCCAACACTGAACCCTCGCGCCGCCCCCCAACTCTCATCTGCATAGACAGCCTCGCGCACGCCATGACCCTCTCGCACTACCGCTCCTCATCTTTCGACCTGATCCACGCCCACCAACTCTCCCTCATCGCATGGTTCATGAACTGCCTCTCGGGCGCGACCCTCATGGGCAACGGCGGCATGGTGCTGGCAGCCACATCGGAATCGAACTCCCCCACCGTGCCGGCTCTCCGGCTTGCTCTCGCCCAGTTGGAGGCTGAGCACGCTGATGGTGCACAGAGAGCAGCAGCAGCAGCAGCAGTGGCAATGAGGGATCCCTTCAGGAAATATGATGAGCGTGTCATGTCTGTCTTCGAACCCGGCAAGGTGGCGGTGCAGAGGTTGCCGGGGGTGGAGAGGGCGGGAGTGAGGGGCTTGATGGAGTACTGGGCCCGCAGCGGGGTGATGGGGGCCAAGGTGGATGAGGGCAGGGTGGGCGAGGAGTGGGTGTTGAGCGGTGGGGGCTTGGTCGGAGAGTTGGAGCGACGGTGTGTGAGGGAGGGGGTGGGGCATTTGGGGTGAAGGTCAGGACTTGAGAGGAGGAAACCGGGTTAGGGGTTGGGAAGAAAGGATTAGATGGGGATAGAGAAACAGGAGGCGAGATTTCACGAAGTTGATGAGAAGGGGAGGGGCGTCTCACGCACGTTCTGTGAGGTGCGTCAAGCTAATCAAATGTTCGGAGGATTACCAGAGAGCACGCGGAGCTCACAGAGTCTAGGTGGAAGCGAATGTAGAGCAGATTTGCTACTGGAGTATCAAGTCTTTGGATAGATATCATTTTCCAGATTGCAAACGTGAAAGGCACCCAATTCGGTCTGCAGATTGGAAGAACACGTTGCCACCATGTAATCATCCTTGTAGGCTTGGATCTCCAACCGGACGTCGAGCACCCGTTCCCCGTGGAACCAGATCTCCGCGTCTCCACAGGACTCCCCCCAATCCCCTTCCACTGCTGGCGCCGGCACCTGCACGTTGCGAAACTCCAATGCTTTGAGCCAACTCGCCATGAGCGCTTCCCCCGTCATCTTGACGTACGCCTCCTTCATACACCAGTGAGCGTAGAAGTGCCTCAGCTTGGCTCTGATCTCCTCTTCCTCCTCCTCCCCCTCCTCCTGCCTGCCACCAGTCTGCGGCGGTCGCCGCGGCGGAGGGACATACTCGGCAATATCCCGCACCTCCCGATCGGAGAAGACCATCTCGTAGGTCGCCGCCCAGGCCTCAAACCCTCCCTCCCTCACCTTGGCGCAATCCCTCTCCCAGCTCATCCGCACAATATCCACCCCGAGCTTCACGCTCTCCTCCTCCTCCTCCTCTTCTTCACCACCACCATCATCATTGCCTCCCCCACCACCACCACCATAACAATACCCCACCAAAGCAACCAACGTCCCATGATGCGACACATTGAACTCAATCGGCCGCCCCCGCCCCGCCCCCGGCCCCACCGCCTTGCGCTCCCCCTCCCCCACCCCCACCACCGCATCCGCATCCGCACCGCTCGGGGGCAGATAGCACGGCTTCCCATTCCCCCTCCCCCCGCCATCCTCCTCCACACCGATCCGCACATCAACCCAGGGGACCCCCACCCCGCGGGCCACAGCCGCCCGCTTGAGCAGGCACGACCCCAGACTCAGCTTCGCGTCGCTGCGCCGGTAGTACTTGAGCACTTTGCGTTGCTCGTCCGGGGTGCAGAGGGTGAGCCCGTGCTGGGCGGCGGTGGAGGTGGTGGCCCAGCGGGCGGTGGATTTGAAGGGTTCCTCGGGCTCCTCGGGCTCCTCGGGCTCCTTGGGCTCGGGCTCGGCGCCGCCTTCGAGGGGGGTGGGAGTGGGTGTGGGTGTGGGGTGGTGGGTGGTGGTGGGCCACAGATCGTGGACGTCCAGGAGCCAGCGGAAGATGATGCCGTGCTGGATCATGGCTGTGCAATCAGTCAAGCTTTGTCGGCTCGAACCATTGGATCTTTTGGGCGTTGGATTCGTTGGGAGGAAGGAGGGGGGTGTGGATGTAATGGGGCTAGGCTTGTCGGTATAGCAAAATGGGCATGTAGCAATAAAAGACTGCTGCAATGCTTCTTCTGGGAGATCTGAAGCTGTACGTATATATTGTGAACGAACGAGCTGTCCACCCTTTCGAAACGGGCTTAGAGCAGTACAAATAGCAAAGTGGAAATGTGGAAACAAGGATTCATTCAAGGAATCGCATTTGGGGATATCTTATGCTACGTAACTATCATAAAAAGCACGCTATCCACCCTTTGAAATGTTGTTTTTTTAAAAAAGGACACGGTTGAAATGGAAGGCATGCGTGAGGTCGCTGCGTTATTGTCGTGATGGTCGTCTTCGAATATGTGAGAAAAGGGATTATGCAAAGCTGGCATTGAATGGTGATTGTGGCTGGACTTGGTCCAGCTCTGGTGGCGAAGAGGCTGCTGTGATGCGGGCAGTTGTCATCTCCTTGCCCTCTTCCTTGCCGACGTCATTCTCAGGCTTGCAGCCCGAGAAGCAGTCCTCCCATTGGGTGAGGAGGAAGTGCAGACAGAAATTCTCGATCCTCAAGCCAGGCACGCACAATCTCACAGCTGTGTAGTTCATCCTGGTGGTCTCTTCGGACCGAATGAGCTTGCTGAGGTGATTGGTAATCGCAAACAGCAGGTGGTAGTTACACGGCGGCAGCTTGGCGAGCTCCTCCTGCATGAGTTGCGGCACCCTTGTGGCATTTGGATGCGCTTGCTCAATCTTCCTCTGCACCTCCTGGGGGAGGATGTCAGTTGGCAATTCCCGCAACCATTGCTTGAATAGGCTGCCGATGGTGTGCAAGTCGGGAATATCTTCGTTGAGGAGGTTGATATCCCCCTCCTTGTCGAAGCGCTGGTACCAATGCGTGACGCTGGGCTTGGCGCCAGGGATCCTGTACAGGCCTTCCTCAGCGTAGCCTCTGAGCTCGAAAAACCTGTGCTTGCACGTCAGCAAGTGCATTGGTGGATATTCACATGGAACTTACTCGAGACAACGCTTTGGCAAAGAGGGCAGCCAGAATCCAATCTTGTCAACGCCTTCCCCACTCGAAGTGCGGGTGCGTCTGACCTGCTCCGTTAGGGGCAAGGTGAGGATTTGAACTTCATAGGCATCATTGCTGCTGCTGCCGGTGCCACTTGCGTTTGGTTTCTTAGCAGTTATTTTCGTGGCTGCTTTAAGGAAACCGCTTTTTGCTCGAGAAGAAGTTTGTTTGACTCGGTCCAAAAACTTGTGGCCGACACCATCTTTTGGCAAAGACAGCGTCCTGGTAGATGCCGAAGGGGGAATGGCGCCCGTCTTTCGTTGGGCGTCCCCGTTCAAGGACGTGAAGTTAAACGGCTCTGTTGCCTGGACGCTGATGTGGTCCGTCGACTTCTGCGTTGCTGACAAGGAGTACGATGACTGATTGGGAAGAGGATCGTTGTGGATATGCGAAGCGTCGTCTGGCACAGGGCGAATCGTCTGTAGCTGCTCGGGACGAATGTTATACGCGGATTTTTTCGACCTCAGACTCTGCAAAAAACCCTTCCTACCACCTTCACTTGCGATCTTGATCTCTTCCTGGGACGACTGTGGGAGTTGTGGCAAGGAGGTAATGTCATCAGGAGAAGACGGAGCTGTATGAGGCACCACATACTCTCCTTTCTGGAGCGGAGTGTCATGCTGTCGGGATCCTCTGAAGAAGTTCTTGATTGGCGAGCTTTTGGCACTGTCACCGTTCGCCAGCGATGCAGAGGAAGAACTGACTGCCGAGTTGTGTGCCGGCGTAGCCAACTTCGGCAGACTGTTGTGTTGCCCGAATTTCACCATCTTGTCCCGATGTCTCCCTGGACTTTTTTCACCCTGATATTCAAGTCGTTGAATTGAAGATGGTGAACAAGCTGTTGTAACAGGGCTGTTGAGCAGTTGGTCCAGAGGGTGTACTCTGCAGCAGCTGACAAGAACAATATGTGTGTGAAGACGTAATTGAGGAAGACCGCACGACTCAAGAAAATATTCCCGACTCCTCAACAGTATGAACACCCTCTCTCAAAACACACTGGGAACACTGTCACATGGAAAGGTCCACATGCATATCGAACACCGTTTTCTCGCAAATGTTGCTTGAGATTGACCTCCGATGCGCTGGAAAATTACCTCCTCTTACTATCGAAAGACTGTGAGAATTACCCCCTCTTACTATCGGAAGACTGTGAGCATGTAGGTGAGTAAAGAAGGTGGTGCTCCGTGTTGAAGAGCGAATTATGTGCTTGGAACGCTAGCAATGCTAGGCGGATCTTGTGGAAGAATATTAAACAAGATGTTGGGGAGGTGCTTGACTGTCGTTATGTGCGTGATGATCGTTATGTTTGAATGACAGTCTTGTAATACTGCGTCTTTGTGGCAGAGCGAGAGACAATAAAAGATAGTGCTGTAGTGTGTGTGCTTCGGACAAAATGCGTATTAGACAAGCTGATGGAAATTGCACATCACAGATTCATTAACCGTATGGAACCTTTGTACGTCTCCCACAGAGGTCAGCATTCGAGACAAGGTAAAGTGTGGCATCGGAGAGCAAGAAGCTTCCAGGGAGTGAAAGAAGTCGGAGAGGTGGACAAAGAGCGGTGCTCAAAGGAAGAATTGAAAGGAAAGGACAGGATCGCCTTGATGTGTTATGGGCAGGAGACTCACGTCATGAATCAGAAGCTTCCTTTCTCGTCAGATACGACAGCTGCAGGATGAGAGGTCACAGATGAGCTACTACCGACAGGTCCGGAGGATGTTTGGTATCCTTTGTTGAAGCGGACTGGTCTGTCACAGCTTGTGTGGGTTAGTGGGGTGAACTTGACCAAGCTTGGTCTGTTGGAAAGGAGGAGAGAAAAACGCACACAAATAGCTGGCCGAGCACTCGGCCAAAGCTTGACACCCCACAATGGACCGGCGACGTTCAGCGTCAGTGTGTGGATTAGTGTTGAAGGTGATTATGCATAGAGCTGCAGTAGTGGCAGATCCGGCTTGTTGATTATGCGGGCAGGAAGAGTGAGAAGATAGCGAGCTGAAGAAGCTTGATGATTCGAAGGAAAAAAGGGTGTTGGATGAAGCTATTGATGAGAAAGAGAAGGATACAACGACGGAGCAGCTGGCCGTCACATGTGTCAAAGACCCTCGAATGATTTGGCGTAAAATGAGTGCTGGGTGAATATCAAAAGGAAGTGAAACACCCCTCTCATTGGACAAAAGACGGGTATTATTGGCGGGGGTTACGAAAGCTCTTGGCAGGTACGGGCAGGTACGAGCAGGTACGAACATGAGGACTTGATGCATGAACTGCGATATTACTAGCCAGCCTCCGATCCATACATGGTTCCTTAACCCGAAAGATTGGGCCCCTGTTTCGAAAGATTTCTCCCAGAAAAGCGCTCCTGCAGGGTCCCAGCAGCAGCAGCGAGGGCAGCTCCAACCCACAAACCCAGCAGCTCGTCATGTATGCAAAGATCTAGCGTTATTGAAAGAAATAGGCTCAAAAGTATCCGGCTCTCCACATATTATGTGTGCCGCTCATGCTGATCGTCGTCATTTTCGGCCTTGTCTACGAAATAAAGTCGTCAACAGCACCAATCACAGCATCACCATCCTTTTCGCAAATCCCTGATCATCCTTGTGGTATGGGTGGTTGACTCGTGGTTCTTGATGAACGGCGCATCATGTCTTTGGTGTCTGGCCCGGGGCGTGGTGGCCAATTTAAGGGGCAATCCTCCGACAAACTCAACCTCGTCATCGAAAGGCATGTTGAATACATCCAAAATTTAGACACTGTAGGCTTCAGCATAAATCGTCAATCGAAGATCCTGGCTTATTGCGCCCACAGCGTCAAGATGAGCTCGAATATTGGCTTACAGAGCACCTGCGTCTCAACGGGGTCTACTGGGGTCTGACTGCGCTACATTTACTTGGCCGTCCAGATGGTCTTCCTCGCGATGCCACCATTGATTTTGTTCTCTCCTGTCAACATGAGAATGGTGGCTTTGGAGCTGCTCCTGGCCATGATCCGCACATGTTGTACACCGTGAGTGCTATTCAGATTCTGGCGACAATCCACGCTTTGGACGCTCTGGAGACTGCAGGCAAGGCGGGGAAAGAGAAAGTCGTCCAGTGTGCGCGTTCCAGGGCATCGCACGTCTTCATTTCCACTGACCACCTTCCACAGACATTGCTGGCCTCCAAAGCGACTCCACAGGCTCCTTTGCTGGCGATGAATGGGGCGAATACGATACCCGTTTCCTCTATGGCGCTTTTAATGCTCTTTCGCTTCTGCGCTCGCTTCATGCCGTCGACCTCGCCAAGGCTGTCAGCCACATTCAAGCTTGTGCGAATTTCGATGGTGGTTTCGGCATCAGTCCAGGTGCGGAGTCACATTCGGGACAAATCTTTACTTGTGTAGGTGCTTTGGCGATCGCTGGCCGTCTCGATCTCGTGGACAAAGATCGATTGGGTGCATGGCTGAGCGAACGCCAATTGCCTAACGGCGGCCTGAATGGCCGACCAGAAAAATTGGAGGATGTGTGTTACAGTTGGTGGGTGCTGAGTAGTCTATCCATGATTGACCGGCTTCATTGGATCAACCGCGAGAAGCTCATCAAATTCATCCTTAATTGCCAGGTAAATCCGTCCCAGAAACATAATTCTTGGGGGCGTCAGCTGACTGATTGGGCCCAACCCAGGATCAGGAGAATGGTGGTATTGCCGACAGGCCAGGCGATGCTGTCGATGTCTTTCACACACATTTTGGAATCGCTGGCCTCAGCTTACTTGGATTCCCCGGTTTGAAGCCAATTGATGCGGTGTAGTGAGTAGATGAATTGACATGTCCTTGGAGATGAGTGCTGATGGCTTAATAGTTGCATGCCCAAGGAACTAACCGACTCCTTGTTGCCATCGACGGTGCACTGATTGCAATGGAAAGGAAAGATTGAAGGAGAGCTCGCAATGATGAGGACGCGTGGAATTTCTCAAGCAAGTCTAGTTGTTCTGATCCGACCGTGTCTACCCAGTCAATGCGTTCAAAATACCTGAAGTAGAAATGCGAACCTTGCTCTTACTGTTCCATCATATGGATAGCAAGGCAATCAAGGCCGGCGAATTGTCAAATATGACGGTGATTGCCGAAAGAGAAATTGTAGGTGTGAATTTCAAGCAGCTTCAAGGAAATCGCCACTCCTGAAATTTATCTAGCGGCTTCCACTTTTTGAACGAGTCAATCACGGCCCACAACATCCTCTGCCTGTCACCACTGCCTCCTTCTCTCTTCTCTCTGCTTCACTCTCTTCTGGTCAGAGCCAATTGAGATTGGTCTCCTAGTTTGCCCAAAGGGAGGTGCATCTTCAATTGATCCGGTTTTTGGCCTCCATCCTTCAGTTGCTTTCCTCAATTGCTCCCTTCAATTGCTCATTCATTCACGAGTCAGTCGCTACCATGAGCGCCATACCTCTTGAATGCAGCATCTGCCCCAAGAGTCCTGCTTTCAGTGATCTCTCTCATTTGCTCACTCATGTTGCCTCCAAAGGCCACCTTGCACATTATCTGAACATACAGTTACGAGCTCAGAAAGATGAGAATGCCGCAGCAAAGTATGAAGCTTTCAATCATTGGTACGGGAAATACCAGATTCAGAAGCTACTTTCTCAGCGGATGACCTCCAAAGAATCCAGAACTCGCTGCAGCACACACTACCAGTCTGAGGAAGGTCCTTATGCCCCAACCACGGCTCCGGCCAATTCACGTGCAAGACAAAGCAAGAAAATTCCGCTACAACAAGTCAGCCAGATCACCGTCAAGTCTGACAACATTGTTGATCCCCAGCTCACTTCGAACGCGGTCCCTGCACAAGGATCTCGATTGCCTCAAAACTCCTCGGGTCAAGATTCTGCTGATCGACATCGTGCTTATATTCCTCGAATGCTGGACTGGCCGCCTCAAACGCCTCGCTACCAAAGACGCTCAAGCAGTGTCCCACCTTACTCCAATTCCACGCCAAGACCGAATCGAGCATGTGGACTGCCAGAAGACTCGGACAATGAATGTTTTCGGGCTTTCATTCGGACTCCTTTGCGAGAAGCCTATCCAGAGCCTCCTCAATTCGCATTGAACTCTGCCCGCACTGTTCGATCTCGTACACAAGAGGCGGTACCGAAGAGTGAGCTACAGCAAGGTCCAAAGGCTCGAAAGTCCGCAGCTGCCGTGCTCAAAGGCGTTCGCTATCCTGGCATGTCATTGTTTGACTCGGCAAGCCAGGAGGCGCAACGACAACGTAATCAGAAAAAGGATGGCGCTGTCGTCGAGCAGATGGAAAACGATTCTACCGCTATTGAGCCCTTGGAGCGTATCTACTGGCCAGAGGGTCAACTCAAACAGAAGAGGCTCATCACTGGCAATGTCGAAAGCAGCCCCTTCAAAGACGCATCGCCCCAGCCAAAACGACCACGAGCCAGGAGGACAACGCAGGTGCTTGCTAATATCAGTACCAACGCACCAAAGGCCGTGAGAAAGCGTGGCCGCAAGCCTGGCAAGGCCAAGAGCGCAGCTTTGCAGCATGTTGCGGAACGAGCGCTGGAGACTTATCCGGCTGCCTATCCACCAAATGCGCACATGGACTACAATCCTGTGGAGAATCCCAGCCTGTCGGCCCGCCAGACCAACGTCAGTCCGCCGCGTAAGCGCAAAGCACAATTCGATGTCTTTCGCGATTCGGACGAGGATGCCTTGCAGATGATTCAAGCAGCAGCCGATATCATTGCTAAATCAGATGACCATACGTCCGATTCGATCTCAAAGCAGAACGGAAGACATTCATCAAGCTTGTCGGACGGCGTGGAAGAGGCTGCGCTGTTGCATACTGCCGATCACAGTGTATCAACTCAAGCAAGGTACCAGCTTCGATTCCCCATTGGAGAGGGACAACAAGAGCGTATGAGGGACCTCGAGGGAAAGGTCATAGAGCCCGATCATATTCTTTACGCAAGAGATACCCCCGAGCTGAAGGAAGAAGGAGAGGAACCCGAGAGGATCGTCCAGCGATACTTCGTAGCTATGGCCAATCAGCAACCGCAGTTCTTCGACAGGATGCCGCCGGGCATGGATTTTGGGGGCTGCTATGTGCCGGCATTGTATGGAGCTTCATTGAATCCTTTGAACGCGCTCGTCCACCGTGGAGCTGCACAGCAGCAATACTACCAACCAGTCTTCCAGGGATCTGATGTCTCGGCTTCGACAAGATCGACAACGGTCACAGATCAAATTGGAGCCAGCAAAAACATCAGTGCCATTCAAGAGACTTGGAACAGCAATACACAATGAGAAGCTGCAGAATGAGTTTGCTAAGTAGAGCTTCTGGCAGACCTCAGCTGCTTTTGGAACCTTTACATGGAGCATCTACATGATTCTTGCAGCATATTCTAGGAATCGGGCTGTATCATCTAGAAGGGGGTATGTGGCATGATTTCAAGGGAAAGTCATCCAAGCAAGCCTTTGTACTTTTCCCACACGGTTTGATCGATTGCTGGCCCTCTCTGCATCTTGCAATCATAGGTAGCATAGAAGTAGCAGCACGCATCTAGTATGTACTCATCCATCACAATCTCTCTCCGGCTGAGCCAAGTCTACCGGACATTTTCTGCAAAAAGAGATTCAGTAGGCATCTTGGGGCTGCTATGGTGAGGAAGCCTTCTTGAGTCGAGTCCCGTCTACCTTCCTGTTGGGGGATCTGCGTCGTAGTCATGGCTATTGGTCTGGGCAATGATTTCTTTATGTTCAGTCTATTCTACTACTGAATGACGTTCCCAGAAAAGCCGTCTAGAATATGATATGGCACTTTAGGCTAGCTGCCCCGAACCGGTAGCCCCTCTTGCCCCTATCCTGGGATCTTTCGGGGACAATTAGGCTTCGGATCTCTCCGCAGCCACGCACGCAGGAGTGGCGCGTGTGTTTGGAAGACAAAGTGACGCGACTCAACTTTCAAACTTCGGACCCTCGACCAGGACGGATTAGTTGCAGGATGACAGTGTGACAATGACTTCTTCCCAGACGTCGGCGAAGAAGCAGCCATCCATCTCGAGCTTTTTCAATAAACGAGCTTCCACGGCAAAGCCCTCAGCCAAATCTGTTCCCTCGCAAGCTTCCCCCGTCAATGGCGATGGAGATCTCTTTCTGTCTTCAGATGAGGGGAACGAAAAGCCTGAGAGCAATAGACTGGGGCAGAAGCTAGGTTCTCATGCACTGGATACGGATGGAGAGAGACATGGGGTGGACAATGGGTATCCTGTGGACTTGCCGGCTCGCAAGCGAATCCGCCTTTCGGACCAGAGTGAAGATCAGAATGGAGCTCTGGGGTCGAGATCTCCAGTGGAAGGACGACTCGACAACAAGGATGCTCATAATCTGCTCACCCGTACATCGGCGAATGGCGTGAAGAAGGCGGCTAGCAAGCAGACGTCAAAATACGCCTTCTCCAGCTCTCCCAGCCAACGAGAAGATCATGAAGCTGGGGATGATGAAGAGGCCAAGAGGAACAAGGAAGCCATGCACGCGAAGTTCGTCAGGAAGCTGGGTAGGCCGGATAGTATTGCCGAGATCAAACGAAGGAATTGGTTGGTCACGGAAGAGACTCAGGAGGAGCTGGTGGAAGGCGAGGAGGATGAAGAGCAGGAGGAAGACCCCAAGCCTGCCAAAAAGTCTGCAAAGTCTGTGGTGAGCAAGAAAGGAGGAGCGAGCAAGCTGACACCGATGGAGAAGCAATTTCTCGATATCAAGCGCAAGCACCTCGACACCCTCTTGGTGGTGGAGGTGGGCTACAAGTTCAAGTTCTTTGGCGAAGATGCCCGGATTGCAGCAAGGGAGCTCAGCATTGTTTGCATACCAGGCAAGATGAGGTACGATGAGCACCCGTCCGAGGCCCACTACGATAGATTTGCCTCCGCCAGCATTCCTGTGCACCGTCTTCATGTCCACGTCAAGCGTCTGGTGAGTGCTGGGCTGAAGGTCGGTGTGGTACGACAGATCGAAACGGCGGCACTCAAAGCAGCAGGGGACAATCGCAATGCCCCCTTCGTACGGAAGCTCACCAATCTGTACACCAAAGGCACCTACATCGACGATGTGGAAGGACTGTCGACTCCAGCCGCGTCTCCAGGTGGTGGTACATCAGCTACTGGCTACCTGCTTTGCATGACGGAAACAAAGGCCAATGGTTGGGGAACGGATGAGAAGGTGCATGTGGGCATGATAGCTGTACAACCCGCCACTGGAGATATCATCTACGACGACTTCGAGGATGGGTTCATGCGTAGCGAGATCGAGACTCGCCTGCTGCACATTGCACCCTGTGAGATCTTGGTGGTAGGCGATCTATCCAAAGGCACAGACAAGCTTGTCCGCCATATATCGGGCACGAAAACCAACGTATTCGGAGACAAGGTCCGGCTCGAGAAGGCAGAAAAGCCAAAGACAATGGCCGCTTCAGCTTACAGCCATGTCGCGAACTTCTATGCTGGCAAGGTCGATTCGGAGGAAAATAGCAAGGCGAGCAAGACACTCGATAAAGTGCTGAAGCTTGCAGAAAGCACCACCATCTGCCTGTCAGCGATGATCACACATTTGGCCGAGTATGGCCTCGAGCATGTCTTTGATCTCACAAAGTATTTCCAGTCGTTCAGTGCCAGGTCACACATGCTCCTGAATGGTACAAGCCTCACCAGTCTCGAGATTTACCAGAATCAGACCGATCACACCGAGAAGGGAAGCCTCTTCTGGACGCTCAACAGAACCAAAACCCGCTTCGGGCAGCGCTTGCTACGTACATGGGTCGGCAGACCACTGCTCATCAGGTCTGAGCTCGAAGAACGTATTGCTGCTGTGGAAGAGCTCAAGGAGGGCCAGCAAAGCGTCCAGGTCGACAAGATTACTCACCTTCTGTCGCAGATCAGGACTGATCTCGAGAAGAGCCTAATTCGAATCTATTATGGCAAATGCACACGACCGGAGCTTCTTGTGGTCTTGCAGACCCTCCAAAAGATCGCAAGCGAGTATGGCAATGTCACGTCACCAGAGGAAGCCGGGTTTCGATCGGCAATGATCAACAATGCAATCGCTGTACTTCCTACCATTGCTGGCGATGTCTTGGGCTATCTCGAACAGATCAATCTCGAAGCAGCCAAAGCGGACGATAAATACTCTTTCTTCCGTGACGAAATGGAGAATGATGATATCACTGCACACAAGCTAGGAATAGCCAGCGTCGAGCAGGATCTAGATGCTCACCGGGCCATTGCAGCGGAGAAGATCAAGAGGAAGAAAGTCGACTACGTAACCTCATCCGCCATCGAATATCTCATCGAAATCGAGAATAGCTATTTGAAGAACGTGCCGGCATCGTGGGCCAAAATCAGTGGGACCAAGAAGCTGTCGAGGTTCCATACGCCAGAAGTCGTCCGCTTCATCCGCGAACGAGATCAACATAGGGAAGCACTAGCTGCGGCTTGCGATCTCGCCTTCTCTCAGCTGTTGGATGAGATCTCTGCAAAGTATCAGTCTCTGAGGGATTGTGTGCAATCTCTGAGCGTCCTCGACTGCCTCCTCTCCTTGGCGGCAGTTGCAAGTCAGCCCGGCTACGTAAAGCCCGAGTTGACAGACTCGACATGCATACAGATTGACCAAGGCCGTCACCCCATGGTCGAACAGCTTCTCCTAGATACCTACGTGCCCAATGACACAAATCTTGCCTCAGACAACACCAGAGCGCTCCTCATCACCGGCCCCAACATGGGCGGCAAATCCAGCTACGTCCGTCAGGTAGCCCTGATCTCGATCATGGGCCAAATCGGTTCCTACATCCCCGCCGAATCCGCCCAGCTGGGCATGCTCGACGGCGTCTTCACGCGCATGGGTGCCTTTGACAATATGATGGCCGGCGAATCCACCTTCATGGTCGAACTGTCCGAGACATCCGACATCCTCAAACAAGCCACCTCGCGCTCCCTCATCATCCTCGACGAGCTGGGCCGGGGCACCAGCACGCACGACGGGGTCGCCATCGCGCAGGCGGTGCTGGACTTTGTGGTCCGCGAGAAGCAGAGCCTCACCCTGTTCATCACGCACTACCAGAACCTCAGCACCCTAGCCAACCGGTTTGACGGTGGGGAGCTGAAGAATGCACACATGCGCTTCACGGAGTCGGGAGATGACCAGCAGGAAATCACGTTCCTGTATGAGGTCGCGGAGGGCGTGGCGCATCGATCGTACGGGCTCAACGTCGCCCGGCTAGCGAATGTGCCGGGACCGGTGCTGGATGTCGCCGCCGTCAAGTCGAGGGAGATGGAGGATGAGGCCAGAGCGAAGGGGTTCAGTCACCTATCTCGTACGTTGACGGACTTGCTCCGGGGCACGGACGCTGGCCTCGAAGGCCTCGTTGACGGCCTTGAGCAGTTATGAGTGAGAGCTATGTACATTGATGGAAAGCAGCATCATCACTCGTCAAGTCAGGTAGAAGCATGCCGAAGTGCATGCGTGCGTGCGCGACCCGTGGCTTTTCGGTTTCTTTTTTGAGTCATATGGCAGAGAGGTAGACAGACAGCATAGAAGAATAATTTTTCCTTCAAAAAGGCATCTTGAAGAAAGACCCCAAGGACGTTCTTTGCTTTCCTAGCCCTCTACTCTATATATATATACTGTATGTTCAAAGGTGGGTACCCACACCACCATCCATCCATCCATCCAAGTTCGCCACTGTCTACAACTTCCTACATCATCATGCCCATCCAAATGGGTTCCTCCCCCTCAAAGACTCCAAGTCATCGGAAGACCCCCCCCCCACACCGTCCGGATATATGTACTGTGATAGTGACAGCGACAGTGACAGTGACAGTGATTGACAACCAGCCTGAACATCCAGCCATCCATCCACCCATCCATCCATCCATCCATCCATCCATCCATCCATCCATCCATCCATCCATCCATCCATCCATCCATCCATCATCGCTCACTATTGTTATACACAGCCCAACCCGCCGCCGGGGGAAGGGGGTCTGCACTGGACTGCTGGGAGGCCCCTGAGAGCACACACACACTTACCCCCCCCCCCCAATCCTTCTTCGCACACATTATGGGGGGGAGGGCGACGGGGTGGAAGCGATTACTGCGACAAAGGAACAGTGTCTGCGTGCCTCGTGCCTCCATCCGTGTGGGTTTTCGCGTTCTTTTTAGTGTAGTTGGGGGAGGTTGGGGAGCGTTGGAGGGGAGGCCGCTCGCCGAGGAGGACGAGGAGGAGGAGAAAAGGTAGGTGGGTAGGTAGGTGTAGGGAGGACGTGGGCAAGGGAGAAAGGTGCATTGGCTGGCGATGCTGGTGACCGCCACAATGGAACGAGATAAATGAGAGAGAGAGAGGGACGGAGAGAGAGCAGTAACGTTTACATGTGGAGACAATTGAATTTTTTTGGATCCTTGTTCCTATTTCCCTATCCCTACACAGTCTATCCCTCCCCTTACTCATTCATGGTGACAGTCTTCACACAACCGACTCTATCCCCCCTTCCCCCCCCACATCCGCGGCATCCTCCCGCTCATCTGGCTGCCTGTCCAGCCAGAGCTTCTCCAGCGGCAGCACGAGGCTCGGGTTGATGTATCGCATCCCGGTGCCCTCGTCCTCATCCACGGCGCGCCCCCCACCGGTCTCGCTATCATACCTCGACTCTCCCGGTTGCAACGCCCCGTAAGGAGGCTCCCGCGAGAGGCTGCGTATGGCGATGAATTTCATCAATGGCTCATAGGTGCGTTGGTAGAACACGATGAACCAGATCGTGAACGCGATCAAGGGCGCAATGAGCACGGCTCGCTTGATCGCCAGGCTCAGCCCCAGAATCCCTGCCATCGCCAGCTGAAACACCACGAGCCCCAGGACAATGCGATTGCAGATTATAGGCCAAGCACGGCCGGTGGAATGCTGTCGGTGGTCCATTGCGTAGAGGAGTTGGTACTTGTAGATGAAACTGCCCAACAGGAAATAGAGCAGCCCGAAGAACAGCACGAACCAGGACCCGGGCAGGACGGAGTAGACGATGCAGATGATGTAGATGAGGATCGTTTGCGGGAGGTAGAATCCGTAGGAGAAGACGGGAGGTTGGCGAGCAGTAGCAATGTCCCGCGGCGTTTTGTGGGAGCGGGGATAATTGTAGAATGGATACAAGGCCACGGAGCCGAACTCCAGCAGGCGAAAGGGGAACAAGCCCAGACCTTGGAGGATGATGAGGTTCATGTAGAACAAGACCAGGTTTTTCAGCGACGAGGCGAGTACGTAGGCGATGTAGGTGGCGTCCTTGAGTGATTTGCCAATCTCGGAGCGGGCGGAGTCGATCTTGTCGGAGGCGTTGGAGACGGTGCCGAAGATGGTGAAGACGACGAAGAGGTTGAAAAAGGTGAAGAAGAAGTTTTTGCTGATGAGAGACATTTCGACATCGCCTTGGGAGGTCATGCCTTGATAGGTCGAAAGCCCTGTGGATTGGGCCACTTTAGTAAGGAAGATTGATGGGAGAATGGGATCGAGGAGCCCTAGTTGGTTGGAGGAAAGGGTGGAAGGGGAGAACATACAGTAGTAGAGATAGGGGACAGCTACGCTCAGGACTGAGAAGAGCAGAGTTGGAAGACCAGTCTGGATCAATGCTCGACTAATCTGATGGCTTGCCAGGGCGTCCTTTAATTGAGGAGAAACTTTGCCAATGTTTTCCAGGCTCAGTAGGCCAGCCAAAGGTACCAGAAGAAGTGACCAGAAGATGGTAAGAAGGGCAATTACAAGAGTGATGGACCAGGCTCGAAACATGCGCGTGCTTCTCGAAAGGTAAGTATTCTCCCAATTGACATCGGACGGTGCAGGCGCCAGGTTGGCCAACAGCTTCATCGGTTCTGGGTCCATCAGAGCTTGTACCGCCATTTGCTACTGACAGTCAACACCTCTCCCCATGGATGGAAAGGGCAAACCTTACAGCAGTGGCAGTCTTATCCAAAGTCACAAAGGCCAAGGGCATTGGCCTGAATACTTTCCTCCGAGATGTCTTGATTTGGTCATCAAGCTTACGCAATTTCTCTTCATAATAGTCGATTGCATCTACTTGACGGCTTTGAAGGTTGAGCGTCCCATACCATATCCGAACTTTAGGACGAGATCCTGAATCGTTTTCATGAGAGGCTCCATTCCCATCCAGCAAGCGGGCGCCTTCTCCGTCGGCGTCTCCCTGGGCTTGGGTCGATTGGGGATGTTGCGATGCCTTTTGCATGTGCTCCTTTGAGCGTGTATTGGCAGTCCAAGCGTGCTCAAGCTTGTCCAAAACGCTTCGTCTCTTTGCGACCAAGCCATCCACTTCCTCCCAATCGCGGCACAAAAGCACACTATCGACCTTGCCAATGTCCAGATTTTCAATAGTCTCCTTGATCAGGTCCTCGGATCGCAGCTCTTCCGGTATGCCAGAAAGCCTGATTGTGCGATCGGTGATTGTGGACTGGCTTCCCAGATAATCTTGGCGCACACGAATAATCTTCTTTGTTTCAGTGACGATGAGATAGATGGCAAGGGCGGAGAAGAGGTAGACGAAGAAGACGTATAGCCAAAGCATACGCTCAGTCGGTCCCGGATCGCCCTTTGCCAAAATTGTGGCGAAATCGCCATTCTCCCACCCCAAGCCTTTGCTAGGCCAGGAGCTTGCTTTCGTGTCTGTCACATTCTTGCGGGTATTGTCAGGCAAACCCCAGTCTCCGGTATCGGTGTGATGTATAGGTAACATGACGACCAACTGGAAGAAGAAGGTGACGGCCAGGAATTTAGTGGCCATGCGAAAGAAGGAAAGGAACTGTGGATGGGTCAATTAAGCGAGGTAGTACTGGGAGTGGTTCACTGCCTACGACATAAGCGTCAAGACCGGCCGAAGCCAGCACCTCCTCTTCTGAGATCTTGTATAGCGCTGGAATCCAGCCAAAGAAGGTGTCTGGCAGTTCTGGAAGGACCGAAGCGGCATTCTTCTGGCGCTTACGCGCTGCGTAAAGTGATGTCCATCTGGGGCGAAGCACCTGAAGAGGGTATCGTCAGCAGAGCGGCCATGGCCTAAGGGTCTGGATCGGCAGTACGCAAAAGGAAATAAATGCGACAAGACCAAGCGCGATGGATATCACAGCCTGAGTCTGGATATCTCGCTGATTCTTGGTCTGGTTCTGGTATGGATCACCAGTGTGGTTTTGTAGGGCGTAGACAGCGTTGTCCATGCTTGACCACCACTTGAATCTTCATACAGCTCTGGGCGACCGAGCAGCCCACATAATATCTAGAACAGGAGAAGACAATATCGACTGCATCAGTTGTACGCCATGTTGGGAGGCAATGACGGAAGGAATGAGGCAGCAGAACCTGGCAATGAGATTGTAATGCGCCGCGACTTCGATACCACCTGCGTATTCGTGTCCATTGAAGATCACGTGCCATCCTCCCCTTTTTGTTTGTCGCCCTCCCATTCGCTACTGTCATCTTCTTGTGTACAGACCCAAAAAGCGCCCAAAAGTCACGTTAAACATTCCTTTCGGTGGTGATAGTCTAGTATCTACCATCCTGGACACCGCAAGACATGGCTTCCGACAAGCTCACAATCTACATTGCATGCTGTGTTAACAAACCAGCGTATGCTACTAAGCAAGTGAGTACGGTGAGAAGCTGTGACATGGTCTTGTCTTCTCATGTGTCTGTCAAGCTTGCAACAGACCTGCAGACCTACATGACTAATGTATTGGTGGACGTTCGATTGCAACAACGATGGACTAAAATACGTAAGAACCCTCCCTGATATTTTGAAAAGCCGGGGTGACTGGTTGAAAGCCTACTCCAACCTTCAGCAGATGATACGCTACGTCAAAGTATCCGATCACGATGGACCTTATCTGGTCTACGACGGCCGGAGATTACCGATACCAAGCGCTCGACTACATGTTGACGTTTTTTACCTCTCGGAAGACAAAAATCGAAAGGATTATATCGACTTGAGATTGGATGCACAACCTTATGTATCGAAGCCAGTAGCAACGGTCATTAATCTACCCAGTGAATTTGTCGATAAAAAATGGGCCAGGTTTGGCGAGCCTCGTGTGTGCCTTCTGGAATTGGCTGACTGCAACAGGCTACATTTTGAGGACTATCTTCAGTATCGCATCCTGCGCTGCCTTTTATGCGGTGGTGAGTCGAGCCACAAACAATGTGAAATGCTGATACTGAGAGATCCAAAGTCTCCACCACCGCCTTCCCGTCAGACAAGGGCATCCACAGTAATCAAACCCAAACCGTTCTACTGCACGGTCCACCAGGTACGGACTAAGCTCCTACTTCAGAACGTTTCAGAAAGCGCTGACGGCCCACAGGCACCGGGAAGACCAGCCTATGTGAGGCATTAGCTCAACAAATGTCGATTCGCTTGAGTAGCCGATACCCGACCAGTAAGCTGATCAGAGTGGAAGCAACAGCGTTCTTTTCCAGGAATTTCCCAAAGAGCAACAAAGCGGTGACGAAATTTTTCAGCTGCATTGAGACAAGACTCAAGAAAGATGAATCTTGTTTCATCTATGTGCTAATCGATGAGATTGAGACTCTGGCTAAGTGGTCTGGGAATGGGAAGCCGACCAATGTACCTCTTTCAACTTTACCTATGATTCTACCACTGACTGACGCTCACCTAAAGACCGTCAACGCTTTGCGACAGGCGCTCAACATGCTCCACCAGTATCCGCACGTGCTGATTATGTTCACTACTAAGTTAATTGATGCTGTGGTATGTCTGTCGTCCATTTCAGAGACCCCATGCTAAACATCGAAGGACACCGCCTTCCTCGACCGCATATCGACGATTGAGTATATTGGTCTACCAGGCTCCATCACACGATACGAAATCTTACGTGCACAGTATGTGATGCTGGCCAGACGTGGCGTTGTCTTTTTGCAGCACATAACGGAAGACGATGAGGATGAGTGGGTGCTGGTCGGTGATAGCCAGCCCAGCCCGCTTGACATGAACACAATGCTACCTTACTACCGCGATCTTGCTTGCGCGTCTGGCAAACCAGGGCCATCCCAGATCCTGTATGCCCATGCCCAAGATTGTGAGGGAGTGAGCGGGCGGAGGCTCGCTAGCATGCCCTTCAAAGCCATATGTATGTTCGCAGAGACGGAAACATGCACTATTGGAGAGGCTCTTGAGGCGTTGCGGAGAGAGATTATCAGATCCGTCAAGAGTGAACAGGCGGCGAAGGCTCTCCTTCAAAGTGTTTCTCATTGAGCTGACATGTCAGCATCGTTTGTATCTTGATTGCTTTACGTCAAGAAGTTAGGCTATGTGGCTTCGTATACTAGCTTCGCAGAATAGCAGCTATCCAAAAGGCAACAGATCTGACCAAAACTTCTCCCCTCCTACTTTCCCTGCACACTCATCGTCGCGCCGGCATCCCCGCCCCCAACGGTCACCGTCAACAGCTTCGGATTCCCATCGTTGACGGCCCCACTCTGATCCTCGCCCCCGGTCGGCGTCACATCATCAAACGGAAACGCATAACCTCTCCCATCCACACTCGCCGCATGCACGATCCTTGCATAATGGTTCGTCACCGCATCCTTATAATACAAGTCCTCACTCTTCCCCGGAACCTCATCCTCATTCAGCAGGATAGACCGATTGAACGCGGCAGCCAACCTCGCAATCAACGCACCCCGCTCGATGCTGGAGTTGGCAGCGAAGGGCCCCGAGCTGCAGGAGAAGATGTCCGCGGCGGACGGCTTACCGAACGTCAGCGCATTGCCGTCGCTGTCGACGCCAAAGTCCAGCTCCCCGGCGGCGTTGACGCTGCCCTGGACCGCGCCCCACTGGGCCTGCGTGTCCACACTCAACTTCTGCTGCTGCGTGTCGGCGTATCGGGCCCACACGGCGGCGACGTAGCCGTCGTAGTAACCCGCGAAGAGGGACGGGTTCGTCACGATGCCCTGGTTCGGACTCAGCGCCCTCAGGTTCCCGCCGGACGGGTCCTTGACGATCAAAGAGGACCAGCCGGCGGAGTCGACGGATTGCTGGGCCGACAGCGCGTTGCAGATGGTGTCGAGACCGGAAGCCGGCAGGCCCTTCACTTGCTGCGCTGGCGTGCTCGGGTTCGAGGACGTGAGGGTCAGGCCAACGGGCAGGGCGACGGAATCGACTTGGGAGATGTTGGCGAAGAGCTGGGTGTCGTTCCCTGCGGGCGGGCGGATATCGGAAAGGGTCAGAGTTCCTGTGGATTACACGGGGAAGTGAGGGGGGGTGGAGGGGGGGAAAGGGAAGTTCCCCCTTGGATAGTCTCCTCGGTGGCTGGAGAAGAGGGGAGACTTACAGGTGAATTCGGCAAAGCCCCAGTGGATGTTGATGTTCGGGTCCGCGGGGTTGGTGACGCTGGGTTCGACGAGCCCTGGGCCTGAAAGAAGATAGACATCTCGGAGTCAGCACTGCATCATTAAAAAGGGGGACAGTGTAGGGGGACAAGATGTCCTGACTTGACAGTGACAGAGAATTTAATATGGCGTTGAAAATATTAACTGACATACCTGGGTTCAATAGGAATGTCAGTTTGGCGCCTACGGAGAACCAGATGCGGCCGCCAGCTAGGTGAGGGATCTGTGCTGTGACGCTGCCCTCAGGGCCCTGAGCGAGCGGAATCGCACAGTCGACCGCTAGGGGGCTGCCGGTTTGGGAAGGGGATACCGGATAGTATGGTGTGGTGCCGTCGGACTGGAGGAGGAACAGGCCATTGTTGGGGGGAAGGGCTGTGCCGGTTATATAGGCATAGACGGTCGACGAGGAGGGAAAGGTGTTCTTGAGGGCGATGGGGAGGGTTGCCATATCTGCGGTGGGCGATTATTGGATGGTTGATGATGGATCTAGCGTTTGTATATTTGTATGGATCTAGCGTTTGTATATTTGTATACCAAAGCTAAAGTGCTTGAAGACGTTGTAGCTTGGATCAGAGGAAAGTCTTTGCGGTCTTTATGTATCTAGACTTGCCCCCCCCCAACATGAGACCTGCGTGTGATGAGGCTGACCATGTGTATATATTTATTGGCACCAGATGAGGCCCGCATGTCCTCTGGGATGTATACAAGGACCCTGTACCGTAGAGTAAGCAAGTGCCAGCAATGACAAATACAATATAAGCCAAATAGTACGTAATATGAACAAGCAGATCCCAGCAGACAGGCAAGTGGACAAAGTCACGAACGGAAGAGACCCTTGAAGAACGCCGGAACCCGGGGTAAGAGCAAGTACTTCGAGAGCAGCAATGTGGAGTGAAGGACGGACAGCCAGTAGTTCACGTGGAGTGATGTGCGTGATCATCATCCACTTGGCGAACGTAGCGGCCGCTAGCCCGAAATTAGAGGTTTGAGCCACAAGATACACGTGATATCTGCAATCTTGTAGCGACTGTAGGCTTTCAACTCAAGAATGCATGGCCGAGCAGGTCGAGAAGATAAGATGCTGTGCCAGGCCTCGAAGGGCCCACACATGGAGTATTGTCCAGCAATGTCCAAGTCTGACCCGAGCAACCCTAGACATGGGCGGATACAGAAGATGCCCCGTCTAATCCGTCAGCAGCCTTGCTAGGAGGGCAGTTGTCCTTGACCCGATTCGCTAGCCGCGCTGGAAATGCATTCTGCCGACGGCAGAATGCCTTCAGCATTTGCGGCGGTAGCAAGTCATGTCGTATGTCTAGCAATGCGCGTGGGACAGCCTAGGTATAGCTCAGTACAACAGGCAAGATGAAGGCTTGATTGTATCAGATGAGAGAAGTCAGGGTTATTCAGCGTGGATGCTAGGACAAAAAAGCTTTAGTGAATAATGAGGTGGGGATGACAGGATATTTGACTTCTTCTAACTTGGAGCAATTCAAGATTTGGTGAGCGAAGAGCCCAAGGGGACTGGTCCTTCCATCTAATAATGTATCAAGTATTGCTGATTTCGAGTGTGTCCACGTCTCGGGAGCCTCAGATGCTGTAAAGGAATGCTGACTCCGCGTTCCACTTGGGTGAGCATGGACTCGATGTTTTAGAAACCTACACTGAACCCTGCTTCAAGTGAGTTATGCCTGGTCATGCAATGAAATCGATTCAGTGTGACCTGGAAGCAGAGGTCATTGCTTGCTGAGACCTTCTCAGGGCCTGATCAACGGCCTCTTGGGTATAGACCCACAGCCCGCGATATTAGTGGTGCTCTGTTGGCAGTCCTGCTGCAGAGACATAATCGATCTCATCGAATCTCTATTTCTTCTTCAAGCGTCATCGCTTGTCGTTCGAAGAGTACAGAAAAGGCTAAGTAGAAGAAGCGGCAACCTTTTGATTCGACGTATTGGCTTACATTCCTTATGATCAATAGCTTGACCATTCACTTTATCTGGGTCTGAAGCTCCATTTATTATGTCTCGTCGGTTCCTCTAGCGCTTCTCTTTCTCCTGATCTTCTCCCACTGTCTTTGAATAAGGACATTGAGATACATGATGGCAGTTGACGGCATCGTAAGTGTCAGAAAATACCACCACTCAGTTGCCACATAGAGCGCAGGGGTACCATGAGTATCAGGCTGCGTGCTGAAGAACCCCATCCCAAAAACGCTCTGTTTCATTCATCAGTCACATCGTCCCGAATTTGAAACCAGATTGACCGTACTGTAGCCAGGGACAGTGGCAGGAAGAAGAGGGCCAGCAGGTGTAGATTCCACAATGCGCGGGCGTTATCTTCACCTCTCGCAGCTATCGATATGTTGGTGGAATGACTTTAAGGATATCAGCAGTTTGTATGCCAGGCAAAGATGTTCAGCATTCACCTCATCAACGCCGAATTTTGCACGTTGCACACAGCTCTGAGCGTATCTACTGTTCGTTTTGAATCCGTCCAAGAGCTCAGTTTGGTTTTCAGCTAAAGTTTCATGAGTATGTTGCCAGATCTTGCTTTCGCTTTCTTTGGCTTGAGGCCGCAAATGGTTGGCAAACCATTCATTTTCTTTCATGGCTCGCTCGACAAGCGGTTGAGCAAGATCACTATCCACAAGAAAGGCCGAAAATTGTCGACACCTCATGAGCAGGTTGCGAGAGCGTTCAGCGAAGGTCTGAGCTAGATCTGAACTTGTCTGAGCTCGTTCCGCGTCTACGTTGACCCTTTGTTCCTGCGTAACTTCCAGCTCCCGGAATCAAATTACACGTTCAGCCAAAGATATATGAAGCTTTGTAGAACATAGACTGCGTAGAGTCCGATATTTACCTCCTCGTGTAGAAGTTGCATACGATTTCTCAGCGCATTCCAGTGATTCTGGGCAACACTCCGGAGGGAGTACAGATGAAGTATCATCGGGTAGAGTAAATGCAATCCAAAGTACTCGTTGGGCTTTTGCATAAACTCATTCTTGACAACGACTGGACAGCGCGTTATCAGCATTGTGATATCGCCATCCTGTGCATGATGACCCATCCAAACATTCATGAAGCTCCACATGAGGACCTTCTTTGCAGGATGGGCGACAATTGGATTTGGAGGTGACCAGTACAATGTACTGTACCAGAACTCTGAGTCGCCAATTATGATCAGCTGTCATGAAAAAATGCCGTAGCAAGGACGGTCATTGTCATTCAAGCGAACACCATGCCAAGAAAGCTGATTATTGTCATCATATTTGTTGCATGTCACCTGGGATACCGCAGTCACCCATGGGGTGGTACAGTCAGCTGAGGTACCGTATCACCCACAGCATAGTCAAACTAACACCTCGCTAGCAAAACCACCCCATAGGTGACTGCAGTCCCTGATCGTAAACTTCAGAATAGTCATATACAAAATATAGATTCCTTCCATTATTATGTTCCTTTTTTCAAAGTATATATTTCTATATTTTCAGGTGTTTGAGGAGCCACTTACGAGTAAAGTTCTTCATTATAAACGTAGTGATTTTAGGTAGTAACAATAGGAGCATACGGTAACCAGGCGTCGCTCATGCGCATAAAGTGATAAAGGCCTTACTTAGCTCTCAGGTTCTCCATCCAAATCACGGTGTTTTTGGGCCTGTTGCGGGGGGGCCATGCGGGTATCCGGCGTGACCTCTTGCTGAAGGGCTTGGTGAGGGGCTTGGTCAGGGGCTTGGTGAGGGTGTAGGTGAGGGGCTTGGTGAGGGGCTTGGTGAGGGGCTTGGTGAGGGGCTTGGTGAGGGGCTTGGTGAGGGTGTAAGTGAGGGTGAGGGTCAGGTGAGGGTGCAGGTGAGGGTGGTGAGGGAGGGAGGTGAGTATTCGAATAATAGTACAAGGTGCAGGTGATATTTAACCAAAAACAAAAACTAAGTCCGTGCGCTCCCATCGCTGACCGCAGTAGCCCGTGGGTAGGTACAGTCAGCGAGGTATCAGTTTGGCTATGCCGTGGGTAAAACGGTACCTCGGCTGACTGTACCACTCCATGGGGTGACTGCGTTGTCCCGTGGGCCCCTGCGGTGCCCCATGGGTGACATACCTCCTTTGCAAAAGTAGCGCAGACTAATACGCAGATCAATTCCGTGTCAAGGTCATTCTCATCAGTGAAGCTAACAGTCTCAGTCCGTGAACCGTGATCAATCTTCTTAATCATGCAGGTGCGAGACATGATCACTCACAGGATGCGGAATTGCGCACGAGCCCAGCTTGATGAATTCTTGAATATAACAGTGGATCTCCACTCAGTCAGGGTCTGAAGTCCAAATCGCTCAAATCAAGCCATGTTTCCAACTCGGTATCACGAAGCCGATATGTAGCTGGATCTGTCAACGAGGTCGACGTATTCCGAGCTTTATGAACAGACCTTTCTCGCCATTGATAATCTCTGGAACATCTCCGGTCGACTTCCCCAATAATCTTCGAGATAACGTGCTCTAGTCCTCGCCAGGAGAGTCCCAAGTGGAGTGGTCTTTGTGCAAATGTGCCATCCTAGGCTGAGCAAGCTAACAATACAGGAAAGTGTATATACAAACAAAAATACATCATAGACCAGAACGGAAATTAAATTGACTGAACGTACTTTACAAGATCTGGCAATGCAAAGAAAGCTCTCGTTAGAGTCGTTACAGGCGAAGAATCAAGCTTCAGCGGCGCTTGGGGCGATGTCAGTTTCAGCCTTGTGAATGGCCCAGACGGCGGGGGCACTGTCGGCGCCCAAAGCCCCCACATGCTGCTGAGTAATTGGTAGCTTTAGCGCCTCCCGATCTGCCTTGTCCGCGTTCCGAAATTCCACTCGCGTTTTAGCGAAGGCACCAAGAGACTGCTCGAAATGGTCTCTTTTGGCGGACCTCCAAGATTCCCGTGATCATGGTAAGACGTGTCATACTGTATATTGTGCGATCGGACTGACGATCCTTGGCTGCAGGCGGCCTTTAATCCAACGCAGATCTTTGGCGACGAAGTTACAGAAGAGAAGGGCGAAAATGCTCGCCTTTCCGCCTTTGTAGGCGCCATCGCGGTGGGAGATTTGGTCAAGAGCACGCTTGGGCCAAAGGGCATGGACAAGATCCTACAATCGGGCTCAACTGGAGAAATCTTAGTCACCAATGATGGAGCCACTATTCTCAAATCAATAGCTTTAGACAATGCAGCAGCCAAAGTTCTCGTCAACATATCCAAGGTGCAAGATGATGAGGTGGGGGACGGCACGACATCAGTCGCTGTGCTAGCCGCAGAGCTGCTACGGGAGGCAGAGAAACTGGTAGACAAGAAGATACACCCTCAAACAATCATCGAAGGCTACAGGATAGCCAGCAATGCTGCCTTGAAAGCACTTGAGGCCACAGCAGTGGATCATAGCAGTGACAAGGCAGCTTTTCGAAACGATTTGGCAGCAATTGCACGAACGACATTGAGTTCCAAAGTCCTCAGCCAGGATCGGGATCACTTTGCCGAGTTGGCTTGTGATGCTGTGCTAAGGATGCGAGGGTCAACAGACCTGAGTCACATACAGATAATCAAGAAAGCGGGCGGAAAATTGAATGACTCCTACCTGGATGAGGGCTTCATTCTGGATAAATCAATAGGTGTGAATCAGCCCAAGAGATTAGAAAAGGCGAAGATTCTCGTAGCCAACACAGCCATGGACACGGACAAGATCAAGATATTTGGCGCTCGCGTCAAAGTTGACGCAACAAGTAAACTAGGCGAGCTCGAGAGAGCCGAACGGGACAAGATGAAGGCCAAGGTCGAAAAGATCAAGGCTCATGGCATCAATTGTTTCGTCAACCGACAACTCATCTACAACTGGCCCGAGCAACTTTTCTCCGATGCTGGGATCGTGTCGATAGAGCATGCAGATTTCGATGGCATTGAACGTCTCGCGCTGGTGACAGGTGGAGAAATTGCATCCACGTTTGATCATCCGGAAAGCGTCAAACTCGGGCAATGCGACCTGATTGAGGAAGTCATCATCGGCGAAGATACGCTGATCAAGTTCTCTGGTGTGGCTGCAGGTCAGGCCTGCACCATCGTCCTCCGTGGGGCGACGGAGCAGCTGTTGGATGAAGCGGAGCGATCCTTGCACGATGCACTTGCAGTCCTCTCCCAAACCGTCCGGGATCCCAAGACGACTCTAGGCGGCGGCTGTGCGGAGATGGTGATGGCAAAAGCGGTCGAGCAAGAAGCGCCGAACGTGGCGGGGAAGAAGGCGATTGCAGTGGAATCCTTCGCCAAAGCCTTGCAACAACTTCCGACCTATCTTGCCGACAACGCCGGATTCGATTCCAGCGATCTTATTGCTCGATTAAAGAAGGAGATCTACGATGGGAAAACGAGCTCAGGATTGGATCTGCTGATTCCCGGAGGCGGCGTAGCGGACATGAGGAACAAGGGAGTGATCGAGGCTTACAAGTTGAAGCGGGCTGTGGTTAGTTCCGCGAGCGAGGCGGCGGAGCTGCTCTTGAGGGTGGACAACATCATACGGAGCGCACCAAGGAAGAGGGAGCGGATGTGAGAAGTGGATATGTTTGGAAGGGCGATCGGAAAGCGAAACCCCAGATATGTACAACTCGGCTTTAGATATCCAATAAAATATTCCCTTGGGCAATGGCGCCCATGCTTTTAGCGAAGGATTCGAGCTGTCTCCCAACCCTGCCTTCAATGCCTTTGATGATGTTCTTGTTCTCTTCCCCGAACACTGTGGACGGTGGATGCTAAGCGCCCGGAGAGAATTTCAATCCATCCCTCATCTAGGTCAAGACTTGTGGAATGCTT
Source organism: Niebla homalea (assembly GCA_019925105.1). Taxonomy (NCBI): domain Eukaryota; kingdom Fungi; phylum Ascomycota; class Lecanoromycetes; order Lecanorales; family Ramalinaceae; genus Niebla; species Niebla homalea. The sequence continues at coordinate 505,562 of JAHGAU010000031.1, forward strand.
GGCTCGATAAATTATGTGAACCGACATGTTGTTATCGTTCCGTTCCGCTCTGGCCGACCTGAAGTTGTGAAAGTGAAACGGCCGGTGACAAGGGAGCGGATCAGCGGATTGCGTAGCGGAATGGACAATTGGGTCGCTTGGAGGGTGCGCTAATTGTGAATTGGGTAATAGGGATGTTTCATCGTCCAGACTCGAGCGAGTCCGTTGGCGAACCCTTGCTGTGCCTCGAGCCTTGTCCATCTCACGTCGTCAGCCATCTTTTCCACTCATTTCCACTATCTTTCGCCTTCTTCCAACGTCTATAACCTCCCTAAAGCCTGGTTATACCTCCTCTACGAATCTGGCTCATTACACCGAAGCCATGATCGTTCAATTTCCATGGTTCTGCAGACGTTTCCTGATCAAGACTGTATATTTCCTTGCTGCCTGTTAAGCCGTCAAGACTGGCACAATCATCGCAATGAGGCGGCCGCCCGGAACCAAAAAAAAGGCTGCTATATTGGCAGCTTCTCTGCTACTTGTACCATATATCAATGCATCGCCGAACCATGAAGACTTATACCATCGAAAAGCACCTCATGAGCAATCCACCGCAGATGATCAATTCACGAGATCGGGCATCCCAGGCCTTCGAAATGATGCACATCTCGAAGCAACACAATACAAATACATCAAAGACACTAACATTCTGAATGAGCGGAACAAAGCGAGCGCCGTCGCCACAAACCCCTCAGCTCTGGCTGGTGAGACCCCCCAAGCCGTGCGAGCTATCCAACCTGCACAACGAGGCTCTGCAAAGTCTGCCGGCCTTTCAACGCCGCTTCAAGCGCGTTCGTTGCATGATTGGGAAGTCGAGGATTTTGTGCTACTGGCGACCGTAGATGGCTCCATTCATGCCCGCGATAGGAAGACGGGCGCGGCCAAATGGGAGTTGGGCGTGGAGAAGCCCATGGTGGAGACTGTCTACCATACACGAAACAAGAGCGAGCTGGAGGGCTCAAGACCAGACTATGATTATTTATGGATCGTGGAGCCGAGCCGAGACGGCGACATCTACATTTATAACCAGGGGGGGTGGGGAGGTCTACAGAAATTGCATTTGACGGTGAAGCAGCTTGTTGCTGACATGTCGCCGTACGAAAGCGCCGACCCTGCAGTGGTCTACAATGGCGAGAAGAGGACCAAACTCTACACCGTGGATGCATCAAGTGGGACCATCAACAAAGTTTTTGGATCCGGTGGTGCGTTGAGTAAGGAGCCCAGATGCCCCAAACCAGGAGGCCTTGACCTTCTGGACGATGAGGAGTGTGGCTCCAGTGGGTCTTTTGTTCTCGGCAGGACCGAGTATACAATCACCATCCAGAACCGTGACACCACTGATCCCATCTGTACCCTGAGATACTCCGAGTGGGGCCCCAACACCCGTGACGGAGACCTCCACAGTCAATACTCGGTCAGTATGGACAACAAGTATGTCTACCCGCTCCATGACGGGAGCATTTTTGGATGGGATCACGGCAAGGTCGCCGAACGGCAACGAGCATACACACAAAAGCTCTCATCGCCGGTAGTGAGGGTCTTCGACGTCGCTCGCCCGCTTCAGACCGAAGATCAGGACCCTCAATTAGTCATCCTTCCCCAACCTATCGGGCCCATTGACCTCGAAGCCATCTACGGCTCTTCCGGTGCTCGAAATCGCATCTTTGTCAATCACACCGAAACTGGTGGCTGGTTCGCAATGTCTGAAAACACCTACCCACTGGTGGCTGGGAGGGCCAAGGAAGCTCAGTGCTATGACGAGGACTGGCTCGCATGGACGAGTGCCACTCAGTGCAGTCTAGATGAGCGGCAGGAGGGCTTTGTTGGAGTCCATGCTTTGTCCGAATTTGAGCCTCGACGAGATAGCCCTCTGACGATACCCAGTCGTGCACCAACCCCAGAGATCGGAGGAACACCGCCCGAAGCCTATGAAGAAGCATCCCGTCTTCCAGCCTTGTCATTGGTGGGGAGGAGCAGAATCATCAGCGGGGCTCTAGAGAACGTAGTCGATACACTGATTGTGCTTGCTCTGGCCATTCTCGCTTATGCATTTCTCAATCGCCAAAAGCTTTTGAAGGCCTTCAATGGGAACTTAAAGTTCAGGAACCCCTTGATTGTTGCAGAACAGACATCAGCCTCTGTTCCGGCGTCTCCCTCCGTCGCCCAGCCGCCATGGGCAAAGGAGACACAGGATGTTGTGAATACAGATAAGGGCCAGATGCAGGATGGCGCGGACAGAGACATCATCCGCGTTCGGTCGCGGAGTTCCACCTTGTTGGCGCCTGCCCCTCAATTGTCACGTAGCAGGTCGAACTCGAGCGATCTGCAACAGCCGGCCAATGCTGAAAGAGGTGTCCGGTTCCAAGAGCTACCAGAGCCATCTGTAGATGACGAAAACATGGACCCGAGCCAGTCTCCCCAACCGGGAAAGAAGAAAGCGAGGCGAGGGGTCAGAGGTGGAGCAAGACACAGCAAGAAAAAGCGAAGCAACGGTCAACACGAATCCAAGGACGAAGTTGACCAAACTGTCAAAGACATTATGGAAGCTCCCACGGATCCACCAGTTGCGGCTGTTGCCGTGGATGCACCCAACACAGTTGCCACCACAGCAGCTGAGATGGCAGATCCTGACGGTACACTTCGCATTGGCCACCTGACCGTCCAGACCGACAAGTTATTAGGGCACGGTGGGCATGGGACTGTGGTATACAAAGGTACCTTCGGTGGTCGGGATGTGGCGGTCAAACGCATGCTTCGGGAGTTCTTCGACATTGCTTCTCATGAGGTAGGCCTGCTTCAAGAGAGCGATGATCACCCCAACGTGATCCGCTACTTTGATAAAGAGGAGGACGGTCAATTCTTCTACATAGCCCTTGAGCTGTGTCCAGCTACTCTCCAAGATGTCGTAGAGCGACCGGAGAACTATCCTGCGCTTGATTCCTCTCGCGACCGACCCGAGATGCTCAGACAGATCACGGCAGGGTTGATGTATCTTCACTCGCTAAAGATTGTCCACCGTGATATCAAGCCGCAAAACATTCTTGTCTCATCCCCCAAGGTCAATCCTTTGAATCCCTCAGCAACACAGCAACCTCGACTGTTGATTTCGGACTTTGGCCTCTGTAAGAAGCTTGAGGCTGACCAGAACTCATTCCGCGCTACGACAGCCCACGCTGCAGGAACATCAGGATGGCGTGCTCCGGAGTTGCTCATTGATGATGACCCGAATCTCAAGCCCAATACTACGACCGATACCAACAATTCGGAGCCTTTGGTGATTGACACCCAGACCAAGCGTAGCGCTACCCGGGCCATTGATATCTTTGCCCTGGGCTGCATTTTCTACTATTGCCTGACAAACGGGCAACATCCGTTTGACAAGCAGGACAAATTCATGCGGGAAGCTAACATCGTCAAAGGAACCTACACCATCGATGCGCTTGGATGTCTCGGGGATACTCAGTGGGAGGCTCGAGATCTAGTAGAGAGCATGCTCAAACATAACCCCAAGCAGCGACCGGATGCGGCAGCGATACTGCGCCATCCATTCTTCTGGGACACAGAGAAGCGGCTACAGTTCCTGTGCGATGTCTCTGATGGCTTCGAGCACGAAAAGCACATGCTCGACGAATGGACAAAGGTCCATCCCGACCGCCCCGACGGGTACAGCGAGCACCTCGAATATCTCGAATCTTGCATGAATCAAGTCCTGGAACCCCACCATCATGGAGACTTCCTGCGCGCGCTTCCCCGGGATTTTGTCGATACGTTGGGGAGGCAGAGGAAGTACAAGGGCGGGAGTCTGTTGGATCTGCTGAGGGCGTTGCGGAATAAGAAGAACCACTTCAATGATATTCCGGACGATGTGAAGAGGAGGATTGGGAGATTTCCGGAAGACTATCTGACGCTTTGGACGAGAAGGTTTCCGAACCTGCTACTGACTTGTTGGAGGGTCATCGTGGATGTGGATTGGACGAAGGTGGATCGCTTCAAGAGGTTCTATGTGTGATGACGGATTGGTCTTTCTGGATCATCACGGTAAGATGATTGGATAGCTCTCGCAATTTCATATATGTTCTCCGGACCGTGCCTCCGATCTCCCTCTGCTCTACCTGCTTGTAATGTGCAATGATCAGATGCGGTAAAATGACCATGCTCAACGACCTCAATGCGACACAGCGCCAATCCCTTCTTGCTGCAGGATCAGACCCAGCTGCGAGAGGACATGCCATGGACAAGCAAGATCTGTCCTGATGTCTACAACATTGCCTGCACCTCTTCTCTATCGTACAAATTAATCAAGTGCAGAAGTATTATGCGGGATAGGGGAAACCCAGAGCGTAATTTATCAAAACGGTGAAGGAAAACAACCAACCGACCAATCGAGTTTGTGTCTGCGAGGCGGCCGCCGTTGGCTTATGGCTTGCTGTTTCATCGATAGACGAAGGATTCGTACGCGTTTAATAACAAAAAGTATATCTACCAAAATGCGCCGTCAGGCTTCATCTACCCTCAAATCTCCTGATAACGCTGCTCCTCCGCTTTGCCTTACGTCAATGACGTCTGACTCCTCCCATCGACTCAATTTCTTACTACAGATTGCGTTTTCAGCCGCAGAATCCCAGATACCATGCCCTCATCTAGCTGGCCCATCGTACCGTCACACTACACCATCCTTATCATAGGCGCTGGTTTCCAAGGCCTCTCCGCTGCTAATACATTCGTCACAATTGAGCCCTCCCTGCAGCCTAGATTACTCATCCTCGACGCCAACTCCACCATCGGCGGTGTCTGGGCTCGTCATAACCTCTATGAGGGTTTACGTACAAACAATCGTCAAGGTTACTATGAGTTTAGTGATTACCCTATGCTGGAAGCGGGGTTGGGTGTCGAGCCGCAAGGGGAGCTGAAGGGGCAGGTGGTGAGCGAGTATGTAGAACACTACGCTGAGAAGTTTAAATTGTTGGAAAGGTGTAGGCTGGGGGTCAAGGTATTGGGGGCGAGGCTAGGTGTGGCAGAGAAGGTAGTGGGGGTAGGAAATGGTGATTCGAAAAGCCAAGGAGAGGATGAAATATGGACTGTCGAGATCGCCAGTGTGGAGTACCTGGAGCAAAGACAGCACCTTACATGTGATAAGCTCATCATCGCCACAGGCCAGCATTCGGATCCTTACATTCCCTCATTCTCCGGTGCTCCGTCTAACATGACCCCAGGCACAACTGCCTACCAAACTCATAGGGTCCCCATCATCCACACCAAGCAACTAGGTACAGAGGGCCAATCACTGCTTAACGAGAGGAACATCAAACATGTCACAATCATCGGCGGTGCTAAATCCGCCCATGACGCCGTATACATGTTCGCCACGGCCGGGATAGGCGTGACATGGATCACGCGCAGGAACGGCCGCGGCGTCATGCCAATGGCGAATTCATTTCCCCAGATCGGGCCCCTAACCTTCTTCCTCGAAGGCCTGCTGATGTCTCGTCCATTGTCGTGGTTCGGTATCTGCCCTTGGAGTGATGCTGATGGCTTTAGGTGGATTAGGAGACTCTTGCACAGCACACGAGTGGGCCGTGGGCTCGTCAGGGCCTACTTCAACAGTCTGAGTGCAAGCTCGCTCGATCAGGCCGGGATCTTGAAGTATGAGAAGACGAGGAAGCTGGTGCCGGACCAAGGGTTGATGTGGTACGGCACCCAAGCAGGCACACTGCAGTACCCTGTCAACATCTACGAGATGTTCGCCAACAACCACGAGTGTAATTACATCAGGGAAGACATTGTCTCGATCGCCGGCAGTACCCTCTACCTCGCCAACGGCCAGAAGCTCAAAACCGACGCCATTATCTGCGCCACCGGCTACCACTACGCCCTCCCCTTCCCCCTCGAACCAGCCTCCGAAAGCGTGCGCTGGGGCGTCCCACAGAGTTCAAGGCCAAACGCTGACCACTGGCTCGGGGACCTCGACAGCCAAGCCGACAAGGAACTCCTCTCCCGCTTCCCCGAGCTGCTGAACAGCCCCGACCCCAAGACCTCTCACCAATCCGACTCCCTCACCCCCTGGCGCCTCTACCGCTTCATCGCCCCGCCCTCCCAGGTGCCGCTCCCCGCACAGAAACGCAACCTCGCCTTCCTGAACACGATCAGCAGCTACCAGACCACCATCAAGTGCGAGCTAACCGCGTTGTGGACGTACGCCTACCTGCACGGCCTCCTCCTCCCCCCATCCTCGTCGTTTGCTGCAACGGAAGCTGATGCCATGGCGGAGGCAACGCTATGGTCACGATTCGGCCGCTGGGCTAAACCCATGGGCTTGCAGGGTAAGGCTGCGGACTTTGGCTTCCATGATAGCATGCCGTATTTCGACACGTTGATGCGGGATCTTGGGTTGAAGGCGTGGAGGAAGGGAGGGGGATGGTGGGGCGAGGTTTTCGGGGGGTGGTATACCGTGAGCGAGTATAGGGGGGTTGTGGGGGAGTGGATGGCGAGACAGAAATTGGAATCCCTATCTGGGGGCCAAGGGAAGGAGAAGGTGGTGTAGCTGGGTTTGAGGATACAAAGGTTTATCCAAGGTCTTACTGAATTGATATGTGGATTGCCTGCACATTGAAATGCTGAGCTACCGCTTCAACGTCAATCAGCCTTGCATATTGGACATGGAACATCGAGAGAAAAGAGGTAGGAGGTGGAATTTGTCCGATTCTGCGATCTATATGCCTGAAATCATGCCGTTGCACAAAACCAGGCTAGACATGCTAAAGGTTTCTAGCTTTTGATATCACATTCGATACCTATCGGCTACATTCTGGCTGTTATGTGGGATCCTCCTATCTTAGTCAGAGCCAACCTACAAACATGACATTACCGACAAACACAAACATCCCCACCGGAGGACTGCCAATATCCATTGAAGAACCATGGTCTCGCTATGATTGGTGATCGATCTGGCAGCTATAATTGGACATATATGGAAAGCACCCATCTATATCTCCGGCATGTAGGACCAAATACTTGGGTAAACAGAGACGTATGCTTTGTCTGTATTCTATACCAAACCCTCCCCCGGCTCAAGCCCAAACTCTGTCAATTGACTTCAGCATACCTACACATACATACATACATGCATACATACATAGTACCCCAACCCAATCCTCACCCCAGCTCAGACCATGTCAAAAGTATTCCAGATAAGTAGGTATGCCCCTAACAAAAGCCGTCCCCAGAGTCCTTCTCCTCGTCCACGCCGTCAGCGGCTCTCTCCCTCAGCATCTAGATCCAGATCCATCATCGATTCCTTCTTTGACCGGATGATGGATGGAGGATCTCGGTGGGTGGGATTCATCAGACAGCCCGCAGATTGATGATGATGCTGCTGCTGACTACTACTAATAACTTACTTGCTACTAACTAGCTACCAAGACTCGTGTGTGTGGCAGAGTAGGAGGAGTTGGGGGGGCTCGACGTCCCATCCGGCGTTTCTCTGGGTGGTTATTTGTTTACCTACCTAGCTACCTACTGCGGTTCTGATGATGATGATGTTGTTATTGGGGGAGCTTTTCAGATGTGTATCTATATGTTTATGTATGTACGAGGTTCGTTGTCGTTTTTCAAAAACGGGTTTGGGTGGGTGGAGTCTAGCGGCGTCTATGCTTTTTCTTCTATGCCCAGAGAGATAGCTACAGGATACTCTGTGTGTGTGTGGTCCGGACGATAATGATCAACTCGATTTTTATTTAACAAAGCAGCAGAAACCAGAATGGGCTCCTGTATTTGCAGCAGCGTGCTGTTTGTATGGGAGAATCCGAGTTCGAGATACGCCATACAGGCGTCCTGGCCATCCACGCCAATCTTAGGAATACATGACGTCGCCCCCGCCCCGGCCTCTTGAAAGGCCTTGCCTATCATCCGCTGCATATCCCTCGCCATACCAGTCGACCCCATCCATCTTCGCCATCGTACTCGAAGACTCCTCCATGTGCCGATCATGGAACGCCCCTCCCCATCTCCTCGCTACCCCCCCCGGGCTATAAACGTTCGAGCTTTGATAGCATCCCGAAATCCTCCTCCTCCTCTTCCAGCCAGTCAACCAGTCAGTCACTGATTCCCCAGCGTAATACTCCCAATCATGAACCATCCACGTCGCGAGATCGGGGCAGATGCTTCAGCAGGCCCGGCCGGCCGGCCAGCCGTCCCAAACCCTGGCGTGCGTGCGTGCGCAGCAGTACCCTCGGGGGGTGCTTCACACGCTGGATGGATACGGGGGGAGGATTGTGTTCGCGGCGTTTTTGTTCGAGGTCGTCCGTCCTCACTGGAGGTATATGTGCCCCCCAGCCCCCCGGCTGGCTTGAGTTAGTGTGTGTGTCAGCGAGCAGGGTTTGAGATGACGGACGCACAGAGGTCCCTGGCACGTTCCTACCTGGATGACGGGAGGATCAGGAAGGGGGAGGGGCAACTTGGGACCAGTTAAATCATTACGTCCCCACCACGACAGTTCCGGCAGTGGGGACGATGCGGGGGAAAGAAATGGTCATTTTTTTCACCGAGTGTGAGATATTAGGGGATGGGGAAGGGCTTGGTGGCGGACGGCGCTTGGGGAGATGAGGTTGGATGTCGAAGCGGCCATCGCGAAGTGGGCGGGCGAGGTGGGATTGCAAGCTACGTCGGCGATGACGGTGGCGTTGATTGGGGGCATTGTAGTATAGCTGCGTGGACGACCTCATGCTTCAGGCTGTCTGTTCCAGAGGTAGTACTGGAATGTTTCCAAAACGGCAGGGCTGCTGCGTTGGTCGCGATCCTGGCTCACGTAGGTGGATGGAACATCGATGGCAATGTAGTGATGCATCGGCCCCCAACTCACAGTGCACACATCTGCCCTCGACGCCGAACCAGCAAGCTTCCGGAATAGCTCCCCGTAGAGGGCGATGATACTGCAGCACGGTTCTGAATCGTCTCGAGCCCCCATTGCTCAGGCAACATGGCTGGGTGCACGGAAGTTCTCTTCTCCGACATTTCATTGCCCTGTACTCATTCCATCAGAGTCCAAAGAATATATTGAAAGCTTGGGCCGTTTCACGCTCTTGTGCTACCTTTGGTGCCGTCTGCTAGCTAGCCCCTTTGCTATTCCGCCAAACCTAATTCACAAAGGTCCCAGGAGTCTGGCGTGCTGTAGAGGATTAGCTAACGCTATATAACCCTGCAGTTTTGGTAAGGTTGACAGTGAAGGTGTAACATCTTTGTGGTACCTCATTTGTACATCATACGCGTAGCAACAAAGCTGGGATCTATCATGCAACATGAAAAGCTTTTAAACAGGGGACTGCGAGCGGAGAGACTCGAGTCTCGAACCCCTTGATCAAAGTGGAAAAGAGCCAGAGAGCAAAAGGGCAAAAGGGCCAGGCCCCCAGCGTGAAGCTGAGGAGCCCCCTACGGACTAGGAACCGGTAGCCGATGTATTCCCCCAGAGGTTCCCAAGCCTGGCGGCGAGTGCAGCACAGAGCTTGTGCTAGTGACATTCACGTTGAAAGGATCTGATCGCTTCATGACAAATGGGGGCTAGTAAGACTTGAGCCACGACAGGTTCATTTCACGAATGAGTTTCTACATGATTCCATAGCTCTATATCGGCTCTGCTACATCAGCTTAGGATGGACAAGTGAGACTCCTTTACAACCTTCAAAGCGTCACGAACAGTCTCACAATTGTGCGGGGTATCATGTTATTTTACAATCTAGGAAAGGGGATAAAGCAGAGGAGAATCCATTTACCTTCCCCTACAAGAAGCCCGCCAAGAGGATAATCAGAGTGAGTATCGCCCAGCTGCCATGTCCTACGTCAGTCCTGCCTGCAGAACCCATTTTCGCATGCAAGTAAATCACGTACCCCTTGACGCCACCCTCACGCGCAGTAGGCGTCGACGACGATGTCGAGGTCGAGCTTGGCGACACAGCACTCGACGTCGCCGCAGAAGTGGAGCCTGGCTTCACCACATTCTGCGCGAACTGCCCCAGCACGTTTCCGGCGGGCGAATATTCACAGAAGACCAGCCAGCCACTCTTCCCGCAATCCTTGGCCCCACAGCCCGTGCTCGTCGTGCCCTTCCACACGAGCTGTGTGAAATGACCGGTGGCCTCGCTGAAGCCCGGATCCCCATAATTGTATTCTTGCCGCTCATCACCCCACCCGTCGATGGAGGCTGTGATGTCGGGATACCCTTCGGCCAGATTTTCACCATAAGGACCGCCTGTGTGTGCGAAGTTGCATGGCTGGACGTGTGAATCGGCGTACTCGGCAAGTGTGTCGTTCCATGTCAGGGCGGACGCGTCATGCTGTTTCCGGTAGGTGTTTGTGGAGTTGAGGACGGCAGCTTTTAGGACACTGTTGCTTGTGTATTGCGGCGAGGGCGGGGTTGAGGAAGGACCAGTGATGATCGTGACAGGTGAGGCGGTCTTGTGGATCGTAGTCACAATGTTTTGGGCAATGATCGTGGGGCAGAGGAGGCAGACGCAAAGAAGATGGGGGGTGAACGGGAGGAGGTTCATTCTGGCTTGGCTAGTCGATGTATGGAATTGTTCGGCAGGCAGAGCATGCAGCTTTGAAGTTTGTGTCAGCACAAAGGATGCATTTTGCCGAGTGGAGAGTGAAAGAACAGCACAGCAGGAGACAACAAAGGAAGAAAGGAAGTCGCTGTCGGTCAGATGCAAAATTACAACTTCATAGAACTCTGTTACTGGGGGCATTTCGCGGTCACGCATGCATTCAGGCCTGGCTTATCGAGACCACACTCTCAACGGCATCTTGCAATTGGGCAGGCCATCTTCGAAATCGTTTGATTGTAGAGATGTGACCAGGATGTTGATTGGCAGATGAAGCATGAACCTTGAAACTTGGGGGGCTCAGGGGCATGCTCGGCATGGTCATCAAGCCCCGTGGTCTTGGCAAAGCGCTTAGCGCGCATCGGTTCGGGTAGCTCGGGCTACCAAAGGCATGGGCCCAAGGGGGAGGATATCACAATGTTCGTCCACAACTTCACCTGGTCACCACGACCTGCTGTTACGATAAATGTTCACGAGCTGAGGACTGGCAAATCTTGCAGACTTATACAGAATCTTCAGCTGTTGCTTGAGCTTGGATGCGTATGCCGGCGAAGCCTGCCCACCTTCACCGATTTTGCCACCTACGCTGTTGTAACATGTGTCCATTGACTCGAACCGCGATCACGAATGGAGATCAACAGATCCAGCATCGTTTAGAGCTCATCTCTGTAGGTGGAAGGATGGTGTATAATTGGAAATTTATTTGCTTGGCGAATGAGCGCCTGGGTTAGGTAAAGGGTCTCAACATTGAGAGACCATGGAAAGACAATTATGGTGGTAAGTAGGTGGAAGCACGCGACAAGAGGACAGAGGTCTCCTTCGATACCAGATATGTCGCAGCTTGCAGCCAATGATTGTGCTTGCGCTTGAGTCGCCAGGAAAAAGCTGCTGTCTCTGAAGACGAATTACCCGCCCACACACGAAGCGACCATTGAAATTGTTCCTAAAATGTCGTCCTCGTACAGAAGACTTCTCGATCTCTATCCATAACAACATGATGATATTCCTTCATGGTTGCGCCTCAGCCACAATCGTCTGGCTTGCTTTCGTCTTCTTCAATGCCTTGCCGCGAACCCTCTCTAGCCCTATTGCGGAGACATCTGCCTCCAACACCAAAGTACCATCTTCGCCCTTTCACAACAATCCAGGATACCTCTCTATGAACCAGTCTGCCATCCAAGCTATAGAACTCCATTGCTGGACAGAAGATGAACGCCCCGGACGCCCTGCAGCCGCCTGGCTCTGCGAAGAAGCCATCAACGAAATCATCACGCGTGACGGCATAAACCAATTCAGACTCAAGCAGCATTTCTACCATAGTGGCTCAGCAACACCGGTCGGAGCGCGGCCGCACAAGGTTCCCGACTACTGGGAACTCAAATCTGGAGGAGATGAGTGCCAGATCTACTTGACTTCTCTCTTGATGACTGCAGTGGATGAGTTCTCGTTGCAGGACGTGACGATTGCTGCGCAGAAGATCATCAATCAGTGCACAACAGGGACGAAGAGCGGTCTGGGTGGGTACGCGTTCATCGGAAATGGCAAGACCTTCTTCACGTCCGTCAATGGGGAATGGGATTGGCCAACTGGGAATCCTTTCAACTCCACGGATGCTGTTGATGCTGCGGTTCAATCGGTGGATATAGCTTAGGTGGATCGATATGGCCATATATCTCTCTAGTGGTCGACTTTTCTCCAAAATTGATCCTGAATCTCGCTGATCGCCCAAAGCCGTACGTACGTAGGGAGTATCAAGGTGAAATGGGCGAATGCATCTGAATTCGTTGCATTAGATCTGAGAAACTCCTAGAAAACACAATAACTGCAAAAGCCAGTGTTTTCTGTCTCATTGATGCACCCATCGAACTGCCTTAGTGTATAATGGGGTTTTGGCCCCTCACAGCCCCTGCTCCTGCGACCGCGTCGTTCTTATATATGACTGCCGCCAGAGATTCGTGTTCATTACGCACCATGCCATATAGTTTGCGCGCGAGCCTAAATGATGATGGCTGAAGTAAGCTATCATAAATTCACAAAGGGGTTTCCTCATCTAAGAATTGCGGACTCCCAAGCGGTGCTGGATACGATACGAAGCTACCGCAATATCGATGGAGTCGTGAGAAACGTTTCTGAGATCTACACACCCTCAAAAGCTTTTCTGACGTGTGGTGAAATCTGGTTCACAGTGAGGCTGTATCAGCTCAAGGCCTCCGAGCTGACTATATCGAAAATTGTCTTTCGACATGAGCAGCGCAGTAAGATGCTCGTCATTGCTTGTTCTAGATCTTGAGCTACGAACCGGGCGATGAGCTCTCAAGTCCGATTGAAGCTACGTGCGAACAACTGGAATGACGGACGAGCAAGCCTTTGCCGCAGAGCACTTTCCAGATAGGAGTTTATGTCGAAGAACAAGGTGGGCTGGCTCACAAGACAGGCTAGATCGAACCGAAGAAAGAAGTATGGCAGACAAAATGAGCATGCTTAGATGAAGGGTCTCTCAATCACCCCCACATTTCCCATGAAAGTCTTTGCATATACTGCCGTGGGATAGCAGTGACCCATTGATCTCAATATTCAATGTGATTGACGGGGAGAGCTGCGTTTAGCAAGCTGAGACAGATCGTGCACCAGGATATCCTGTCTCGGCTTGGAACATGATCATATGGGCTCCATAATTTATGATATCTCCATTCCTTGACTTCCGACATCGAAGACTAGCTTCAAAGATTTTACTCGTGATCGAGTAACTCGAGGAGGCCATCAAGTGAACAATTCCACGCTAGATGCATCAAAGCATGCGGCTAAGACCTGGGAAGTGCAGTGCATCGCTTCCACACGAGACTTTGGGGGTAAGAGGGAGCATGCCATGAGAGACAATATGGAGGTCTAGACTTGTGATGCTTCTCTCGATTAAGCCTTCCGGGATAGGCCCGCTGAGTGGCCGTGCTACCGCTCAAAGGGGGTTCTCACACGTTGTAAAACGCATCGGATGCGTCCCCCAAAGATATCTAGATCGACATTACCGATTGTAGTGATGGATGCAAGTGCGGTACCATGGCAGTAAGGGTTAGCCCAGCCATTACTGAAGGCGGACTGGCTGGCCAGATCTCGAGTTCGTCATGTACTCCTCCGTGACAGCAGGAATAGCCTAGATATGCAAGCCATTAGTTGTATCGACTGACCCGGTCGAACTGATAGAATCGACTGGCGCGCGTTCGGCGAGAACAAATCTAGCCTAATCGAGAAAGGCAGCGCAACGCAAGCTGGAAATGCTTTAGGAATGCTCCGAAGGGTTTACTAAGTGGTGACTGAAAGCCGATGTTTCAGGAGAACGCATTCGTTGCGAAGGTGGTAACGCAGAAGAATGCTTCAGCCGAGCGAGTCTGTCAAAGCAATTATGCAGAGAAATAGCCAGGCAAGATTGTTAGCAAGCATGGTACACTTGTGTATGGATCACGTCTCTCAGATCCTCGGGGAAATACAGAACACTGATGTGCCCTGAGACCCATCTCACCCTGCCACTCATTGATTAGATGAGATGATGTGGCGATCTGCAGATAAGATCTCCAGACGCACATAAACGTGGGGTAGACCTTTACATTGGGTGTATTCTTGAAGGTCTAGACTCTTTCGATGCGAAGGCCACATGCGGGCGTTGCTGGCATGCTTGGTAATGGGTGGTGCGGAAATATCCTCACAGAATGAGATGGCGCCCTTGGTAGCGCTTTGGGCGGACAATGCCAGCATCCGATCCAGCCTAATCATAAGGCTTGATCGGAGGCCGAAATTCTCAACATCTGCTGGATGTATACAAAACTCCCGCAAGAGGGAAACCTAAGCAGGCGACTTGTATAGCTCTTCTTACTGCGTCGTTGCCGACTTAGACGACCCAGAGCATTTGACGGGCCCGAAGGGCGACGAATGAACAACCCCAGCTTGCAGGATAGCGATGCATCGGAGGTATTCCCGAGTACCTTCTGGACCGATCATCATGGATCCCCAGATCCCAAATCTGAGAAGGAGATACAGAACCATTGCCGATGTTGCTGTATAAGTATCAGTTCGTTTCCCGTTTGCGTTGATCCTCATTCAAGGTAATCTTCTCTCCCTCTCTCGTTCTATCCTTGATCTTTCTTTTCAATTAAAATTTGCTTATCTCAAAGCAGAGCAAGGCTCAGAGGCCTGCCGGCTAGATCTTCACAAAACATTCCTGTCAAGTTACACCAGAGTCTAGCACTCGCGACCGACTATGGACATTATATAACGCTCCAATGTGGTACACAAGCTAGAAAAGCGTGGCCTTCTCATTGCAATCAACTGTATCGCCGCTCTGTCCATCTTCTTCTTTGATTATGATCGTGGTATGATGGGTGGTATCAACACTGCCCCCGATTACTATGAGAAGACGATGGAGTTCGGTCACCCGGCCCCAGACGGAACACCTGTAGTCGACAATACCCTCAAACAGGGAGGCATCGTATCCATCTATTATCTCGGAACTCTCATCGGATGTCTGGCTGATGGCTCGGTTGGTGATCGCTATGGACGCATCAAGACCATCGGTCTGGGCGCTGCTTGGGTTGTCATTGGTGCCTCGCTTCAAACCTCAGCCATGAACGCTACCTGGATGATCCTGGTCAGTCAGATCAAATATGATTGAATCGAAATGCGCTCACTTTCGCCAGCTCGCCTGGTCAATGGCTTTGATACTGGTATGCTCAACGCTATCGTTCCTGTATGGGCTCCTGAAACTGCTGAGCATACCTTACGTGGACAATTCGTCGCCATTTAATTCACACTCAACATCTTTGGTGTGGTGGTGGCTTACTGGACTGAATACGGCTATGGCTTCTATCAGAAAGGGTTCATAGGCTTCACTTGGAGGTTTCCCATCGGTTTCCAGATCGCCCCCCTGCTGTTACTGTTCGCTCTTGTCTGGTTCTTGCCCGAATCCCCTCGTTGGCTCGTCAAAATGGGCCGTGATCGAGAGGCCCGCTATGTCCTCGGCCGTCTTCGTGGCGAGACCGGTGAAGACCACGGTAAGGCCGAAGCTGAATTTTAAGATATCCGCTGCCAGTCGCCAGTCTTACTTGCTATGCAATGCTCTTTGGTATCGGCTCGGGCAAGCTTCATACCGGTCGTCGCGTTCAGCTTGTCATCTGGCTTCAGATCATGCAAGAGTGGATTGGTATCACAGGTGTCACCATCTTTGCACCAACGATCTTCCGTACTGCAGGAATTGCCCACGCTGATGTTCAGTGGCTCTCTGGCTTGAACACCATCACCTACACTGTGAGTCCTTAATCGGTCCACTGATACTTGGACCTACACTGACAATTGCCTAGCTGGCGACACTCATCTGCGTCTTCACACTTGATCGCATTGGTCGCCGCTGGACCCTCTACTGGGTTTTCATGTTTCTCGCTGGTGGATTTGCTCGCCTTGGTCTAAACTACACAGCAGCTGGTGAAATTGCCACAGCCAAAGTATACAGCTCGGGGGCAGTGGCCATGATCTTCCTCTTCACCGCGACCTTTGGCGCCACATGGCTTACTGTGAGTTTCATCATTATCACCATCCTTCATCACCACTCTCGGGCCATGCTAACTTATGATGAAGGTTCCTTGGCTATACCCTGCTGAGATATTCCTCTTGGAAGTTCGGGCTAAGGGTAACGCATGCGGTGTTGTTGGCTGGTCCCTCGGCAATGGCTGGCTCACCCTCATGCTGCCGATCGTCTTCAAGGCGCTAGGCGAGAAGGCGTACTACACCTTCGGGATCGCGAACGTTATAACCCTACCCATGGTATACTGTCTCTACCCTGAATCCAATCAGCGTACCCTGGAAGAAATGAATCTCCTCTGCGCCTCCGATCGCTGGTTCGTTTGGGATTGCGAGAAGGACTTCCGTCTCCTCAAGGAGCAGAACCCCGAGCTTGTTCAAGCAGCCGAGCGTGGCCACTCCGTTGTCGACCCAGAAACTGGCCTGCCAAAGAGAGCCTCAATGCGCGCTCCCCGAAACATGAGCTTGGACGCCATTGCCTACCATCATGACGACGTTGAGATCGAAAAGCAGGATTGTAAGCACGAGAAGTACTAGATATTGAGAAGAGCTCACAAGCAAAACCAGTCGACAGGCGAGCAAGCAAAAGGATCTTGGGAAGGGTGAAAGAAGGAGATTAGGATTGCCAATGGATACAATACTGAAGGGAGAGCGGTGCAAGCATCAGACAGGCGTTGGTTATGGACTGGTCAGGGATCGTGCAGCAGAAGGCGCTGGTGGAGCATGTGAATTTTCCTCTGAGGATGTTCCAGAGCATATTTTGTAAATAGCATGATAAGGGCAAGAAAAAGGACAATTGAAGAGAAGTATTCTAGATCTTTGAGTCGTTTTCTCTATTTCCGGGGATCCCATATCGCATCAGGCATCGTCCGCCCCTTCCTTCAATCGGGCCGATAGATTCTAGAGGAATGTCATCCACTTCCCGTCAGTATCTAAACATTGCCCACGATCGAGGCAAGCCTCTGCAGGCAGGGTTTTCGAAACAGAACCGGATCCAAATTGCACAGACTGGCCAGTACACGACCTTGATGAATGCTCTCCTTATCAGCCTGCTATCGTCCTCGAAAGCTCAATCTGGTCCACTAAGAGGACCAGCCTTGCCACCGCTCCTCAGCTGTCAGGCGCTCTTGCGTTTCATGTCTTCGGTCTTCGGTTAAACTACGGCTAAAATAGTTCCAAAGAAGCGGAATAGTTCCGCCTGCACAAGCCCAATGAGAGCTCAACTTGCGTTCGAGATTCACTTTCCTTTCTGATATCCGCTCTCTCCTCTGCCGCATTGCTACCACCAGCCAAGGCAGTCGCGAGTCTTGCGTCCATGGCTTCCTTGTCAACTCTAACCTTAGCATGAAGCGCATTCGCCTCCAAATCCAAATTGTTCCATGGGACAAACCGAGTCCACCTCCTGTAGCAAACCAGCAAGCGCGTCAAGATGAGGTCAGACCTTGGACCCAACCTGAAGATGCGGAGAACACACTTCAACAGCTCGTAGAAAACATCACTCAAAGATATGGGAGAATCTACGTTGGCAGAGGGTGAGCCAATGGCACGGCGCAAGGTCGCACTTGCAGTGTGAAGTATGCTGACGGATGTGCCATTGGTAGAGCATTGAAGGTCAAAGAGCTTCAAGACTCATGGGGAAGCACCTTGGATCTCACCGACACAGTCGGAGACGTCTTCGATGACCGATCGTCGAGTGGCGACATCCTCACCTCTATCTGCAAAGTCATCAGATATCCCCCAAATCCTGCCGAGCTCCATAATCCAAATCGATTTGCTTCACTACTCCCTGAGTCGTCAGCACGACCACAAAAGCGTCCTCCTCCGCCTCTATTCAGTCATCCCCCGCGGCTACACCCCAGCATCGAAAACGCTGCTGAATCAGCCCGCCAGAGCGCTTTCGTTCAACCCAACAAGCGACGTAAGACAACGCGCGAAGCCAGTACTCGGGACTGCAATGCACAAGCTGTTCCCTTAAGTCAAGAGCGAATAGAAGAGGGTCACAGCCAGCGCTCAGAGCATCAAGTGCTTGACTCCCAAAATTCACCTACGAGGAGTAAGAATATCTTTTGCTATTTTTCGCTACCACTAATCTTGATTTTAGATGGAAACTCCTACGGGACCCCAAACTCCTCGAAGAATCGCGATCAAGCGCCCAGCACTCAGAACAATTTCCATGTTGTACCAGATTCTCCTATCAATGGGCGCCGGTCGGCTTACCGTCATGACCGTGAGCGTACCAAGTCCGAGTCTCCTGAGCTGAGGGTTTCGGTTCATGATGTGGCTCCTTCACAGGAAGAGGTGAACCAAGCGAAAAAACCATCCAGGCTTGCAAGCCACCCTCCCAGTCATGAACGCCTTAACAATGATCCACAGCCTGTGGTCTCTTCACAGCCAAGTGAAATAGTAGAAGTCGATGAAGCTCGCTCGTTGCCTTGTCTTCGTCCAGAAGCGAATGCCCAAAAGACCCTTTCCCTTACACCGAATCTGTCTGGCACAAAAGCCAGCCTTCAAACGTCACCTAACATCCTGACAAACCCACCTGTCACAGAAGCAATTGCTCGAACTTCACCTGGTCATATACCAGACCGACCTGTCCCAGGCTCAATTGCTCATGCTGAAGCGACTCATACTAGAAGGACAAAGGCAGATGTTTTCGATCCTATTGAGTCAGATTCCGAGGGATTCCAGGCTCGACAGCGCATGTTTCCTGCGAAGCGATTGAGGTTGAGTAAGACACCCGACAAGACTACTACCATCCCAGGCAAGGGTCTTACTATGAGCGCTCCAAAGTCTCAGCTCAGACGCCCAAAGGCAAATGGATTTTTGCTGAGCACATCAAACAATAGCAAGCCCCAAGATTCAGGTATGGTTTTCGACCTTCTGTCACTGGCAGCCTCGGCTCTGGCCGAGTGGGTGAAGGATTGACTGACGAGCAAATCTTCAGAATCGAATCATCACGGCGTGGGGGCCACGAGCCCACGCGCGACCATGACAGGGTATGAGAAAGGTATTGCTGTATATGTTCCATCACCCAAGTCGGTCAACGATCGCGACAGAGCTCCGGAAGCTGTGCCTCTAAATCCGCAAGCGCGTTCGAGCCCTAGGTCGGTCGAAGCTGAAGTCAGTGCCGAGGTCCTGTCTCAACTGGCCGCTTCTGAGATCAATTTATCTGACAAGGAGGACCAGAGGGCGGATCAGTCGGAGCCTCCGCAGCCATCAAGCTCTAATTCTCAAGATAGCTCAGAGGATGCTAAGTCGCAATCGATTGATGCCACCAATCATCCTAATGAAGGTGATGAATTACCTCAATTATCTCCGAACGACGATGTTGCTGGATCAAGCGCTTCGAAAAGCTTGAATGTACAGGAGATCACCAACGCAGGGGCTGAAAGTCAAACCGCAGGTCAACCTTCAGGGGGTCCAACAAAATCTCTCATGGGACCTCCAGCGATACCGAATGCCTATGTAGAGCTATGGAAAAAGTCCAGTCCGGCTGAGAGAAACAATCACCCTCAGGAAATGGCAAGCCAGACGCTCTCCCAGGGTTCTCAACTGAACATGACGACGTTGGATGATTCCACAGCTCAAATACCGAAGATGACAAGTGCAAGCTATCCCAGCAAAAAGGCCTTGCAAGAAAAGCGGTTGACTGAACAGGCTGAGAAAATGATGGTAGCAGCTGATGGCGCCAGGCAGCTACAGCTGGACCAGGCCAGGCTACAACAAGGCGCCAACACGCCCAAGGCTAATGGCTGGACCGCCGTCAATAGAAACACTGCCCAGCAACGACCGATGACAAAGAGGCAAGAAGCCGATCAGAAGCGTAGAGAAACTCAAAGTGCGGCAGCAAAAAGATTTCGCGAGAAGAATCAATACGTGACGTCAAGCCCACATGAAGTAGCCTTAACGAACAGTCAAGGGATCCCATCTTCACAGTTATCTTCAAGTCGAAAGATTGAATCAGAAGGCTTATCGTCCTCTGCATCCAACGTTGACAGTATGTCAAGCTCCAAACGACGCACTCTTACTCCTTCTCATCCCCCGCCTACTTCATCCGATCCACGAAAGTACTCAAGTCCACTGAGCTCCAGGTCTGTTGCGAGTAACGGCCTCCCTTTGAAGAGCGCCCTCAAACAACCTGCCAGCAATTTAAGGCGATCTGTGTCACAAGTCGCGTTCAATGAGAAGGTGTCTGGACCGATGGCGGAAAGCAGAGCATCGAGTGGTGTATCTAGTAGCCCTTTGATCCCCCAAATGCCCAAAGATCCTCCAGCTTCGACGTTGACTAAAGCCAAGCCAGCTGCAGTCCCTGCGAAGCCTGTGACTGAAACCCAAAGGAAGGGGACCACGAAGCCTACAACAAAGCCTGCCAC
This sequence comes from Niebla homalea, assembly GCA_019925105.1. Lineage (NCBI taxonomy): Eukaryota > Fungi > Ascomycota > Lecanoromycetes > Lecanorales > Ramalinaceae > Niebla > Niebla homalea. The sequence continues at coordinate 526,128 of JAHGAU010000031.1, forward strand.
AAGGAAGGTTCAGTCCACGCTCAACGTCACTCGTGATAAGAAACAAAAAGGACGCCTAAGAAATCCCCCATTTACCAAGGAATTGCTCCAACAAGACAAGTCTAGTAGTTCATCCTCAGACGACGACAGCTCAATCTCATCATTCCTTTCGGATGAGGTTGCTGACATCGGCATCAGCAAGGCTGGTCCAAGCTCCAAGCAGAAACCAACGTCCATGAAGAACGTTCAACCTAGGAAAAAGCCACTGACGCAAACGGAGACGTCGAAGATCAAACCATCTAGTGCCCTGCCTGAGGCATTCTCGTCATCCATTGATCCGGCCCTTCAAGCGCTAAAACCCTCGGCAAGCCAATCAAGTGTTATCACGTCTACCCATGGCTCTCAATCCAATCACGGCTCATCCAAGCACGCAGAGGAGCCGACGTCAGGTCAAATAGGAACCTCGGATAACAGCTCCGACTCCGAGTCCGATTCGGACGACGGACCTATTTTATCGAGGTGTGCCAAGCCTGCAAAGAATGGTGTTGGCAATCATCGGTCGTCTAAAGCCTCATCAGCATCCTCTGAAGACTCTGCACACTCCCACTCTGCAAATGTGGATCCTAATGATCAATTGCACCGTGAAACGCTGAAGTCACTATCGGCAGAGAAGACTAAGAAGTCTGGCAAGATCGGCGCGAATGGGATGTTGGCGAATGGAACACGAAATGCTAGTTACAAATATCCGAGCCTTAGCCAACTCAAGCGCGATGCTCAGGGGAAACCCTATCGACCTCGGGTTGTTCCGCAAAAGGCACACAATCAGATACAGGAAAAGAATCCAGTAGTATCAGAAAGTGAGTCTGACGAAGATGACAGTGAGAGCAACTCAGAATCTGGAAGCAACATTGCGGCTACGCATAAAAAGGAGTCTGGCTTTATGGCTGGGGCTAGGGGTCTTTGGAAACGTAAGCCTTAGTGGAGAATCTTGTCAGCGAGCACAATCACTGACAGCGGTCGTAGTCATGCAAACCAAGTAAGCGACCAGCTTGAATTTCGAGCCACAGGAGGAGGGATTTTCGGTTTTTGTTGCGTCTGAGACCTCAATGTATCAATACGGATGCCAGAAGCCAGGTAGGATGAAAGCTTCGTTGGATGCAAGCACAAGGTTTGCTTCATCTTTTATTTCTTGAGAGACAGAAAGGAAAGCAAGCTAAGCGGCCATGACTGTGCCCTTATCAAGACACTTGTGAGCAGGGTCTTTGTAGATCGCTTTAAGTGCATTAGTATTGCGGCTCCTTCAAAGAAAGGCAAAATACTTGAAAGTGAAGTTGCACTATCTTTCGGGTTCAAGAGTATAGAAATTGCTGAATTGGCTATATCAGCCACACAGTGCAGTCTAAGAGGGTAGCTCAGGAGCTCGCTAGCAAGTCTTCCGTTAATCACCACCTTGACCATGCTCCCTGCGTGCTCTTGGTGTCCATGCGCGGTGAAAACCTCCCCTGCAGTGTTCCCTCACAAGACAGCAATCTGCCATTGACCAGTACTTCGACATTGATCAGAACTTCTCCAGATACCAGCAATTCCCGAGCGACCAATGCTTACCCCAATTCCCCACGGATGAGCACTTCTCCGTGACTTACCAATACCCCATCACGGCGCACGAACCTGCAATTCAGCCATTTCCCTTCATGCGGCTTCCCGCGGAGCTGCGGCATATGGTGTACAAGGAAATCCTGGTCAAGGTATTCTTCACCCCCCATACATCTCCTGACGTTCCTTCAAAGAACACCTCGCTACCATCCACGTTCCTCTCGTCCCAAAAGCTAACCTAGCATAGCTAAAACCCATCATGTGTTTCCGAGGCCCACACCACCCAAATGCTGTTGACCGGAACGGCCGGCCAATCCCGCCAGAGGAGTCCCAACACCTTTGCTTCCTGCGCGTATCCAAGACAATCCACGCGGAATGCGGCTTGCTCTCCTACAGCCACAATACCTTCCACGCCGACACGCTCCTGGGCCTCCTCCGCTTCATCAACCGCGGACCTCTCGGTGCCGCAACGCCGCGCCATCGCCCGCGTCATCGTAGCCTGGGGAGGGGCACCAGGCCCGCCCTGGGCGATGAAGGCGCTCCACACCTGCGATCGGCTTGCGGCACCTGGAGGTCCGGCTTCAGGGATGTGACGCCGTCGAGCCTGCGGCGCCGCGCCACTGGGCACCACATTCAGGGGATCCGGGATCTCCTGAAGCCTCCGGGGGCATCGTGGGGCTGGAGCTCGTCGAGGACGAGCACGGGGCGGTTCCTGGAGGATTTCGCGGGGGGGGAGGAGTTGCTGGAGGTGGCGGAGGTGGTGAAGCAGCCGCGCACGCGGGCGTCGTTGGGGTTGCAGTACGAGAAGGATTTTCCCGGGAGGGGTTGAAAGGCGGGTGGAGTGGGTGAAGGTGCGTTGTGCAGGGGAGGGAGATAATGTTTAGAAAGGTTTCGAAGTTTCATATATCTGTTTTGCTCTGCATCGGAACGATCCTGCGCTGAATGATATTGCTTCTCAAACGTTTCTGCATTTGATCTATTTACAATGCTAATGGTTAAAGCATCCGTTAGCGCTGCTACACATCCTGTTGTAAACATCTAGCCTCTCAAAGGCAGTACATGCTGCCTGAGCACCCCTTGCCTGCAAAGCGGACACTCCGGTTTCTCATGCACCCAATCGAGAATGCATGTCCAGCAGAAGACATGGCCGCAGGTCGTCACGCTCGGATCCTTCATGGGCTCCAGGCACAATGTGCATTTCCGCTGCTGCTTCGGCTGCAGCCATGCCAGGGCCGAGTCATCTGCCAGATCATAGCGGGCCCTCTCGGAGGCCAGCAGTGGCGTGTGCATGCTACGGGCTATGCGTTGTTTGCTGTCCGCAGGACTGGCAGCTACATGGTCGTACGACGGTGACTGTTGATCTAACCCAACTTCCACGCCATCATCCATCAGAGCACTCGCCCCCTCCGTCGGCACGCTGGTCGTTATCGTGCTCTGCACATGCATGTACGCCTGCACCACCATCTGCAGTACCAACAGCACCCCCAGCACCTCGTACCCAGCCCTCTGCTCACTCGGCGGCACCCGTTTCGAGAAGACGTACCGCAACCCAAACACCCGCTTGCTGAGATGGTAGTACGACCCGGAGAAGTAGAACACCGCCAGCGTGAGCGCGTAGACGGGCGATGTCGAGGTGATGGTGTTGAGGTGCTGCAATACATATTCCCGTATCCTACCACGCTCCGTGCCTGCCTTGTCTGCTCCTCCCCCCTCTGCCGTTCCGGTCTCGAGTTTCAAGCGGATGCGGGAGCGCAGGCGCGGTAGTATCCGGCCCAACCCGTACGGCAGCAGCACCGCGCTGAGTATGTATCCCGTTCTTCTGCGCAGCGAGGGTAGTCGTGGTCCCGTGCCCGCGGTACCGGTCTCGATCTGGTAGATGTCGCAGTATTCCTCGCCCAACGTCCGGTTGCCGATCAGGGTTGTGAGGGATAGATAGAGCAGCTCGGTGACGGTGCGGAGGAGGGTCTCATGGTTGTGGACGAAGCGGGTGCCGTAGAGGCGGCGGAGGAGGTCGGTGAGTTGGGAGTGTAGGTCGGTCGTTATGGCGAGGTCTTTTTGGTTGGAGCGGATGATGGAGGGGGAGTCGGCGTAGGGGTAAGTGTAGGTATCCTGGGAAGCTGAGGGCGACGGGGGGGTATTGCTGGCCATGGATGAAGCCATGGGAAAAGCTTCCAATGCTCTATGCGGGTGTTCCGAGAGGCATTTGCTCTCTGCAGCAGGGGGACGTTCTGATTTGTCTAAGACCGCAGGACGTTGCGACAGCTTCGGCAGGACGTTCCCCCTTGCCGAGTGGATGAAAGGAGAAAGCTGTTAAGTTAAGTGGCTTGTTCAGGCAAGAAGACGTTTCGCTGATATCGCCTCGTTGCTCCTTTCATCCATTGTATCGCGGAATTCTAGTAGCTCATAAGGCCATGCATCATGGACGGAGATCCTGCGGTGGAGCCAGAGCTCGACACGTTCAGCTTGATTCTCCCCCTTCCCTATCGGATAGCTGTCATTTTCGTCCTGGGGGTGTGGGCATGGGGTGTGAATCTTCATTACTTGTCTTTGATTAAGATCGTAAGGTGATAGCTCTTCGGGAAAGGAGCTTCTCGCTAAGTGTCCGACAGGATGTCCCAGCGCTCATCAAATACTCAAGTCGGTCTGCTACGATACATCCTGCCCATCAGCGGGTCTACAAGCTCGCTGCGATCGCAACTCTTCCGCTACTCGCCTCGCTTGTCCTCTTTTGGCTTATCACTCATGGGTCGGCCTCACTCGTGGTCGCTTGGGATATTTTGCCCCAGTCCGCACTGCTTATCCTGGCCCTCCTTTTCTTCCTCCCCCTCAAGCGCCTCTCCATCACTGGGAGATATCGCTTCCTCTCGACTCTGAAGCGCGTCAGCATTGGTGGCATCGCGGAGGTGGGAGAGGGCAAGTTTGGCGACATCTTGCTGGCAGATGTCTTGACCTCCTATTCCAAGGTGCTGGGAGACTGGTTCGTGGCTGGATGTATGTTCTTCTCGCCTGGCATCTCCTCCACGGACAAGCCGGATAGAAGCTGCGGTGGGGCGTACATTGTGCCTTTGATCATTGCAATACCAAGCATGATCCGGCTGCGCCAGTGCCTGATTGAATATGGACGAGTCAGGCAGAACCCTACGGCGAGCAGCGGGTGGGGTGGACAGCATCTGGCCAACGCGTTGAAGTACTCGACTGCGTTCCCGGTCATCATTCTGAGTGCTCTCCAACGTGGTTCTGATCCCAATGATATCGGAATGAGCGAAAGCGGCCTTTTTCGCCTCTGGTATGTGTGCCCTGGACATGAAATTACTACCCCCACTGATCGGATTAGGCTTCTGTTCGTATTCCTCAACTCTTTCTACTCATTCTACTGGGATGTGGCTAAGGATTGGGATCTGACCCTCTTTTCGTCGGAAGGGGAGCGGAACAACCCAGAGCACCCGTGGGGATTGCGAAGACATACCCACTTTCATACGAAGGAAATGTATTACGGCGCGATAATCATAGATTTGATGTTACGATGTACTTGGAGTTTCAAACTATCACCGCATTTGGATCACTTCAACGATCTGGAGGGAGGCATTTTTGTCATGGAATTCCTCGAGGTGTTGAGACGATGGATGTGGATCTTCTTTCGAGTGGAGACAGAATGGGGTAAGAAGCCTGGGTCCATCTCTATGTCTCACGCTAAATCAATATTTCAAGTTCGCACAAATCGTGGCCCTTTGCCAGACGACATCCTTCTTGGTGACTTGAATGGTGAGGCCGACAGCCCCAAGAGTCCCAGCTTTCCCAACCCGCTCAGCCCTGGCTTCCCAAAGTGAAAGGGCTCATCGAGGACATACATCATGAAGGATCGTCGAAGACATCAACGAGTCGAGCAGGGAACATCACACTCTTCTGCCTGTCAATGAATTTCTCCTCATCTGGCACCACTACCTCATGGTATTCCTTGTCCGCAAAGACTTCCTGGATCTTCTCCATCGAGGCCGCATCGAAGACCGCCATACCATCATAATCGGCACACGGGAGGCCCATCTTCTGCATGCCTTCGGATGCTTCATTGTCCAGATGAATCTGGAAATTCGAGATGCGTCAATGATGAATCCACATTTGGCAGGAGAGGGGGGAAAGGCAGGGAATCAGCGTACCTGCTCGTACTTGAGAAGATTCTTCTTCACGACAGTAATGCCAGCGAAGATTTTGGAATGCTCGTCACGCCAGTAGTTGTGGAAGTCCTCGATGCTCATGCCTGGTTTGCGGTAGAGCAGGGCCATCACCCGGACACGATCGGCACGTTGCTTTGCGTGCCCGGTTCCTCCTCCTCCGGTGGATGCTGGTGGTATTTCGGACGACATGTTGAATGAGCAGTATCAGCTCAGAAGCACCTCGGATAATAACTTCTTAATATGACAAATTTCACGAATGACAGATTTCAATTGTTGTAACCAAGAGGCAGTGCTACATATTTCCAAAGAATCAGGATATGGGTCCGGACAAGCCAAGAGGGGTAAGGCCGGCACCCCACATGAAGCTACAACTAACGGTTTGCCTAGCCCCCTTCTCAGTGGAAGCTCGCAAGCCTCACCAACATCCAAGCCCCTCTCACAGGTGTGACCACGTTCCATGGCTAGATTGTTCTTCTCTTCTCTTCTCCCAGCAGGGCCAGTTTGTTCTTGCTCCTTCAACTCCTGCTTTTACGTGAGCGAGCAACAAGACTTGTCATCCCCATTACCATGAAATTGCCAGACATGTGACCGCGCGTACGGTGCGCGTTCGGCGCTAGATGAAGTACATTTGATAGGTTTCTCGTGCATCGTTCGTGGTTGCTTCTCGACACACAAAGATCCTGTCCTGTCCCTTCTTTGTGCAGCATTAAATTACACGGCTCGAACCCCTTGACCCGTTCCTTCAGGCAGACAACAACAAACACAAAAACAGGAGATCGGTCTCGAACTTCACAAAAAAACAGCAGAGGAAATGAACCCAACCCCCCTCCTTTTTTTCAAATAGCTCTACGACTCCTCCCCCCAGGGTGTATGTATACATGTTGCTCCTCTCCGCCTTCTTAGCTTATCTCATCGTCCATCATTCCACCGGCGCTGCTGCCAACACCTCAAACAAGCTCGTAGCATCCATCCACCCACTACACCTCCAGCCAGCATTTCCCGTGAATCTCTGCTCCGCCAACACCACCCAAGTCCCAAATATAGAGAGACCCCCTCCTGCTCCTCCTCCAAAGCTAGTCTGACGTGGTTTCTATGGGACCTCCAAGCATGCATCTCCTCACTTGGCGCTGTTGTGAAGAATTATTTGAATATATACTCAGAAGATGGCGGCGTACATACATACAACAAGCAACACCCGACAGCACCAGCAATCATCTCTGTGGGCTCTCTCCCGGTTTCTTTTTCTCCTCTCTCTCTCTCTCTCTCTCGCTCTCTACACGCATACCTCTCCCTCCCCTCCTCCCTCCCTAGCTTGCTTAGTTAGTTAGTGATCTAGATACATGGATAGCTAGCATCCTCTCTCTCATCGTCGGAGGCAGGCAGGCAAGCAGCGTTGGGTCGGTTGGTTGCCTCCTCCCACCCCACCCCCCTCTTTTTTTTTTCGGTCTTTTTTTTTCAAAACATCGATGTTATTGAAAGAAGTTTCCTTATACCGTTACCTTACGGAGGAAAGTGTGTTGCTACGGAGGAAAGTGTGTTGCCGAATTTTGGCGTTCCACAACCAACCCGATTTTATCGGAAAGGCACGGGGGGAAGGGGTGGAAAAGGTGGCATATCGGTTTAAAGCATCATCATCATCATCATCCTCCTCCCGACGTTTTCCAAAATGGAATCTGTCGAGTGTCTGTACATCTTGGGACCGGAGGGGGGAGCCGTCCGGGTATCTGGGAGATGGCAATACCAGCACCCGCCCGTTCTTCTTCGGAGCTAAACTGGACACTAGCAAGAACATCAAAAGACACAGTAACGGGATCTTCCATATTCGCTGTTGATTTATACCGGGGGTCATGCGAATGCTTGGATCGAGGAAGACCTCTGTATAGGCTGAGAACGGGACTCAAGCCGCCGCAATCCAAGACGGTTATTCTTGCTGAAATCATATCCCAGTCCGAAGAAGGCGAGCAAGGAGATGATTCAAATGAGCATTGCGCACTGCAACATCCCTCTAGACGAGCCTCTTGAAGGCAAAACACAAGACCTGTGGGGGAAGCGTGGTGGAAGGGTAGAACCGCGGCCGTCGATTGCAGCTTACCAGCCCAACGAGGGGGTCCAATTACTCATGAAGAGAGGCTCTAAGGCCACACGTGTGTCAAAGAAAATGGCGAACAGAATGAAGTTCCGATCAGGGATAGGGGGTCAGCATTGTCTTTACCTCGTAAAGGTCCCTTTAGCCATCCATGAAAGAACTAATAGCCCAAGCATACCAATTGGAGGAAGCTCCTTCAACATGTCAACTATGCCCTTAGTCTTCTGCTGTACCTTCTGGAAATCTGGTAAAGAGCTTTTCAGGTTTGATCTATTAACAGCTGGGACGGTGCGGTCTGCATATCTGGAGTTCCCAAGCGACATTCATCAGTGAGCTTTGGCTAGAGGTGGGATCATTCACGGTGATGTGATCTCATATTATCTCTCCTCCGCCGGAGATCGAACCGGCGACTACGATCAAGTGCGTAGGTTTACATACAAAGCACAGAAGATTTCACATGACGCTGCACCCGATGCCTGTTCGGACAACACTCGTCAGTCATCATGGCCTCCAACGCTGGGCCAAGCAGTTCAAAGCGAGGATGGAACCCACCATACAGACTCCTCTCCAGCCTCCGCCGGATCTGATACCAATCCGCCCTCCTCTCACAAAATTCCAACACCTCCTCCGCCCGGAACACCCCCCGAAACCTCTCCCCATCCGCCACGATCTGCGCCAACGCTTTCGCGTCGCTCGGATCAACCAAATAGATCTGAGATAACTCCCTCAGCGCCACAAAGAACTGCAGCAGATCTTTATTCTTGAGCGTGACGATGTAGCCGAAATAGTGGTTCATATCGGCAATGAGCTTCAAGGACCCACGCACGGAGATGCGTTGACGTTTCAAATGCTTGCATAAGCAGGTGAAGAGCCGCATGCCGACTTCCTGGTTGAAGACGTCGAGCATGGTCTTGTCGGTGGAGCCGACGAGCATCTTTGTGTGGGAGGAGACGAGGTCGACCACCCTTTCGGCGGTCTGGCTGACGCCGATGTCCATGACTAGATCCATGGATTTTTCGCTACCGCCGTTGCTGCCAGAGCTACCGCTGAGAGCTTCGCCGTCCGGGTTGAAGTCCTTGGGTTTTTGTGTGGTGGCGCAGACGAACTCGACCTCGTCTATGAGGACTTCGATCCCCTTGTTCAAGCCCGCGGCGACGCGCGAGTCCAGCATCGATTCGAAGCGTTTCTTCTCTTTGACGGCTGGGTTGAGGAAGTCATTGCGGTCGGTCAAGTTGGTGGCGACAAGTTCTTGCTCATAGAAAACGTCGAGCATCTGCTGGATGAGGTCGCCTACATTGACGAGTTCGAGGAAGGTGATTAGCGGGGTGACGCCGGAGGCATTATTAGCCTCGTGGTCCTGGGATTTGGCGTGTTTCCGGGGGTTGTATTTGGAGAGGTGGTCCACGGCTTGGTCGAAGCCGGCTTGGATATGGCGTGTGCCGAGGGTTTGGAGAAGTGAGATGAAGATGAGCTCGCATTGCAAGCGGGCGTCTTGGCTGAAGCGAGCCCCGGGAAGTCTGGTGAACGTTGCGGCTCGCTCGATGCTGGTTTTCGCGAAGTGGACGAGATTCAGAGCGACTTCGATGCTGAATAGAGACCGTATGCCTTCGAGTCGGGAATTCATAATGGCGGCCTTCGCTGCTAGTTCGGTGGTTGGAGGTTCTGGTAATGGGGTGAGGGGTCTGTTCGCGCTCAATGCTGTACCATTCGAGATGCTGGGGCTCGATGTTCGAGTGATGTCCTTTGACTTGGGAGCTTCGACGATGCTAAGATTCTCGCCATTCACTAATGCCTTCGCAACCGCAGGCTTCCCGCCAAAGGGCGAGGACATGGGAAACGTAGGTAAGACATTCACCGGCATCATGACGACCTTCTTGAAGGAGGTCAGAAAGTCTCGCTTGTCAGCTTGCCGGTTGACGTTTGACATGAACATCGACTCCATTGTGGCGTCTTGTTCTGACAACTGTCGCTCCCAGTCCGTGACCTCAGCGTCCGACTTCTTCTTGAACCAGGAGAGCTCTTCAGTCAAGTAAAGATCAACGTGGGTATCAAAGGTGGAGACAAGGACCTGATCGAGTGTCTCATAAAACTCATCCCCTGAGGATGAAGTTGGCTGAAGCGCTCTCGCCCACTCGATACTCTGGCCACAGGTCGCTGCCACTGCTTTCAGGTACGACTCTAGATGTACTCTATGTGCTTCGTCAAAAGCAGTCGTCAGGTACTCAGCGATGACCACCTTGCCCACTCGCTGCAAGAAAGGAGTTACCGCATCGACCTGTGCTGGGAAGATTTGATCAATCACCTCGACCTGCTCGTTGAAAGCCGTCGACAGCTTGGCGAAGAAGTCGTACGTCTTGTCGTAGGAGTAGTCGCCCATGCCATCCAAAGAATAGATTGGGTTTCCGAATTGAGACCTCCGGGCAATGACAGGACTGGTCTCAATGATCATCTCCACCGCTTGAATCCCTTGGTCCAAGCTGGTCAGCACTTGCGCGTACTTCTTCATCTTCCCCTGAACATCCCGAGTCTCAATGGCCTGTCGAAACTCATGCGTCACAGCTTTCTCGAAGGCAGATACCAATCCAGCGAGCTTCTCCTGCCTACTCCGCCAGCCCTCGGCCATGTCACTGTTGGAGAACCTGGTGAGGTTGGACAGCATCTGGGCTTGCTGGTTCGGATCCCGGTACGTCCGAAATACTCTGGCTTGCGTGTGGTCGGCCGCCTGGAGTGCATCGGTGTAGAAGGGTGAGAGTGCCGAGTAGATCTTACCGTATTCTCGTCTGGCGTGGCCGCGCACGGATATCACATGCTTGAATATCGTCAACCGAGTGGTCGATTCTCTGCGTCTGCCAGATGTCGCCGGGCTGGTCCTTTGCGGTGGTGATTCGTCCAGAGACACCAGATTGATGGCGTCGAATCCATCATGCAAGTCCCTCAGCCCGGAGCCAGAAGAGAGAGAACCGCCGCTCGTCTGAGATGGCCCTTGCGTGTCCGACGTAGCATCGAACAGCGTCTCATGCCCTCCCCCTTCCTTGTCCTCCCCACCCCCCGTTGGAGCTCCTCCTTCCCCACCTCTGAGACGAAGAGCTCCGTCCGCAGCAGCCCCTGGACCGGCAACCACCCCCAGCTTTCTCTGCAACGTCTCCGCCCTCCGCCGCCGGGCCTCCCCTTCGTTCCAGCATCCCATAAGCTGTAGCCTCTGCACCCATCTCGTGTCATCGTAGACCATCTCCTGCATCCGCTTCGAGACGCGGGCGAAGCGGAGGAGGCATGTTGGGGCCAGGTAGTCGAGGATCTGGGAGAGGATCTCTTGTGGGAAGGGTCAGTCACTGTTTACCGAGAGAGAGCGTTCCGCATCGGACAGGACTGGGAAGAGTCACAATGGAAGGGGGGGGGCCGAGGGGGGGGAAGGGCCATATATATATCTATATATGTATACCTACCTGCTGGAAGAAGAGGTTTCGAATTCACGATCTGGGTCTCGCGGAGGGAGGCGAAGACGGAGTTGCGAGGAGGCGGTGGACCGCCCTGAAGGGGGGCTTTCTTGAAGCCGGACATGGGCGGTGGGAAAGCATTCGCATCGTTCAATTGGGATGGGGCTTCAGGGTATGGGGGAGTGTGTGGAAGCCATATGTGTCCCTCTTCAAGGAGGTGTTGGGAAGTTGCACGCAGGATTGGAAGGTGGGACCAGGAAGGCCCGGCAGACGGTTATTGAAGGAGCGACGGCCAAGGTACTCGGTTCTGTTCTGGGAACCACAAAAGTCGGAGGCAAGGCTGTTCGCATTCATAAAGTGTGTCAAGACACTTGTACTAGCGCTATATGCATACATTATTTACAGGTTTTGGACTGCGATGACCCATCATTAATACGCCAGTCTCTAATGCAACCAACCCTCAAGTCCCCAAGCAAGCCCAAAAAGCCATTTTTTTGAAAATTAATGCCTTCTGCTGTTTCTCCTGTCCTCCGCTGGCGCCTGGACCGGTGCATGATTCTCGAATAGATCATCCAGATAGGCACTCGGTGCCCTGCCTTGTGGTGCAACATTGAGGTTGAGACTGCTAGTGCTTGCGTGACCCATCAGCCCCGGCGTGCTCAACCTGCTTCCATTGAACAAGGAGTCGCCTCCTCGGCTTGACGGTGGGCTGGGTGCACGCGACGGACTGTGCCCTCTGGGACCCAGGCCAGCCTGTGAGTAGCGGTTCTGGTTGCTGAGATTTGACATTGGGACTCCACCTCCGATATGGGTCATGCTGGCTCCACTGGCCGGTGCAGCGTTGCCAGATGCATAGTATCCTGATGGCAGATATCCTGAAGCCCGGTTGCTGGGAGTGTTCATGCCTGCGCCGGCTGTGGGGGAGAAGAATAGGTTGCTGTGTGCAGAATTGGTCTTCCCGGCACCGTGCTTTCGGCCTCCTCCTAATTGATCCAACGACAATGTGGAGCCAGGACCGGAATGCATGTACGGACCCTTGCTGTTTTTCAAACCCATCAAAGGATCCCTCCCAGCGTATTTCGCCGTCGATGCAATCGCCGCTTTCCTGACGGATCGATGCAATGACCATGCCATGAATCCTCTCCATGCCAGCACCATCATTCCAATAAATCCCAGGGCTGCCCCAACACAGATGAAGACTGTCCCCTCCGGCAGGTTGGACTTTTGCATGAAGGGAGCGCCGGCCGTTGGCGGGACAGTGGGCGCTGGGTAGTTATCTTCAGCAAGTTTGGGAGCGCCAGTCAGAGCACCCGAGTCAGTCGTCTTGGCTGCCGCGTTCGTGGTCTTTGCAGGTTTGCCAGTAGTTTTAGCCGCAGCATCCGTGGTCTTCGCAGCGTCTGTCTTCTTAGCATCGGTGGCGGCAGCCGTGTCTGTTTTCGCTGCGTCTGTCTTTGCAGCACCTTTCCCATTGGTTGTCGCTGCTCCTCCGAGCTGGTCTGTCAACGCTGGCAGTCCCTGTGCAGCGACATTTGTTATAAGGAGGAGTGAGATGGCGAAGGTTATGAAGAAGGTATTTCTGCTGAGTCCTGGGAGCCTCATGGCCTGTTTAGTGTTGAGGGTGTTGCCCCTGACGCAAGTTGTGGTATCTTCAGTCCACGTTGAGGGTGCGCAGATGTTTTTGGGGAAATGTATCAAGTCTGTGATGGAGGAATCTAATTTTGGGTCGTCGTTAGATTTCAACAAGGCTGACGAAATCCTTTCCGGACAATGGCCCCTCCCTCCCCCTGAGACAAAGAATGCCTTTTCACGACCTCCGCGAGGCAAATGAAAAACGGCAAAGAAGCCGACGTGATCAACGAGCGTATCCCAAATCGTTGGAAATGTGTATGTGAAAAAGAGTGGTTTGATCAAGAATGGAGATGATCGGGAAAAAGAAGGTCAAGCAAGGCTATGGCATGGGGCATGGGGCATGATTTGTTTTCCTGTTCTTGCCCACGCTAAGATCAAGATGCAGACACGAGCCTAACTAGTAACTACGCTAGGTTGATGCAAGGAACTTTGCCGGAGCAACGCTGGCGAAATAACCGAAGGTATGCCTTAGCGGCATAATCCTCGTATCGATAAGACGAATTATCCAAGACTCCAAAACCATACACCAAATCGTGGATTGAACAACCAGTATCCATTTAAACATGGGGGTCGCAAAGAAGACGCGCAAGTTCGCGCAGACCAAACGTATCATCGGTCAGCGGGATGCCCGCCTCAAGAAAAACCAGGTCAAAGCCGAGCTGGTAAGCACATACCGCATCATCTCCCCCCCAAGTCAACTTGCTTCTTCAGGAGGTCTGATTTTGAACGAACATCATACTGACCCGACACACACGAACCTAGCTCGCCAAAAAGCCCCCTGCCGACCAAGTCGTCCGCTCCATCCCCCAAGTCCCCACCTCCCTCTTCTTCCAACACAACACCTCTCTCCAACCCCCCTACCCCATCCTCCTCGACACCAACTTCCTCTCCCACACCGTCCAGCACAAGCTCGACCTCCTCCCCACCCTGATGGACACCCTGTACGCATCCTGCCGGGTCATCATCACCGATTGCGTCATGGCGGAGCTGGAGAAGCTGGGGACCAAGTATCGGATCGCGCTGCGGATCGCACGAGATGAGCGCTGGGAAAGACTGACTTGTGGGCATAAGGGGGTGTATGCGGTAAGCCTCTCTCTCTCTCTCTCTCTCCCCCTCTCATACATACCATACGTCACTCGTGCTCTCGGTGTGCTTCAAAAGGTGGAGAAAGGGGGGTTTGGGATCGACATGATGAAGTGATTTTACCGATCGAAACTAATTTTTAATCCAAAAAAAAAAGGATGATTGCATCGTCGACCGCGTGGCCAAACAGCGCATCTACATCGTGGCCACCAACGACCGCGACCTCAAGAGGCGCATCCGCAAGATCCCGGGCGTTCCCGTCATGAGTGTGGCGAGGGGCAAGTATGTCGTTGAGAGGCTGCCCAGCGCCCCGGAGAAGTGATGGGATGATGGATGGATTTGGGAGATGGCCGGGGGGGGGGACTTGAAAAAACTAAACAGCTGGGGTTGTTTTTTTTTTGCGTGGGACGAAAAACACTTTGCGCTGGGGTAGGTAGGTAGGGAGGGAGGCAGGGAGGGAAGGGGCCGAGAATTGGTTGGGTGGCTGGGGAGCTTGACCAATATATAGCTGTGCGTAGGATCCCCCATCTCCCCAGGGGTTTTCACAAACCGGAGCCCGGCTCTGGTAGGAGGGTGGGCAAGCGCAACCAGGCGGCAAGCGAGGGTGAGCTCCAGGGCAAGGGCGAGGGCGACATTGACCCCATTATCTTCATCTCTGGAAGACGGGATAAATGGGTCAACAGAATGGATGAAACCCGATTCAGCATGTATATCCGCTTCTCGTGACGGCTAGACCGCGGTGGACACACTATTCCGTTTTCTGCTTGTCTTATCTATTGCGTAAGAGCGATGGAAGCCCAGAATCGGCTGGACTTGCGGCTCTAGCAATTCTATTCGATTCGATGCTATCGAACATGGTCAGTGGATGCTGTGTAGACATTAGCAACCGGACAAAAATCGAAAGTTCAAATGACGTTGTATCATGGCAGTTGCCCCGGTCCCTATTGGAGGCAGGAGCAACAGTGATGGTTTGATGGATTGGAACAGCGGCGTCAGGACGGGCATGCTCTTGCCTCGTGGTTGAAAAGCATCTAGGCGTTCCCAGTGGCGAGGCTTGTCGATATTCCACCGAGCTCGCAGAGCGTGTTCATACCAATGGGATCAAGGATGATGGATGGCATCACGGCTTTTCCGAAGTGGTTTTGAAGGTCTCGTATTCTTGAAGCAAAAGACAAAGGGCGAAGATACCGCCCGGACTAGTGTACAGCGTGGGCAACGGTCAGAGCCATTCATGTGCCCCTTTCCTGAGATCCCTCAGTCGTAGCCCGAAGGCCCATCCCCAGCAGCCAACCCCATTAGCCCTCCTCTAGTCATCACCGTCGCCCCAATCCCTCCTCTCGTTGCCCCTGGCACCCCCCGTATCCTTCCGGATGGGGATCTTGATCCCCTGTTTCGCAAAGGCCTTGCTCAGGTCTGTGCTGTCAATAACGCCGGGAAACTTCTTGGCCGAAAACACTTGGAATTCGTTGCTGAAGCTGGTGGCGAGGATCGGGGCAGTGCTCGTGTTTAGCTTGCCCGATTGTAGGGAGGGGCTGTTGGCAGCTTGCAGATTGGAGCCTGCAGCTGGGGTGATTGGAGTCGTTCCATTCGAACTCTGGCTTGAGGGTGATGCAGAGTGGGAGGCTGCCGTTGCGCTGACGCCGACGTCCACGAAGTTGAGCTTGAGTCTGCAGAAACGTAAGTATAGATCGTCCTCGCGGAAAGAATCGTGATGATATGGTGGGGGGAGACAATTGAGGTGTCTCTGAGAGACAAATCACGTCCCTGGCAAACGCTGGGTGATAGGATGTCAAAGATCAATGTTCACTAACCTGAAAGATCCTTCGGTCCTCACACTCAGGTCTTGTAGGATGAACCAGACACCCACATCATTGTCAGGATAGGTCAACTTGAAAGCTCCCACGGCCAGATTGCCAATCAAATTCCTGGTGAACATTCCTCCTGGTTGAGATCTGGGATCGACGACAGGCATGGGGTTTGGGCCAAGGACCCCGCCTGCCATGAAAGGCATCATGTTCGGCTGCTGATAGTATCCATTCGCCGTGGCCGTCATTCCGCCTTGGAAATAGGTCGTTGTGCTGTTATGCATAGGCCCACCACCAGGACGGATGAAAGATTCCAAGGCAAGACCGGCGGGTCGAGATGAGGTGGAGGCTGCTTTGGGAAGTGGATGGTGATGGCCCTGGTTCTGCAGCTGCTGTTGCTCATGCTGAATCCGCATAGCCTCTTCTCGTGAGGCCTGCTGAGCTTGAAGCATGCGTTGTTCGAGCATGTGTTGTTGGGGCATCGAGTATGGAGCGCCGGAATGATTCGGCTGGGCGGCTTCGTATCCAGGATAGAATTGGTGACCAAGGATAGGTGGTGCATTGGGTGCATTTACAAAGGCCAGAGGCGCTGGCTCTGGAGGATAGGATGTTGCTGTTGCAGCCGATATGGAGGGTGAAGTAGCAGAATGGCGTACGAGGTTAACTTCGCTCAAGCCATCAGCTGAACAAAGGTCGACAGTGAGCACGAAATAAGACGTGTCAATCTCACTGGAATTCCATGTCAGTCCCCCGATAACATGCTCTCCGAGTGAGAAGGGGCAATCAGGATTTACTTGATATTCAGAGGCTGCCCAGTGGCCGCATCTAGGATCCTTAGCCGAATGCAAGGGGGAGGCGTGATTGGACGTCGATCCTAGAGAAGAAGAGTGATCAGTCGGTTTCCAATTTGAAGACTGTCAGAATGTCGACGATCGAGCGTGTCATCTAGGAGATGTGACTATCTACCTTGTCCCCAAAGCCGCACATTCTCGCTCGCACCGGTTGCTGAAGGATATCGAGCCTTGGACAGGGTTAGCATTAATGCGGAATAGGGGTAGAGGATTGATATCATCTTACTGGTAGATCCTGCCATTGCTGACGGTCCTGTACTCCTGAAGTCCACCGCTACCAGTTGGGCTACCTGTGGGGGGAGGGAGCTGACGAGTACCGGCTGCCATCTGAGGTTGAGTATCCATGATTCGGTTCACCGACATCTGACTTTGCGGAGACTGATTGCTGGGTGGATGGGAAAGATGATGGTCGGAGGAGCGATTCATGGCCAAGGACATAACGCGGTCAAGAGGGAAAGGGTAATTTTTCACTGGTCGCGGCCTTATCGATGCTTTTGATGTCTCGCTGGGCAACAACAATTGATATCCAAGGGGTTTTGGAGAGGGGTTTTAGTACAACACGATGGCCAGGTCTTCATCAAATGTGCGAGAGATCGATCAATTGTCTGATTTTACAAGCCAGCGTACTTTTCTGGACTTAGGGAAATCTCTAGACAAAGGAATGTACGAAATCTAGGGGCAGCTCAGGCGCCTGCCGATGATCATGGGTGAAGTGAAGGCGCTTCTACGTTGCCCTTGTCCGTTTTCTGGATTTCTGACCCGATCCTGTGATCCCAGAATGAAAGTAGACCTGGCCGTTCATGAACATGTTAGAGATGTAGTGGGCTGTTGAAGCGATTGGGACAATTGGAGTCCAAATGACTCGACGCGACAGCTCCAAGATGTAATCGATCTAGCTGCAGTGGCTGCGATATGCATAAGCGAGCATACAGGGGCTCCAAAATCGATGGGATGAACAGGGAGGATGAATTGGAAAAAGTATCAAAGAGTCAAACACATTCAACCTAGACAAAATGGAGAAGAAGATCTTGACCTTTCTTGCTGAGGTGCAGAATGGGTACCGTAGAGGGAAGACAAGAGTGGTGGGAGAGCATGCGCTTTATTCAGCAGATCCATTGGCTCAGCGCCTCTACCGTTCCACCGGCGCACACGGGGGCCACTTGTGGGAGTCTAATGAGCCTAATTGTTTGCGACCTTTAGGCTTGCTACGCTCTATCCCCAGCCAAAGTTGACCCGACCATACTGCAGTCGGTCTAGCCTCGGGTCAGGCTTCAGCCTAATCCACGCCCCAAATCCCCCCGGGAATCCTCGTCAGAAGTATAATTGGATTCAATGTGGAGCGAACGAGGCACAGTTCAAGCTTTGAACTGATCTTGCTTTGGATTTTCGTGGAACTGGTGGGACTGGCGGAACCTTGGGGTGGTGCGGATGAAGAACGCACGTCTTGAAAGGATCAGCAAGTTTCTGATTCATTCATTCGTTGGAGGAGTCTCCAGTAGAACTAGGGTTTAGGGTCTTCACACCGATCACAAAACTGTTGCCAAGACCTGGACCCAACAACCAATATGGCGGTCATAGTACTATGCAGCTTGTGGGCCGGTGGCTCCACCACGGAAAGTGGTTCCGATGCATGCAAGATGATGAGATGAAGAAAGGCTTGATAGGATCATTGCAACGTGATGGGTCCGTGTGCCTGCGTCATCATTGTATCACTTATGCAAAGGTAGATATTGCTGGGTAATTGCCGAGATGCCGATGAGTATTCGTACAGTATTCACCTGACATGTGACATGAGACCACAATAATGCATATCATCTGCCTCTTTCTTTCTTCTTGGAAACTGTCTTGCTCTCTCCTTGTTCTTTCATTCATTCAAATGACTGGCTAAGCCGGGACATCTGATTTACTCATAATCTACGAATCGAAAGTCTGTGGGTATCTAGAGCATATCATTGCTCTTGTCTTGTTGCTCACTTCACGAGAGAGCACCTACTAACTCTCAGACCGGCTTATTCTTCGTTCGGGAAGACGCCTTTTCGAAATTCATCCTCTGTACACGTCATTTTCGCGCCCGTCGCTCATAACCCCCTAAATGCTGTCTTCAACCCTACTAATGCATCATCTCCAGACGCCGGGCTTGAAAGCACGTGAGTGAAAAATAATAAGAGAAAAAAGAAACGGCTCTGAAGTCTTTCTCCGGATGCTCAGCACTGGCTAAATGACCAAACTAAGATTCAGTCAAAGCCGGTCATCTCAGCAGGATATTATCGAGGTCCACAGCTATTGAATGTTGGAGCTGGCCGGAAAGAAAGTCGGCAGACCCGTTGTTGTGTGCTAAAGACAGTCACTTGTTGGATGACGGCTTCCTCTACGAGGCCAATTTGACGAAATGTTTGTTCCAGATCCACCCCACCAGGTTGGTTGCATCATCTTGATTCTTTGCCAGCCAAAGCTCTCCTTTCTCACCCAGCACATCGAATATTTCCCCAGCCACATAGGTCAGGTATGGGTAGCCAGCTTCCTTTCGCGCCCGATCGATATTAAACTCGTAAACACTCGCTGCCAAGAAAATAACCTTGAATTCTTGTCCTAGCCTGGCCCCTCCGTTGATAGGCGAGTCCGATGTCGGAGAATCAGACATGGGGAGGGCAGACGAGAAGAAGCCCGAGTATCGATTGTTGCCCGACGGTGACGCAGAACGCCCAGGAGCGACGGGTGGGTAGCTGGAGCCAGGGGAAGGACGATTGACCGCCGAGTCATCGCTCAACCGATTGACGCGCGAGCTATCCGTGCTCGGTCGCAGCGAGGGCGAGGGATCCGTGATCGTCCTCGCCGACGTGCTAGGTCGGCCCGGGGTCGTACTGACCGGAGTAGTATTGTTCGAGAAGGAACGCCAGCTACCGGGAACGTAGGGCGTCTGGGGCGTATTGCCAGAGACAGACGAGCTGGCTCGCATGCGATTGCTTGTCTGTCTTTGTAGTGTGGCGCCAGGAGTAGGTGCATCAGTGAAGAAACTGCCACTCCCCCGTGCCCCACCAAAATCGGGCTGTGGCAGCACTGGGGATTTGTCGCTGCTGACGGATAGAGTACGTCGGGTCGAGTCGAAAGAGGGCCCGGTCCTTGATGAAGCGATGCCATCTCCAACAAGCGTTGTTGAGGTGGTCGATGGAGAAGCGAACTGGACCAGGTTCGGAGTCTCATTGAGCAGCGAGCCATTGCACACTCCCAGAGATGCCACTTGAGCCTCGTAGAAGGCAAAGTCGCCAGTGAAGCCGCGAATGATCCGGAGCAGTTCATCCTGAAAATCGCCATCAGATGCTGCTGAGGGAATGTCGATAGCCTGCTTCAACTTGAGCTTCCACAATTTGAGCCATTTATATTGGATTTGGACGAAGTTGCTGAGGCAGCGGTGAATGAGTTTGCTCGTCAAGACAAATAGCTTAGGCAATTCGTCCTTCAGAGTCTCATTGACGGCCAGAAACTGCTCCCCTTGTTCGGTCGTCTTCTTATCAGGTCGATCACCACGATCGCTGATGGCTTTGAAGCGTGCATAGTCCGGAAGACGCTTATCCCGCTTCTGCATCAACTTCTGAGGGCCATCATGCAGTTTGACCAGGGTCGTCATTGGCTGTACGACATGTTTTCGAACGGATTCAACCTGGCAGTGATTTAGCATTACACTTCAGCCTCGCTCCAGACATGCACTTACATGCTCCACAAGGGCCATTGCCGACATGTCCCTCATAGACATCCTGAATTTGCGCCATTTGCTCTCTAGCTCAGGGTAGCTCGTCTGGCCGAGATCGATGTAGTTTTCAATGAAGATTGCGAAGTCGAGGAATCTCTTCACGAAACGCTCAACGTCGGTTGTGTACATCTCCACGTCCCGCATGACGACTTGGAGTCGGACAAAATGCTCGCTGAATCGCTCAGCTACCGCAGCGTACTCCTTGTCATCGAACATGCTGGATGTGGTTAACTGTGGCCTCAGCTTCTTGGTTTGGCCAAACGCCTTAGCGAGGCCAGCGCGCATGTCGGAATCCTTACGCCCTCTCTTGGTATTTTGCACTTGTTCGAAGATTTCCGCCTGCTTCTTCGCTTCATTAATGCGCAGCGAGACCCCTTTCATCTCCCTTGCCGCAACGTCTAGGGCAGTGTAATCGGGATGATTCTCCGGGGTCGCCTCCAACAACTGATCCAGCAGAAGGGGGTATTTCAAGATACGTTGCATAGGCTTGACAAGCAGAGAATCAAGGTCCCAAGCAGTAGTAAGATCATTCGCGTATTGCTTGCATTCCTTCAACCATATCTGCACCTTAGGGTTCGTTTGCAGCTGCGCTAGCTTCTGATTTGCGGCGTCGTGGTTCTTGAGATATTTCGAATAGATCTCCTCCATGGTCCTCATGTGATGGCCGAATGTCTCTCCAATAAAGGTCTTCCGGTCTTTGTCATCATCATTCAGCTCAATGCCATTGATGGAAGATTCATCCCCGGTAGTGCCGCTGTGGGATGTCGCATTGCTGATGCGATTACTCTTGTTCCATCTCTTTGTTTTCGGTAAGACATAGACTGGCTTCGCAGCCTGCTTGAGCGAATCGAGGAACGTGGATGAGAACGAGATGATGTGATCGGAGTTGCCAAAGAGCGTTTTGACATCGTCTGCCGAAGCGATGATGACACCACAAGTTCCCTTGTAAATATCATCAATCACTCGCATATCCGTACCAAATGAGTACTCGGTATCTACAAGCTCCTTGATGATGTGCTTGCGTCTTGTGAGTCGTTTCTGGTCGGGAGATGGAGATTGATCCTTGGAGATGGATTCTGCTAGTATTGATTGGCCATCCTTGGTGACGGAAGAATCTTCGGATGACTTGGTAAATGCAGGTGGTCGTCCTGCCTCACGCCAGTCGTTCATCGGAGGCTTGGTGGACTTGTTCGATTCCACTTGCCTATTGAACTCCCGAGGATCGGTGGAGACACGCCCCGGGGCCTGGACTGCAGTTGGTGCAGACAGGATAACGGGTGAGTCATTGTTCTGAGGAGGCTGGACATTGATGTCTATGCTCTGGCCAACGTTGACGGGAGGCAGGTGCAAACGAGGGTCGTCCTCTGGGTACACATCATTTCCGCCACGTTGCTCACGCGGGTTGAACGACCGCTGATACTTGATGACTGGTGAATCCTTCGCAGGGGGCGGTGGCCGCTCGTCAAGCGGCGAATCTGAAGCACGCTCATAGAAGCCACCAAGGGAGGGCGACATATCCATAAAGTCATCGGGGTGGGTCAAGCTGGCCCGGGCAGGTTTCAAATTGCCTTCGGCGTCCACATCATCTGGGGTCGCGGAAGAGGAAGACTGATTTCGGCTATGAACATGTGTGGGAAGAATCTTCTCATCCATATCATCCCGAACTTCTTTCTCGGAGACGGGTCCTGGCACTAAAAGAGAGCTGGTTCGCTTATTGATGTGCGCTTTCAGTGGTTCAGGCATAGCAGCCGGAGGTGTATTTCGTTCTTTCGCCAACTTTTGCAGGTACAGCTGCATCACTTTCCTGGGGTCGTATCCGCCCTGTCGGGCTAGATCAGGCGAGTGGGTGTATACTTGTTGCTGAAAGTCGTGCATGGTGTCCGCATTCACGACAGAAGGATCGTGATAGTGCTCCAATACACGGTTAACAGTGCTGTACCCGTCACTTCCCATGGTCGTCCTATCCGTGTTTGCAGATCTGACCGAAGTTGGAGACCACGCCGGTACGTTATGCTCACTCGCTGCCGTCGAAAAGGAGAGATGGGCTGGGGCGTCGACATTCGACGGAGAATGTTCATCAATCCTTTCCAGGGGACTGTCCCGTTCGTCCTTCGACCGTGTCGAAGACGTCCATGAGCTCATACTCCAACGGCTGTCAGGAGTTTCGTTCGTAGAGGCGTCTTTGGGCTTCTCCTCGAACTGCGAAGTGAATGACGCCTTTTCTAGAATGGGCGTCGCTCCAAGCATGATCTGAATTGACTCTCTCTCGTCTCCAGACTCTCTCTCTTCGGATATATCGCGTCTCGGAGGTCTTACCGGGCTGGGAGTTCTGGAATCTCTCATAGCCATTATATTTGACAGCAGAGTATGCTGACTAATTGAGTGAGGGCGTGAACTGTCCCGGGATTCGTCGGGTGAGTCGTCCTGAGGCTCATCGTCGAAGAAGGTGTCGACTGAACCGGAAGTCCCAGCTGTGATGGCCGAGCCAGGATCAATATCCGAGTTTGGTGTTGAGCCCGTATGTTTCAAGTGGCTCGAATGTGACGAGACCCTGGAGTCATACGTACCAAGCGTAGGGGAATCCTCCAGACTAAGGTCCAGCACAGATCGCTCGGAGAGTTGAGCTGTGTTGATGGTCAAATCAGCCTCCGCTCTCTTGCTGTCTTCAGAGGGTGCTGTCAAGTGATTGTCATCTTGGTTGCTCTCCGAAGAGGACCCTGGATGCGAATCCGCCGTTTCTGCTCGTCTACCGCCATCACCCTCCCCTTCCACCGTCAGCCCGATTGGGTGGGTCTCTTGTGCCATTGATGCCCTTCGAATCTCACGCTCTTCTTCCTCCTTCACAGTCTTGGTGAAGGCCTGTTGAATTTTTTGTCGCCTAGCTGCGAAGTCCACCGCACCCAGCTCTGGCAGTTTTCTAGTTCTGCCTTCTCTTACCCGTGGGCTGCCGTTCTCAGCAGCAAGATTACCAGCTTCTCGGGCTCGAGAGGCTGCTGTGGATGCACTAGACACAGGCTGGCGAGGTCTTGAGCTTCGCAAGGGGGGGGACTTTTTGGGCATTGGTGCTGAGATATATGCAGCCAACCGAGGCGAGGTGGCTGGCAGGCTATTGGCAGTCTGGTACCTTGGCGACTTCTGAGGGGTATTTGAACTCGAATATCGGGGAGATGTCCTGGTGTTTGAGAGTGGTTTTGGAGGTGGAGCGCGGGTCCGAGGCAGTGCATTAAATTGATGGCCGTCTTGGATGGAATTTTTCCGCGTCGATGGAGCTGAATTGCCCGAGTCAGAGGTGGCACTTAGTCGACGAGTACTTATCGGTATTCGCGATCGAGAAGTCCGTCTGGATGTGTTGGCGGAAGCGTTGGTTGATGTTGGGGAGGAAGGCGGCGAGAGATTACTCTTGTAGCCTTGTGAGTTCGAAAAGGGCGGAGGTATTCCTTCAAAGTCGCTTCGGGTTCGCCGGTGAAGGTTTGCTGGCGGGTCGGGTATCTCCCCTCTGGCCTTGATCTGATCCAATGGCGGTGCAACTCCGTGATACCAGGAATTCGGAGACGGCGGCGAATGATCACGATAGCGCGCATACTCCTGGTCTGGGAACATTGGGTTCGGACTATGCATGCTCCCCTCTGATCCTCTTCGTCTCTTTGGCGCTTGGATGCCGTAGCCGGCACTGAAGTGAGATGGACCGGCTGTAAGGACTTCGCCAAATAGAGGTGGACGAGCAAGGTGGTGCATATTCTCGGGGGCCAAATCCACCATCGACTGTGAGGCGTGAGTCTTGGCACAGGCTGCTTCTGTCGGCGCTGTCTTGTTATTTTTCGACCTTGGGCTTGTAGCAACATTGTCGTCGCCGCGACCTCGGCGAGTCCGCTGATAGCGGGAATTCTGGGGTAGCTGAGGATCACTTGAAGATGGGCCAGCGGTATGGCCTCCACTTGGCGCCCTGGACTGAGATGCAGTACGCGCACTGGCAGATGTGCCACGACCTGAATTGGAGCTAGCTGACGGTGATCTTGATGTTGTTTTGCGAGGAAGGGGCGGAATTTCGTCAGGAGTCTGGTTGAACTTGTTGACCAATTCCTTGAGGGAGGTCTGCCGATTGCGAGCGGTGTTGGAGAGCGCGGGGCTAGATTTGGTGACATTCAAAGAGGACCTATCCGGATGCATGGATGGATTCTGGGAGGGAGTGGCGCGTGGAAGTCTGGACACTATTCTGTGACCATTCTCGTTCCGAGCGCGAGGGCTGGTTGGTCGACCGGAGCCAACGATAGATACCCTGGTACCATTTCCAACGGAAGCCTGTGCCATTCCCTGTATCATGTTGATCTTTCCATCCTGCTCCAGCTGCGAGGTGTAGATGTCATGGGGGTCGGAGCTGTTCTTACCAGAACTTGCATGGGGGCGGGGTGAAGCAGGCTTCGTGGGGTTGGAGGGACGTCGGGTGGTTGGCGGAGTGTAGGAATAATTGGGCAAGGGAGGGATCTCGTCGCTGAATCGAGTGTGATTGATCAGATGAGTACCAGAAGGGTCATAGATGGGTGTTGGAGGAGGTTGATCGTGAGCATTGAAAGCTAAAGGGCCGTTGTCCGCATCCAGCGAAGGCATGCTGAATTTGAAGCGGTAGGCATCAAGCGCAATGCATGGCGGTCAGATGATATAGACATTCGTCAGCCACATGAAGGTCGCAGGTCGGTTGAGCAGGATCTGGATGTAAGGCGTGAAGGATGGGACTGTCAGAACCGATGGCCCAGATTGAGGCTTGAGGAGAGGGGAGGGGGGTTGAAAGTGTCGCACGATTTGACGGGGACTCGTTTGCGATGCTGAAGGCGTGGCTTGTCTAGGAATAAAACGAGGGATAATAGGGATATGAATGAGGTATTCCGTAGTCGTGTACCCAGTACGGAGGTATACACCTGAATGGCTGGCAGTCTGGCACGCAATCAGGTATCGCTGCTTGAGGACTGAGGTACTAATCCGTATTCCGTGTACTGTGTTGGCAAATGGGGGACCTTGCTTTTGGCTGGACCGACCCACCAATCAACATCCAGCAAATCTTGGCACACCCGCCACAATCTGTCATCAATTTTATGCCTTATGTTTTTTTATGTTCCCAAGGCTAAATTAAATTATTGCACAGACTCTTCTGATCCGTTTTCGCAGGAGATTTGTCAATAAGATGCAGGGTTCTCGGACCGACCCCCAATCGTCGTGAAAGTCACATCAGTCATCAGGTGATCAGGGTCTTGCACAGGCTCATCCATCTGCTGCAATCAAACGGCCTACTTTGTTGGCACCGCTCGGCTACAAGCTTCATTCTACTGGCTATGCCTATCCAAACCGTGTCTTCAATTTCCCTTGTTGATGGTCCAAACTGCGGGAAAGCGTCACACCTTTTAGTGCTACCTCCAATGTGTCGAGCACTCGTGCTGGAACTACCAAGAGAAAGGAGATAAGCTGTTCGTGGCGTGACTGGCGTCTGACCCTAAAAATACCAATGAAGTGCCGCTAGTCTTTCGCGACAAAACGCGTCCCTGAATATAGTAACGTGTGCGACCGCATTGGTCTGGCGGTAGGTACCTGAGTCCATCCAATGGATATTGGCTCCTTTAATAGGGTTTGCTCTCATGCCGATTGGCCATAGGATGTGGACTCATATGTTCCTGTCAAAAGTAATTTGAACTCGAGCTTTATTGGCCACTCTAGCACAAGCCTTATTGTTAACCTCAATCGATAAACTGAAGAGCGCTCACGTCAGCTTCACGTTCAAGACAAGCTGAGAGTGTAGAGAATGACGAGAAAACGAAAGCGGACTGGAGCTTCCCTTACAAGCAGCAGTAAAAGAGTCAAGGTGGGGCAAGAAGGCATCTCATCTCAAGTATCAATAAGTCATCCTACCTTGGCATTGTATTATCCTCGCATCCAAACCTTGCGATATTTCCTCATCTCAAGATTGCCCAAAGCCGCCAGAACTCGGAAGCGTAAGATTGCTTACCTAAGTCGACTACCTCCAAGCTCCTCATCCACCAACAATGGACCAGTTGCTTCAGATACCAGCTTCCACATCGGATCTGTTGCAGATGACGGCAATCGTGATGCTGATGCTGGTGTGTCCTATCTACTCGACAACGTGCTTGTCTGCGCCGCTGTCGATGCATTGCCGATATCGCATCAAAGCAGCCGTGCCCAAGATTTCGAACTCTTCTCTCAACAGGTGACATTAACTGCGGGCGAAAGCTGCACACCCAAGGGCTCATGCCAATCCGATCTCGTTGACTTTGCTATTTGGATGCTCTTCAATCGCTTGCACCGCAATGCGAATCGGCCGCCGCATCTGCTCTGCCATGGTTATCAAAGGGCTCAAGCTCCAAGATCCACCAACGAGCATCACGGAGCCCTGGCCGGCATACCGGGCATCATCGCCCGTTACCCCAATAACAACGTCAACACCTTGAAGAATGGCGCTTGGTCGACAGTTCTCGCTCTGCTTGGCCAGGAAGGCGATAGAATCATGCTCGATATCTTCCTCCACTGTGGTCTCTATGCGCTCTGCTCAGGCGGTAACGGTAATTGCTATCAGCTTTCCGGTAAGACATCCTGGAGCAAGGCCGCCGCAAAGGTGCTGACCACTTCAGGCATTGCCCTTTCTGAGATGGCTGCTTTGGAGCCTATGTCTCGTCCTATGCAAGGAGCCGAGCTTACCCTCAACAGGAAATCATCAGATCGTTCTATCAATGCGAGCACTGACATCCACAATCTTCCTGGATCTATTCATTTCGTCCGCAGTAGGATGCTATATGCTCGTCCAGCGTTGAATGCGAAAGCAGAGGTGACGTTTGGTTTACGACACATTCGTAAGCTCCCCAAATGACCCGATGGATTTGTTCTGATGCTGCGAAGATGCCCTGAATCGCTACCCCGATTCTGCTAGTATGGTTCAGACCGTTCGTGTGTTGAAGTATATCTTCCCCCGTCAATTCAAGTTGCACAACGTATTCACCTCAAAGGTCGACCCCAGAGAAACTATTCAGCCATTCAAGGACTACACCCTGAGAGAACAGGAGATTGCGAGTTCCGAAGCCATGCTCAAAGGACGATCGCCTGCACTCCAGAATGTAGAGTTACGTGTGCCCAGGAGATTGAGAGGGACCTGCATAAGGCTGGTCCAAGAGCTGCAACGGCGCAATCTTCACTGTGCTTACTACGAATTACTGAAGCGTTATTGCCCAACCTTTCTCGATGGTGGAGAAGCCGGCAAAGGTTCTCGGTATCAGGCACGTGGCCAGGCCAAAGGCATTATGGGAGAACACCGCTCAAAGGGAAGACAAAATTTATCCAGAGAAGCAGGATCACAAGATGTCAAGAACTCCAAACCCACAAGTCTAGCCCAGCCTGGTCGAACACCCTCAGCAATTGAACCAGGTGTGTCTTCGATTGAGCTTGCTACCTCTCATGCCCAGGTCTCAGCCTTCTGCCGAGCATGTCTAGCAAACACTGTCCCGGACGCATTTTGGGGCGAGGGTGACGGGGGACAGTCCAACAAGGCGAATGTCATGCACAGTGTCGATCGGTTCATCAAACTCGGCAGATATGAAATTTTGAGTTTGCACAAAGCATCTCAAGGCATTCAAGTTCGTACATCTTACAGGATCCAGGCTGCAATCGCTGATTATGTCAGATGCACTGCATATCATGGCCAGCACGGCCTGGTGTATCACCATCGCCAATATCCAAATCGGACGCAACAAAGCGAAATGAGCTATTTCTCGAATTGCTCTACTACGTGTTTGATTCCTTGCTCATACCACTGATCAGGTCCAATTTCCATGTGACAGAGTCAAATGTACACCAAAATCGGCTCCTCTACTTTCGTCATGATGTGTGGAGAGCTCTGACTGAGCCCGCGCTGACCGAGATTAAAGGCTCCATGTTCGAGGAGCTGCCGCTGACGCAGGCCAGAAAGGTGCTTGACGCCCGAAAGTTGGGATTCAGTCAGATCCGTTTGGTACCCAAAGCGTCCGGTTTCAGACCAATAGCCAACTTACGGCGCCGGGCAACGAAGCTGCAGCATGGGAGGGTCGCATTGGGCAGAAGTATCAACTCGATCATGATGCCGGTGCTTGATATCTTTGACCTTGAGAGAAGACGTGCGCCAAGCTTGGTGGGAAACGCTCTTTTCTCTGTTGGAGATATGTACCCTAAGCTGAAAGCCTTCCAAAGAAGACTGCAAGAGAGTTGTGGGAGGGAAAAGCGTCTCTACTTCGTCAAGGCGGATGCCAAGTCCTGTTTCGACACGATACCCCAAGTCAGGGTGATGCAATTGATGGCAAGCATTGCTTCGGAGGATGTTTATCGAATATCACGACATTCGGAGATCAAAAGAGTCCGATCAGGCCACTACCGCCTCCACGAGAAGCCAAGCACCTCGAAACCAGCCCGCAAATTCATATCCAAAGCGAGGAGCGCTACCGACTTCATAGAGTTTGGGGAATGGCTCGTGCAAGAGCGGATAGTGGACCACAAAGATGTTGTCTTCGTTGACGGTGTGGTGCAGCAAGCCCAGCAGAAAGAGACAATACTTGATCTGTTGGGAGAACACGTGCAGAACAACATGGTCAAGATTGGCAAGAAATTCTTCCGGCAAAAGGCGGGCATCCCTCAAGGATCGGTGCTTTCAAGCTTGCTATGTAATCTGTTTTATGCGGAGATGGAGAGAGAGTGCTTTGCGTTCTTGCAGGAGGATGAGAGTCTTCTCTTACGGCTTATTGACGATTTCCTTTTGATCACGACGAAGAAAGCGGATGCGACCAAGTTCCTACAGATATTGCATAATGGTGTTAGGGAATACGGAATCGAGGTCAATGCATCGAAAAGTCTGGCAAACTTTGGATTGGAGATCAATGGGCAGCGGGTGGCCCAGTGCTCGGATGAGACGAGATTCCCCTATTGTGGAAGCCTGATCGATATGAGAAGTCTCGAGATCACCAAGGATCGGAGCCGGAGAAGAAAGACGTCTCTGGCAGATACATTGACGATTGAACCGTCCAAAGTGCCTGGGAGGGCTTTCTACCGGAAAGCGCTGAACGCATTCAAGATTCAAACGCACAAGATGCTTCTGGACACCACATTCAACACACCTACGACGGTGCTACAGACGCTGTATGAGAATTTCATTGACGTAGGCATGAAGTTCTTCCGCTACATCAAAGGGATGGCGAAGAGCGCTCAACCGCACTTGGAGTTGCTTGTCGGTAGGCTGTGCCCCTCCCCTCGCGAATCGCTTCTCTGCGGCGAAGATGCGCCCCTAATAATAATCATGGGATGAGACGCGGATGAGACTGACGATTGCGGGTGACGGCACCTAACGCAGGAACGATTCGTGATCTTACCAAGTTAGCTCAGGTGCTTGTCAAGGCAAAGCAGCAAGGTGTCTCAACGGCGCAGATGGATGAGTATCAGTGTAGCGTTGGCAGGCGCCAAATCGCATGGTAAGAAGCTTCCGGTGCCAGCCACCCCCTTGCATCGAGCATGCATATGATGCGGAGATTGGATGACTGACGAGGCATGAATGGGCAACATAGGTTGGTGAGCCAGGCTTTTGGTCATGTGTTGAATCGCAAACAGAGTCGGTATGGCGACCTGCTCACTTGGTTGGAAGAAGCAAGCAGAGTTGCGAGGCCCAGCAACAGGAAGGAATTGCTCAAGCTCAAACGGGTGGTAAAGCGCGGTAATGAAGAATTTGCAGGCTATCGATATTAATGCATATTGAGGGTAATCAATGGACCACATGGATCTGTACGGAGTACGGATCTCAGGGAGTGATGCGGCGTGGCTGGTCGCATCTAATTATTATGAGGCTGCGAAGTGGGATTGGAGTGTGGGATTGAGGGGTGTAGGCGGGTGGTGATGGTTGGGAGATGGTGGGAAGATGATGCGTTGGTGACTACGGATGTACACCGACTGGTGGGTGTTCCAAAGGGGTGGCTGGTTCACAAGAAGTCTCGCCAATGGCCCGCAGCAATAATGATTGATGGAAGACAACATTCTTGCGCCTGGAACTGATTTCTATTTTCTCTTACTATTTCTCCGACGTATGACATACTTGCGCATCACCACCCATGAACTGTAAATATAATCACCTGAACCGTTGAGATTGAACCATTGGATTGAGAAAGCTTTGTCTTGATTTCTTCTGCTGACCGTTTAATTGACACACCCCCCCACGAAGCCCCCCAACGGGCCCGAAACCTGCCAAGCGCGAAGCTCGACCAACCCCAGGGGCCCGCGGCTACTGCGGAGACGGAGAGCTGAATGAATGAATGGGAAGAAAATCCGAGATGACGATCAAGAAGTCATCTTCATCATCCACAACCAGCACCATCACTAATACAGGAAGTACCACAATCGTTTGGACCGACATCTTTCCTCATCACGTCCACCATAATTCTTATCCTGTACATATTTTGAACACCATTTCCGACTCAGTCAGACATTCGTTGGACAACAAGCACTTCCAATTGGGACACCAACCCGCGCCGCGCAAACAATCCTTTGTCCCTCTCCACCCCATCAGCCATCCAGCTGGCTATTGCATTACCCCAGATCATCGCCAGCGATCACTCACAGATGCCCTCACCACCCTCACCATCTGCCATGAAATGAACGCATTAGCCAACGAGGCGCCTGGCTCTCCTCCAGGCTTGACCAACAAATCCTCAAAGTCCTCCACCAATCGCTCTTCCTCCCTTTCTGCCACTGACGGTATCCTGTCCGACATTACCCATTTCGAAGACATTGGCCTCCATGACGAGGCCGATCATCATTTCCGGCCATCCCACATGAATGGCATCGACATACTCAAGCGGCCTGTCCCCCACTCGGCCTCCATCAACATCAATAGCCATAGGAGGAATGGCAGCAATGGGAGCAATGGAGTGGGCGTGGGCTTGGGCGTGGGCGTGGGCGTGGCCCCAATTCGAGACTTGACCAATCGCCCCACTCGCCCACAGTATCCCAGATCGCCAGATTTGCCCAACGGTCCCAATGGGGCCCACTCACTCAACTTACCACTTGTCCGACCGATGCGCAAAGGCTTGAGGAATGCCTCCAATCCCTCTCTCGCCATCACCGCAATGAGCAACTGTAATCGATCCCGATCCCCCTCTCCCAATTCAGCTTCCTCTCCTATGCACAAGCCGCTGCCGAGCCCCATTTCTCCACGCCGACCACCGCTGTCATCGGCAAAGACGGTGCAACAAATCCCGATGAGGCGAGGATCCTGGCAGCCAAGTAGGAAGTCGATCAAAGAGCTTGAGGCCGAATGTGATGATGACGAAGATCTGCCTGACGAAGCCATTCTATCCAATGTCCCCCTCTCCCCGCGCTCACCAAGCGAACGAACGCTGTCCATGCCGGCCGTGCCCCCGTCACCAATCTCATCCCTGCCACCTTCGTCCGCCCTTCCACCATCACCATTATCAGCTGTACCACCATCACCAGGAGCAACCAATCACACGCTGTCGCCAAGGTTGTCACCACGCGCCAGTCCCGAACGCTCGAGCCCGCTCCGAACTTCCATAGGCTCCGACGGTATCGTGGTATCGGCTCCAAAGACGGCACCCATGCCGTCCGCCAGACGAACATTACCCGCCAACTTCCCGACCCCGCCTCACTCTCCTCATCGTCTCGTTCGAGGTGCTTCGACCGGCAATATGGCCGACCACCCCAACTTTCCCAGAAGCAAGTCCTGGAACATTGCACTGTCAGAGCTCTCCGAGGAGGCCCAAGCCCTGACGGAAACCTTGCAGAACCACGCGATCGAGGCCGAAACCGTGCTTCGGACCGGGACCGGTACAGAGCCTGCAATGGAGGCACTCACTAGGTCCAAGACTGCATCTGCTATCGGGCTACCACCTTTGCAAATGAATAACATAATGATCGATCCGCTGCCTGTCAGTAAAGAGAAGGAAAAGGTCTTGAGTCGGACCAGACCCAGCTGGCTGCCCCCAAAAAGCAAGACCGAGGAGAAAAGGCATCTCAAAGAGTACCGACGGATGATGGAATTCAGCCTGGAAGCCGAGCGTCGAAAGGCCGCCAAGGTTGCCGACATTCAGTGCGCCAAGGACGATTCCAAAAGCACTCTTCACCGGATCTGGGAAGAGCATGTCCTACCAAACTGGGATCAGGTCATTCGGGAGCCCCGCACCCGCGAGCTTTGGTGGCGAGGCGTGGCCCCCAAATCCAGAGCCTTGGTATGGCAGAAAGCGATTGGCAATGACCTCGGCCTCACCGAAACGACATTCAAGAAAGCGTTGCAGCGCGCAGAGACCATCTCGGCAGCGATACAGAGCGGGACGGGAGATCAGCATGGCAGGGAAAGTGCCTGGTTCGACGCGATTCAGCGGGACGTCAAAGTCGCCTTGCCAGAGCTCAAGATCTTCCAGCCCGGCGGTCCCCTCCACGATGGCCTGGTCCAAGTGCTGACAGCATTCTCCATGTACCGTTCCGACGTCGGCTACAGTCACGGCACGCACCTCATTGCCGCTTTCCTGAGTCTCACCATGCCTACGCCGTCCCAAACATTCATCTGCCTTGCCAACCTGATGAATCGGCCGCTTCCCTTGGCCTTTTTGACCGGCGATCCAGGCGGGACCCAGAAAGCGTACGATCTAACGCTGTCGCTCTTGTCTAAGAAGTATCCTCGCTTGCACAATCACCTCTTCCGTTCCCCATCGGCCACCGCGAACGGCTCAGCAAACGGCGACACGGCGACTTTGGATGTTTCTTCGCTGCCACTAAATCTCCCGCCATCTCAAGTCTTGGAGCCTATCATGCGGACCCTCTTTCTCGGTCCCAGCGACGGCCTAGGGATTGACATCGCCAGCCG
This sequence comes from Niebla homalea, assembly GCA_019925105.1. Lineage (NCBI taxonomy): Eukaryota > Fungi > Ascomycota > Lecanoromycetes > Lecanorales > Ramalinaceae > Niebla > Niebla homalea. The sequence goes on from JAHGAU010000031.1 coordinate 559,391, forward strand.
GGTATGGGACGTCCTCGTCTTTGACGGCGATTCCGCCATCATCCGAACGACTGTCGCCATTTTGGGTGCCCTGGAAGGCAAGCTCTACGGGAGCAAGAATGGAGTTCTGGAAGCTCTTGGCTGGCGAGGCAATCTCGGGACTGTTGGTGACGAAGAGGAGTTCATGGCCAAGGTGCGAGCAGTGGGGAAGGTATCGTGATTTTTCCGCGACGGTGAGTCATCCACCGGCATGAAACGGGTAATGACGTTGGGCTGTGTCCCCTGTTGATTCTATCTTTTGGATCCTGTCGCGTTCATGAGACCTCTTGCACATAGCATTTCGGGTGGCCTTTGCCTTTGGAGCCTTTCAAGTGTGCATATTGGGTAAATACTGTTGCTGCCACGAGGTTTTTGGGGGGAAAGGTAAGGAGCCGAGTTAGATGTATGTATTGGGTGATGATGAACATGACGTGGGCCCAATATATGGCTCTGCATATTATCACATCATGCTTTGGTACAGTCCTTGTCTTTGAACATGCTTCACTCATATACTCCTTGCAATCCCCAGCACTTGACCCGCCTCCACCCCTGCCTGCTCCATGAGTAGCCAAAGACGAGCTCCTCGAAGAGCTACCCAACACCTTAAAGCGACTTGCTCGCCGATCACAACACCCGTCCTGACTGCTCGACAACATTCCGACCCCTCCAACCGATCCCATCCGATCCCCAAAGCTCATCATCTTCCTCGCCCCCCTCGCTCTTCCAACCTTTCCGCGCCCCCTTTCTTTCTCTTCTTCTTCTTGTTCTTCTTCTTGTTCTTCTTCTTGTTCTTCTTCTTGTTCTTCTTCTTGTTCTTCTTCTTGTTCTTCTTCTTGTTCTTGTTCTTCTTCTTGTTCTTCTTCTTCTTTTTCTTTCACCGTTCAAGACAAGCCCGACGTCTTTCATCGGGGATATACATCAAACTGTTGAAAGAAGTCGGGAAGATCGCGGAGGCAGCGGGATTCCTACGCCAGCAGTGCCTGCATGGATGCGAACGAACGAGCGAACGAATCGAAGGAACGGAACGAACGAAATGAACGAAAAAGCAAAAGGACACAAACCCCCTTCCCAGGGAACGTTACCCTTCCCCGTTGTGTGTGTGCGTGAGAGAGAGAGAGAATTACGTGGAGTGGATGGATGGATGTCCTCCGATGATGCAAAACACGTCTCCCTCTCTCTCTGTGTCTCTCCTCGCCCAAGAAGAAGAGCTGGACAAGAAGATCTCGAGACAAATACGGCTTCTTGTTAGGGCAGGGTTCTAGTGGACGAGGGTTGGGCATTGCTGAATGACCCCTTGAGCAGGTAAGGGAGTGAGAGGGTGAGGGAGTGAGGGAGTGAGGGAGTGAGGGAGGGATATCAATGATACGATACGATCATCAGATGAGCACACACGTTCTGTTGTGGAAGATGAGAACAAGACCGGTGAAAGCATCTGGCTAGAGGACGCATCCGACCAACCGGGTCCCTCGCAAAACTTCATGGAGGAAAACGGTGATCAGGTTCATGAGGAAACGATGGAGAGCGGCTTTCCTTTTTTTTTTTTCCCCTTGACTGACTGACTGACTGGTATTCACGGACCGAGAGCATCTGCTCCGTTGGACACATGTCCGCCAGCGTGACTACGGACACAGAGCCAATCGTTTGTGGGCAGTCAGTGTAGTTGTCGCCAATCACCTCGCCAGCGACTAGGGTAAGGTGCCTTCCCTGTTCATGCCCGTCCGTCACATATACACACACACACAGCTCATGGGGGCGAGACAGTACGTAAGCAGCAGCATCATCCGACTTGTCGGACCGTCATCCACACTCACACACACAGTCATCACGGGGTTGGGACAGCTGTACCACATACACACTTCTGCTGATAGCCTCCCCCATGTTATGCTGGCCAAAAAAGGGGGAAGACGCATCACCAGAAGAAGAGCAAGAAGAAAGGGTCTCCCAAACGGCCCACCTTTCAACGCTGGAAAGCGAAAGGGACGCAGAGGGATTAGTTAGCGGTTCTGGAGGCTCTTGTTTTTTTTTAAGGTCCATTGATATACAGGTACTGTGGGGGTTTACGAGACTTCAGTGTGAAGGACAGGGGGGCAGTTGGAGAAACACGCGGTGCTCCGGTCGCCCGGAAATGGCTCGGTACTAAATTAGGCGAGACGAATCATACGGAGATGATTGATGCATGATGCACTTGAGTTGCTTATCATGCACGGTCAGCATACGCTAATGAGAGCCGTTTTGGCGTCTGTCGGGTTCGTTTTTGGTTCTTGAGCCAAGAACGCGCGATGCTCGCAAGGGTGGACGGATTAATTGGGACTTGCGAGGTGTGCACGCCAGTGCGGCGTTGCGTCGTCACTCCCAAAGGGGCAATCCAACACGACCAAGCTATGGGAGTGAGGAGGCTCGGAGGCTCGAGTCAGTAGTAAAGCTTGCGCACTTTGGTTGAATTTCTCATATGTCCAATTGTAATGGTATTTAGCTATTAAGGGATTAGAATTAGATGAAACGAATATGTCCCTCATTTCGCGGCATGGAGCCTCTTTATGTTCATCTTCGGTGTGAAGATATGTGTGGTCTCCCAAATCCCAATATCGTAAAGCCGTCAAGTGCAGATAACCCATCCCTTGCACTGGAGATCCCGTTCCCAGATGCTTCCCATATGTCGGACATAGATGTAACTGAAATGGCACGTGCCAAATATATGCCCTTTTCGCAGAGCTGATCTACTTCCATATACACAGACATGTCCAGATGAGTTCGTGCGTACAGAGCTGCTTTTATGTCTGGTTGACGAAGACGTACTTGGCGACCGATGGCGTGCCTTGTGCGTTCATGGCAAACAGCATGTAGTACCCAGCAATCAAAACACCCTTGTCGGATGGCACTTGCATGGTGTACGTGTTGCCATTGGCATTGGCGGTCAAAGGAATACGTCTCTGGTCGGTATTGACGGTGTGAGTGGTGGAGCCCAAACGGACCATTGACCACGCGGAGATGGCGCTGTTGGTTGTGGCAGTGATGGTTCCTCCCGGGTTGATGGTGCCGGTAGCGGAGTTGATGACGGGGCGGATGGCACGCGAACCATCGTTGTTGAAGAGGTAGCCGGGGCTGTAGACTTGTGCATCGTAGTGGTTGGTGGTGCAGGTACCGCAGAGACCTCCACCGGCACTGAAGACGGTGGCGTCGGCGAGCAGGATGGCCGTTGAGTGGTAATTGCGGGGCACAGCAATCGGGGGGATCTTGTAGAAATTGCCGGTGTTGATGTTGTAGATCTCCGGGGTGAATTGCGACGTATCATCCGAGAAGGGCATGCCGTAGACCTGGCCTCCAACGATCATGACGTTGCCGTTGGGCATAATCACACCGCAGGCGAAAATACGCTGGAACCACATGGGGTTGATGGTCTGCACTGCCGGAGTGCCGCCCGCACCTGTAAGGGTGATGATCTGGGCGTTGGCAGTGGAGTCGACTTGTTGATAGCTGGTGGCACCGCCGGTAACCAGGATCTTACCGGCCACAGCGTCATACATGGCAGCAATACCAGCCATGGCATCACCGTCAGTCCCACGATTTCCTGCAGCGGCGACGTAGCCATTACCCAGGGGGTTGTACCAGTTCATGGCCTTGGAAGGGCCGGCCTGGAAGATCCACTCGTTTTTCCAGCCGAAAAGCATACCGTGATTGTCGGCACGGTAAACACCTTGCGCGTCGTTGGTGAGCATGGGGGCGACTGGGCAGCCGGGCAGCTTGTCCCAGACGTTCCTGTTCGGGTCGTAGATCTCGCCGTCCTTGCCTCCAGTTCCACCGGACCAGGATCCACCAATTGTGAAAGTGCGACCGTTGGAAGTAGTGCACTGCGCCGCGTAGCCTCGCTGAATGTTCATGTCGGGAAGGGCAGACCATTGGTCACTGCCCGGGGTATACACGCTAGTCCTCTGGGCGGTATTGCCACCGGTGGAGACAATGCGGCCTTGGCCGTCAAGGCTCAGCCCCTCACAGAACATGTCGTGCTGCACATTGGTGATGGCACGTTGGCTGACGGTTTGCGACCCGGGGTAGTAGTAGGCCGTGAGGGTGGTGGTGCCGTCAGAGCCACCATAGGTACTCGCTGCGTATGATGACCAGACCAGTACATTGCCACTGTTGGGCAAAAGCGCGGCCGAAACGGGCACTAAGGGGAAATCAATGGTGGGCGACCATTCACCGCCGTAGATCCCGTTGCCATAGCCGGGAGCAGGAGTTGTGGTGGTGTAGATCTGCAATTCTGCAATGCTTGTCCATGGACCACGGTTCCCCGCCTCGGTGAGGGAGGTCAGCTTGAGATAGCGAGCATTTGTAGCTTCAAAGCTGGAGGTCTTGGTGGTCGCATCATCGAGCCAGGTACCAATGGCCTTGGGGATAGCAAAGTTGATGCCGTCGGTACTCAGGGCAACCTGATGTCCACCAATGTTGCCGTTGGACTGGCCATCCTGACGTGGCTGGTATGAGATACTATTCACGAGAGAAGTCTGCTTCATGTCGACGATGATATAGTGAGGAAGAGCATTGCCATTGGCACCGAAGGGGGTGTGCCAGAAGCTGTTGGCATTTCCATCAATCGCATTGGATGGGGGATAACCAGCCTGGTAACTGTCTGCGACTGCCGTCCAGCCAGTAGCAGCGAGGACTTTGGCATTGGCTGGGAGAGCTGCCTTAGACTCAGTATCTCCGGTGGTGGTGATCTGGCTGGTGGGAACCCCATCGTAGGAGTCAACACCGTCACCCTTGATGTTCCCATTGTTCTGTCCGTGCTGGACGAATTGCGACTGGCTCTGGCTATCAGGGATGATGCGAGCAAGAGCGGATGAAGAAAGGGCGAGAGCGCCCAAAAGGCGTAGGGTATTGGATTTCATGATCAACACTCTGGTGAGCTGATCATGCGAAGTTGTACGGAGGAAACGTTGGAAGGAGGTGTATACAAGTTGGTTGAAACACGCTCAGGAAGTGAATTATATATTAAATGAATGCGTAACGAGAGTAATATCGCAGGTCGTACAATGGTACGGAGAGGTGAAGGAGGAGAAGAACGGACTCGATATGGAAAGGAAAGAACGGACAGCAGTCAGCTTAACAAGACCGACTGACTATTAACACGAGTGAAAAGAAAGTGGGCTGGTGAGAAGAAGTAACTGGGGCGAGGCACGGGGTTTGAAGAGTGAATGCATCGTGAGCAGGGAAATTGGACTGGAGCCAGCTCCCAAACCTAACCCAGCCGAGCATGGCCAAGGGAGCAGTGGCTAGCTAGATACAGTTCGCGTGTTGCTTTAGATTTGCGTTAGGTTCCAGGTTGAAATCTAAATGGGGTGAGAAAAGAGAAAAAGGGACAAGGTGCTGGAGCTGCTTTGCGGGTCCAGTTCATGCGCTGCTGATGATTCGTCGTGTTGGCGGCAAAGGAAAAAAGGGGGGGGAAAGGGGCGGACATTTGCCAAGATCAATGGACTTTCGGCTAACGCCACGGTCAGTCGGTCACTACTGCAAGACTAGAGCAGCCCAGCGATGGAAACTTTGGCTGAAAGAGTGAAGAAGTGAAGATCGCAATGCCGGAACAAAAGCAGACGGCTTACGGAATACTATCACTGGCATAGTATGCCAATAATTGCCAATCCACCTCGTATACGGGATATACCCCTCCAGGCCTCCACTAATCTTCAGCATAGACACACAGAAATTGCTACCGTAGTTTGTGAGCTTCGTCACACGGTTCACCGCTTGACAGTGACCACGTGGATGGAACAACCAAACAGTGGCTGATTTTACCACGTGAAGCAGCACTTTTCAGTCCAAGTCCTAACTCGTATTTGTACCCATCCGTTTTGCCGGCCTTGCCGTCTAACTTACACTTGGCGCCAACACTTCACTCTGCATGATGCATACAGGCGAGAGTCGGGATGAGAAAATATCGTCGTCACGGTCACAGTCAGCAAGAACATCCAATCTCCTTCCTCGTTGGACCCCAGCCGTGAGATCCGATATCGAGAATCTGAGTCATTCTGCCATTATTCGATTACTCACCACAGTGTGCACAATTGGGTAATGGCAACAATGAGTGGAAGGATGAGCTTGTCGAGTAGCGTGGTCAATAAGCTGCGGATAGGTTAGAGCAGAAATACAGCACCGTGATACCTGACAGGTGGTAGGTCTCACATTGGCTATTAACATGATCTTTCTCATGAGAGACGTCACAGTCCCGTATGCGATACATTATTTATCCTTGTAGCAGCCAAACGCCCAAACACCACCAAGTCTGAAATGATGTGCTGCAGGGGCTTCGCAAAAATAGAACACTTGCAGGGTTTCTTCTAAGTTCTACAAGCAGGAAGCTCCCAACTCGAACCCCACTTTCTGGTCCACCGTCAACGGCCGGTCTTACATGTGCGGTCTTTACTCTTTAGCGAACCAAAACGCCACCTGAGAATCTAAGATATGACTATCTGGTAGGGCCGACATGATCTTATCTGCGTTACCGCGCTCATCAGCAGCAATTTGGAAGTATGGCGAGTGCTTCCTGACCCTACATATTATTCCCTACTTTGACGACATCCCCTCACTGCTTCGTGGGAGATGTCAGACGTGCCACACAATCGCATGAGGTCAAGCAATTTGAGCAATTTCCCCAGACGGTGGTCGGACCTCTTCGTTCGTGTAGCTGGCTTACCAGGAGAATAATTAATGGCGGCCCCTTATCCTCCAACATCTGCTTACTTCTTCCTCGATAAATATTGCTTCTCTCGTCCAAGCTTATGCAGCTTGTGAGTCGTCCAATCAGCTCGAGAATCAACATGTCGGCAACGCAAGGGCGAACCCAAGCGAGAAGCCATGCACAGCCTTGCCAAAGGGCTATTGAATCCTGCCGGCTCGGCCTACTGTCAGGTACAGTCCCAAATCGGGGAGCACATCCCAGTCAACCCTTCCCCTACTCACGGTAAGCCGCCTTGCTTACGTTCGAAGGCTTCCTCAGCTGGAAGAACGCTGTTATGATTTTTTCTTGCAGATATTCCTTGATCAATTCTCTGCCATTTGATGGAATGATTTGCCTTCACAGTCCTGACCGAAGTGATTTTGAAGTGCCAGAGGTTGATTCATACGCAGTCCCGGCCCAGAAATGCCTGAATGTCAACGTGAGTCGCTGTATGACTCCATGCCTAGGAGCACGATGGCGGATCCTTCAGCATTCCAGTTGCAAGCTGGATTGCAAGGTCATCCGACGCGAGCAGCAGCTTGTCCAATATTGTTGTTGCTTGTTTCGCGCAGGCCATTCGAGATTCGCTCTGCATAGAATGTCTCTCTCTGCTAGACTCTTCTTATTGAAAGAGTGGAGAAGCACCTTCACGGCAAGGATGAGACATGCCCATGTCGAACACCCAACGTCATGGAATCATGCATGATCCTTAGTGGGTCGCACAGCAGCCACCAAAAACATCGATATCATACATCATCATACACATCGACTGATTCCATCCGAACATCAGAAGACACGGAAATGCCGTGCCCCCCGAAATCAGGTCAGCCTGTCAATGTCCATATGCACCACACCGTGCCCTTTCACGAAGCGCTTGACCATGTGAACGACTTCTGCCTACATCATTCCACGTTCCGTCACTTTTTCGGGATCTCCCTGCCCCTCTCAGCCCCTCCTCCACACATCCCACAAAATTCGTCCATCCCGCAAATCCCATATTGCTGCTGCTGTTCTTGCCGGTAGCCGGCGCCCCGCCCCACCCCTTTCGAATTTATTGTCATTGACTTCGCCCACCATTTCAGTATGTACCAACCCCCCCCATCTTCCAGTCTTGGCCATCGTGTTCCCTATTGGGATGACGGCCCCCCCCCCGCCCCCAACCCCCCCCTATCATCGTACATATCCTCGAACGCCAACAGGCGAGTGCTCAATCAAAATCCACGATGATCTTCCGTGGGTGCTGACGCCTGACGTCCCTGCGCGGTGGATGGGCGGGTAACTTGTTGGTATAGGGGGGCTGTGGACACTGGACTGGGGCTCGGGAGTTAGACCGATCACGCAGGAACGAGAATAATAAGATGTGGAGCTTGAAAAAAGTTCGGGGGTGGAGAGTGGGAGATGGGTGGGGACGAATGAGGGTGCGTGCAATCATCCTGCATTACTTATCTACAGAACTCTTTGAGCGAGATCAGGAACACGTCGACTGCGTTGTCGATCGTATTTGTCATGCCGTTTCCAAATGGGAATGTTGAGTTTTGGCAGTGACAACGCTTCTCTTTGTCCATGCTTCCAAGCACTCTATAGCTACCGTCTGATGGCTATTGGTACAATCTGATCTATGGAAGATACATGTACTGGCGCTGGACTTTTATACATCTCCAGACCTTTGGGAGAGGTGGTGATACATGGTTCCGCCTCTCGCTTGCCCTTTTATCACATCCTCTGCTCTCATGTTCCTCCCAAGACACCCTTGACTTGAGCACCCAACCCACTGGCGACATTTCTGACCTTGTTACCAGCCATGTGCACCTCTGCGGCGGCCAAGGCACCCTGAATCCCGAATTGATTGGGGATGCCTTCGACGCGGTGGGTGGAGTTGATGTTCTTGACCATGGTGATCTGGTAGCACGTCGCGGACCCTTGGCGGGAGACGATGGTGGAATAGGCCAGGAAGTATTCCCATATCTGTTCAACTGTCAGCATGCTGTGCTTCTGCCCTGTTCGGGACGTTAGGATCAGGAGAATCGAGAATCATTACCCTGAACCAGCGATCCCCGTACTTTGCCACGACCTTCTCCCGGTTCGCAATCCAATTCCGGTACCACCTCCAGAGAGTAGCAGAGTAATGCACCCCAACGGTGTCTATACCTTTGATCTCAAACCCAGCGCCCTCGAGCTTGTCCACAAACCAGCCCAAGGGGGTCGAAGCGTCCGCCCCAGGGAAAATGTACTTGTTCATGAATAAGCCCCAGATGAGATCCTCATACTGCCAGGGCTTCCTCAGCCCCGCGATCTGGAGGAAGAAAACGCCATCATCATCCAGCATGTCGTACACCTGCGTCAAGAAAGTCGAGAAGTGGCGGACACCCACATGCTCTGCCATCTCAAGGCATGTGATCTTCTTATACCCGCCCTGGGGCACGGGGATGTCGCGGTAGTCCATGCACAGGATCCTGCTCTGCCTTTCCTCTATCCCCGCCTTCCTCAACCCGTTATTACCCCATGCAGTCTGATTCCTGCCCAGCGTCACACCTGTCGCGCAGGCGCCGTAGTTGGTGCTCGCGTATTTGGCCAGCGTGCCCCACCCACACCCGATGTCGAGCATGCTCTCCCCGCTCTTGAGACCGATCTTCTCGCACACGACGCCCAGCTTGTTGTCTTGCAGCTGCTCCAGGCTCTCTTCCTTGGTGATGTCGGAGATGATGCCCGACGTGTAGATCATGCGTGGCCCCAGGAACCAGCCGTAGAAATCGTCGCCGCGGTCGTAGTGGTCGCGGACCTGCTCCTCATCTAAAAACCTCGTCAATGCTGCCCCAACCCCCCACCCCGAAAATTCTCCTCCCTCAATGCTGGATAAGGGGGGGGGGGGGTCCAGATGTACATACCCTGCGATCTCGAGTGCATAATCGCCTCGGGAATCATGCCCGTGAAGAAATAGCGGAACAGACTCAGCGTGAAGCGGAAATTCGCCCAGTCGTGCCGGTACTCCATCATCTCCAGGCAATCCCCCTTGAAATCCACCTGGCCGGCAAAATACATCTCGTGGAATGTCTCCATGGGGATCTTGCGCTTGCCGTGATACCTTTGCCTGTCGGCTTCGCTCCTGAAGGAGAGGTAGTGCTCCACGGGCCGGCCGGGGTAGCGCGCCTTTTCATTCTTGCGGGGCGAGATGGTCGAGGCGGTGTACCAGAAGATCATGAGGAGCGGGATGGAGGTGAAGAGGGCGAGGAGAAGCCATGTGACAAGGCCACCGCCGAGCTGGCGGGCGAGGTAGCCGGGGACAAGGGTGAGGAGGGCAATGAGGAGAGCGTTGGAGAATTGCTCGTTGCTGGTGGAATCGGCCGGGAGGGGGCCGTTCTTGATGGCAGGGTACTGTTTCACAGAAGTATTAGGTATGGGGAATGCTTGGTCATGATTGCTTGGACATTTTGCTCGGTGGTCAGGAAGCTCAATGGCTTCATAAATAGCCTTGAAGGTTTGCGTGATCTACAATAGGGACAATTTCCTTACAGTGGTTGTGCGGACACCGTAGTCCTCGGCTGGTGGCACGGGCGTGGGTGCTGCAGGCGTCTCGATGAATTCAAAGTCATCAGAGGACGCCTCAGATCCTGGGTTCCCCATTTTGAATGTAGGTGAAATCAATTGGCTCGAGGCTGTTTACCTCCGTACTAAAACAGAGCTCCAGATTGGAGCAGGCAGAACTTTTGGTGGACCCTGATTTCAAGCAGGCCCTTGGCAGTTGGCACCACACATTCAGGGGTTATATATCATGGCTGCGACTGTTATACACATCTGACTCCTGACTGAGATCACTCAGGTAGCAATCAGGAAGCCTTTGTTAAATGCTTGGACTTGTTGGACATGTGGACTGCCAACGAGATGTGGGATTCTTTTTTTGACGTACAGATTAGTGTACTCGCTCGTATCTATTCTTAATCCGCTCGCTCACTCACGCCCAAAACATGAATCCTACCCTTCCAGATAACGGTTGATTGCAAAGGCAATCTCTCGTCTCATGCATACATACATCGCAATCGAAGGAGCGCTCAATTATGTTCGTCGTAACAGCAAGAACTTATGCTCGCCTTCATATCACGGTAGTTCACGTAATTGTCAAGTTTTCTGCTCTAGCTCTGCTCCTGACGATTGAAGCAATCTTTGGTGCGACTTCTTGTGGGGTATTATTCCATACGTGCTCAATTTCGCTAACCTCTTTTGATCTGCCGGTAATGATGTTTGGTCAACGGCCTCGCAAAGGTACTCAATCACTGTGCTGAACTTCAAAGGAGGATTGCGTAGAGTCATGGCAATCTCAGGGACATCGAGTTCTTGGTGATACCAGACGTGGTATGCTCGCAAAGGAGCCAGCGCGAGAGTCACTTTCCCCGACCGGTTCGCTCTGTATAAGGTAGCCCAGTCTTGAGCCATGTCATATTGTTTTGACAATGCCGAGAGACGATTCAAAGTCGAAGGGTCCATTGGTGCAGAAGCACCAGACGAGGCAGGACTGCAGGGTTTCACATCTGATCGAGCCTGGCCCATACTCGATCCTTCAAGCGTGAGGCCGGAGAGAGCAACATCGAGATCGTCAGCTTCGTTGGAAGCATCTTCGGAATTCTCAATGCTTTTGAATGAATCGTCCGAAACGTCGGATTCGCCATCCGACATTGCCGCCTCTTCCTCCTCGGGAACACCAAAGCTTTCATTCAACTCGGCATGGACTGGCCGCGGTGGTGTTGGCTTTATTGCCAGTCTTTTGGCCTCCAACGTGTGGTACAGCTGGAGGCCAGCATATGAATCGCTTGCCGCATAGCGGCTTTGCCTATAGTCCAACTCCTTACTCCAGTCTGAGGTTTGGAGCCCGGTCTTGAGAAGAGGAAGACCGAGATGCTCCTCCACCTGCAAGGCTAGCGAAACCACGCGCTTATCCAGCTTTACAGCCTGACCTGAATAGAATCTGACTACCTTGTAGAGGTGACTCAGTTCAAATATTCCTCTACAGTCGACACCGAGGAATTTTCGAAGACGTGTACTGTCTCCTTTTATAGCCACCCCAACCTTGGTGACATCGGCTGATTCCATGATTGCCTTAAAGGTTGGCGCTACGAAGTCTTCCACCACCGCCCCACGCGGGAAGCGTGCCAGGTGAAACAGACCAATGCGCTCTTCATTCGCAAGTTGGATCAGAGCGACATTGCGTCTAATACCCGTCCGGGACCTTGCTGAAGCCATCCATTCAATGTCGAAGCCCAAGATCTTGTCGCTCGCAAAGAGTTGCGACACTGCTTCCATTGCATCTTTGCTCTTGCAGTAATGGACCTTGGTGCGCTGATTGCCCCCCGGCCCCCGATATAGAGAATGCTGCCAATACGATCGCTCGCTGCCTTTGGGAGCTTTTCGTGCCAAATCCATCAGGTGATCCGGTATACAAAAGCCTAGCCGTGTCACCAAATGTTCTGCTCCCGACTCTTTGCTGGCAGCCGACGCAGCCTGATCTTTTGCACCGTCAAGTAGAGTCTCATCACGCTCATGAGCGACGTCGGCGTTGATTGGGCTTATTCGAGCTATAGTCGCGTTTCCATGGTCAACAACGAAAGTCGACCTCGACAGGTCTGGATAAGTTAATTCCTGCGAACGTTGAAAGTCGAGACCACTGCTTTGGAGGGGCGCCGCATGGTCCTCAACAGCGCCCTCAGGTTCGGATGGTACTAGAGTCGACACCGCCATTGTGTCCCGCGATACCTGCGATCCTCCTTGCGCTCTAACACCCATGTTTGCCGCCGTCGCGTCACGTTGATCAAACATAGAGTTGCAAGTGTCTGGTCTTGTTGACAGGGCGTCTTCAATGTTGCTGGCTGCCTGTTTCGACGCGCTGCGATTGGCAATGCTGTATTGGGAATAGCGTGACACGCTTGAGGAAGCATTGTAGGCCAATCGTCCGAAACTCGCCTGTTTGCTAGATAACCTGGCTTTGGAAGTATCTCTTGCCTCTCTGACTGTTCCCAGAAGCTCTTGAGAAAGGTTTAGCCTTGACGTTGGCGGATATTGGAACAAATGCATTGGGGATTTCCTAGAGCCCATCATGTAATCTTGGGGTTGCCTCATTATTGTACAATCGCATGGAGGCAGTATATCGCGCCCCTCTCTTTCTAGTTTATTTCCTGTAGAGTTGCTGCTGCGGAGCTGTTGTCTAGAGCCATAGTAAAGGCTATCGTTGAGGAAGGTCTGACCATCGAGAGTCAAGTTTTTCTGCGCCAGGAGAGAATGATTTTTGCAGGAGACGAATAAGTTAGACACATTTCTTGGTGGCTTAAGTTTCAGCTGGCCGCAACGCTTCAAATAAGGACGCCACTTCAGGTACAGACTCGATACCGGCGGCCTTATTGGAGCTGCCATTGATGTCTGACGCGTTGGGGCATTCGGTCTCAAACCACGAAGGGCAAGCCCCCGATGAGGAAACATAACGACAAAGAGTCAGGCGCGCCATGATCCAGCCCCTTCGACCTAACCGATCGATGGTTGTAACACGCTCCAGTTGGACATCGTCTTTCAAATTAAAAAGCCTCCAGATACTTGTTACGCGCTAATCGCGGCTGACACGGGAAACTTGTGGCTTGAGCTTTGCCAAGATCTCCAGAATTCGATCTTGGTTTCGTCAATGCGAAATGTTATCTTCAAAGAAGCCTGAATCGCGATGTCGTCAACTCTACTACCTCTTGGTCAGTCTATCGGCATCTGAATTCACAGAGATTCGGTGATTGCTAACGTGGAGCAGAGTTGATTGACAAATGTGTTGGATCCCGGATATGGGTCGTGATGAAAGGGGACAAAGGTATATCCCCAGAAGATACTATGGAATTGAGCGCTCACGGAGTCCACTCAGAATTCGCTGGTACATTACTGGGTTTCGATGACTATGTCAGTGAGTGAATATTCAACTTCCTCCCAACGTTGCTAAGCATATAGATATGGTGCTAGAGGACGTAACGGAATTGTAAGCGTGGGTCGCTGTGGTCAAAGGGATGCAGCTTTCTCACAATATCAACAGTGACTACAGTGGAGACAATGTAAAGCTGTCGAAGATCTTATTGAATGGCAACAATATCTGCATGGTATGTGTCGCAAGTCGTCACTGTACCGAGGTCGTGCATACTGACCTTATCAAGCTTATTCCTGGTGGTGAGGGACCTGAGGGTACTGCGTAGGATATCAATGTGATGTCTCAAGTATGGTAGAGCGTTGAACGAAAGCTTTTGTCTTTCTACGTTCCATCTGACTAGCAAACATCAATGTTCGTGGTCAAGATCCGCCTCAATTTCGTGGACCTGAGATGCATTTTCATACCTCTCGATTCAATCTCAGATCTTTGAGCTGAAAGCCAACTATGTCTGACAAAGTGCACCGCGCTGCTTCTTACTGGGCTGGCAGTCTCATTCGAAATCATTGCTTTCCTCAGCTATCTAGAGGTTGGTCCAGTGGATATCCTGAGCCTTCCTCAGACATCTGAGCTTCATTGCCTTATTCAGGGGCACCATAATACTTCCCCTTGTCTTCCTCCATTCTGATTGCTTCATTTCATACCAACAAGAATACGTGGAGCGCAGACCCTGCCCTAATACTACTTGACCAGCCGTGATATCGTGCAAATGATGAAGTGATCAAGACCGGACGGCATCCATGCCACGGCATACCATCAGTTACAGCTTACTGACAGTATTGCGCTACTAAAAGCATTTCGTTTGTTAGGAACCTTGCACTTGGACCTATGGACAGGCCGCCTTCTGGCACCAGGGGTACTTTCGGGTACAAATGCTACTTTTAAAGCATCCGAGTCGTTAAGGATACATGATAATGCATCTTCCGCGTTGTGAGTATATTCCTGATCACTGCCGCCTTGGCTAACGAGAATTCTAAATTTGAAGCAGACGCGCAATCTGAACAGTGTTTCCAAGCTAATGCTGGATATCGATCCGCGATTTCCAAAACTGTTTAATATATTTGATACCGTCCCTCACTATTGGCCTGGGCTGCAAATAACTATATTACAGAGGGCAAGGGGTCGCTCATTGCTTCTGATGCCTCATCCATCTCAAGGTCCCAAATGATGAAGCCAGTCTAGATTGACGTATTGGCAGAGACGGTGTCTTTTATTGGGTTGCTTGCAGGTGATAAGGCAACTAGACAAGTCTGATCTCTCGGCCGTCAGATGCGAGTCGTAGCAGCCAAGAGATTTCAGGCACTTGGCTTTGAGACAGCCACATGTGGAGGAGGAAAAGCCAATGAGTCGCATTAGCGTCCTTATCAGAACTTCTCGATACAAATTGCTTTGGGAAACTCCCATTCCCAGAGCGCCCCTATGGATCTTGACAGATCCCATCAAAGCATGAAACGGCTCACACTCATTGGGAGCTGATGGTATGACAAGTCGTTATAGTGCTTCAATCTGTGAGGCAAATACATTGGGGGTTGAGCGCTACCGAAGCAATTTGTTCTCGAAAAGTTCGGGAAATAATCTGCGTAGTTGCTGCTTCAGTAGCTTATATCAGTCAAGCATTAAGTCTACTACCTGTTGAAGCTTGCATTCGTTTCCGCTGATATCCCGTTCTCGATGTTACCGGAGAAGAAGCTTTTCCGCGACTTTTGAATGAGGCGCTAGGAAATCGGCTGTGGCTGAAAGGCTGTCAAGGGCTGTACAACATCATTTTTCCGCATGCAAGTATGAGACTTCATGAATGATTGCGTCGTTTGGTCTCAAACCTATTTCTAGAGCCTTCATCGTTCTTGTGATTCCTAATGAGTAGATCTTGGATAATCCATCGCATTTTGTAAAGTACAGCATCACCACGGAGCATTTTCGTCCACATGAGAGACTGAGAGACAAGACAATAGAAGCTGCTCGCTGCTTGGAATACCCGTTCAGAAAGGCAAAGCCTGCTGTTGTCTGCTGCTTGCTAGCATCATGAACGCTCCTGACAGGTCAGTCTTCACGGCTTCGTCGTTCTTTCCTTTCCTGTCTTGGCGTTCATTATTATTATGGCAAGAACACCACCATCGGCAGATGGTGACACTTTTTATATATCGGATCGTCATGGCTGCGTGGTGACACGACCAAAAAACCGGAACTACTGCCGCTCCTGTGACAATATACTTCATTGCCACCCAGTCTCATATTGCATTCTCGTTACATCGGACAAGACAAGATGAATCACAAGATGGATGAGCTGGACCCGATGGACGACCAATACCGTGACTCGTCCGAAGCGGCTGAGGAGTTGGCAAGGCGTAACAAGCGCGAGTCCATGAGGATCGCCTATGCACGCACCACCACTTCCAGTGGACCTTACAGGTTGCCGGGGGTGGGCCAAACGGATACTCGTTACCGTCGTACTCATGTCGCGGCGGTTGATAACGTTCAGGATAGATTTGAATTGTTCCTCCTAGCGGACGGTGAGAGGAAGGTTACAGAGGAGCCTGATACTCGTAAGTACCCGACAAACGCACTTGTTGAATGTATGATGCTTGCCGTTCAATTCTAATGCTTCAAAAGGCATCCCATCATCGTCCATATTTACATTCAACAAAGAGGATCACACACTGGGTAACCTTCTGAGCTCACGCCTTCTTCAATCTCCTCATGTCACATTCTCTGGCTACAAGGTCCCTCATCCGCTTATTGCGTAAGTCGCTACCCTGCATCTACCCATGTCATCGCTGTTCACCCGCCTTAGGTGGCAATTGGAACCCTCTGCTTGAGCTTGCATTTGACATCACCATAGGCAATACATCCTTCGCATTCAGACTGACGGCACGCTCAGTCCTCGTCAAGCACTCATGCAAGCCTGTAAGGACCTAGTGAGCGACCTCAGTATCCTCAGCCGCGAGTTTACCAAGGAATGGGAGCTGAGGAAGATGGTCGGAGACACCGGTAAGACGGATGACAAATTGAACGGCAGATGAAATGAGAAAGTGTCTTTGGGTCAAATGGAGTTTCAATTAGACTATACGGCTTGAGCGCCCACTAACATGTGATCTGCTCTGATGTCGGTGACGGAGTTGAAACATTGACAAGGAAAGAATTTCAGCGTGCTGTTGTTTGTATCGTAAATTCATTGACAAGTACGGAATGCAGTCGAATATTCAACCATCAACATTTAGTCTGCCTACTCATATTCTTCCCCCATTGGCCGGCTTTCACTCGGCTGGGCGAGGCAGAGTCCGCCTTTTTTTTCTTTTCTTGGCACTGACATCGTTGCCCCCAAAAGCTTCTTACCCTGCCAATCTTTTGCAGAACAGCTCTGCCATACATCCTCATCCTATCTACAGCTTGCCGTCATCCTTTTCCGTAATAGTATGTTCTCCAATTCTTCCTCATATCTGGGGGGCAACGCTGGTGCTCGCCCATTTGCGCAACAGCATGGTCAATCGGCCTACCTACAGCAGTCCGCGCAGCCGTCGAACGGTGTCTCATCGCAGCCTACAGGTTATGGTCAAGCTCCTTTACAGCAACAATATACAGGATACCCTCCTTCTGGGCAGCACCAGCAGAGCTTTCAGGCTCCCGCCCAGCAAGCCCAGTATACCGGATACCCTCAGCAGAATCAACAGCCGAGTCAATTACAGCAACAGCAGCAGCCTTCATATCAATCCAATCAGCACGTTCCACAACCGTCGGCTCCTCTAAAGACCGGTCAGACGTCGTCACAGATAGCTCAATCCTTCTCCTCCGGTCCCCCGCAATCATCCGCAGCCCCCTTGTCTTCGTCATCGACCAAAATCCCCAAGATCCGCCTCTCCTTTCTGACCGCGACCGATCAGGCTAAGTTCGAGCAACTTTTCAAGTCTGCTGTTGGGGACGGGCAGGCGCTGGATGGAGAAAAATGTAAAGACCTTCTACTTCGGTCGAAACTCCAGGGAGCGGACTTGATGAGAATATGGACCTTGTCAGACACAACAAAATCAGGTCAACTGCTCTTCCCAGAATTTGCGCTTGCAATGTACCTATGCAACCTGAAACTCGTCGGAAAAGAGCTTCCTCAAGCACTGCCAGAAAAGATAGCGAACGAGGTGTCAAGTATGGTAGACATCATTTCATTTGGAGTGCCTGACGATCGCCCTCAAGGACAGGCGTCTACCAATGCTCCAAACTTCAACAGTTCCGTAGCCACTGGGTCAGCACCGAGCATACAGCAACCTCAGCCGCAGGCTTCCAATAGTCAGCTGCTTGCTCAAATCACCTCCCAGCCAACTGGCTTCGCAGCTCAATACATACCACCTCAGCCTACTGGCTTCGGGAATCAGTCACAAGCACTTGCGCCTCAAGTTACAGGTTTTATGCAACCCCAACAGCAGCAACAGACTGGGTTCCAGCAGAATCCTTCAGCTACCGGCTTCCAAGGGGCGCGACCTCCCATGCCACCTATGCCGAGCGGTTTCGGCTCCAGCCTTTCTCCATCCCAGACAGGACAGCATTCTGCCATGCCTTTGAATGCGCAGCCAACCGGAGTTCCTGGACAGTGGGGTCTCGTCAATGCACCAGCTTCAGGCCTGCCAAACATAGAGACGTTGCAGCAAAGAATGATGCCACAACCAGGTCGAGAAGGTGGGTTCACGACAGCGGGCTTGTCAGGGAGCGCAACGGTACCCTGGGCAGTCACAAAGGATGAGAAGAGAATCTACGATCAGCTTTTCAAGGCTTGGGATGGATTCCAAAAGGGATTCATTGGCGGCGACGTGGCAATTGAAGTAATGGGTCAAAGTGGATTGCCAAAGTCCGACCTTGAGAGAATATGGACGCTCTCCGATCCCAACAATAAAGGCAGACTGGATATGGACGAATTTGCTGTGGCTATGCATCTAATCTACCGGAAGCTCAACGGCTACCCCGTCCCAAACCAATTGCCACCTGAGCTTGTACCCCCTTCGACAAGAAATTTTTCCAGCTCTATCGACACTGTCAAATCCCTGCTTTCTCAGGATGCGGAGACGCGGAAGTCTTCTGGGTCTTTCTTACAACCACAAAAGACTGGGGTGAGCTACCTCAAGAATCACTCTTTTCGCAGCGATTTCAACGGTATCACGCCTGGTAGGAAAGACGCCACCATCTTCCGACACAATGATGATGATGTTGGCTACAGATCGAGTGCGAGAAGGAGGATGGGTGCTGGCGGAAGGACGCCTTCGCCCGCCAAATCGACGTCACCTGTGTCCGAGAGATCTAGCGATGAGCTTTCGGCAGAGCAGTTGAAGAAGCAGATCAGAGAGAAGCAGGTGCTTCTGGATGCTATGGATTTCAAGGACGAAAACGCGGCCGAGGAGGAAGATGCCTTGGACCGACGAGACCGACGTGATGCTGAAGACCTTTACCGCCGAGTTCGACGGATCCAGGAGGACATTGATTCGAACCCCAAGGCTTCATTTCGGGAGACTGATACCAGCGCCGAGCGTCGATCGTTGAAGCGTCAACTTCAAAAGTTGACAGACAGGCTCCCAGAAGTGGCCTCCCAAGTGCGGAGAGTTGAAAGAAGCGTCGCAGAATCTAAGCTCGAGTTGTTTCGACTGAAAGATGCGAGAGATCACCCCGGAAGTGCTTCCACAACTGTAGGAACTGGTCCTGGCGGCTCTGTGACCGAAGGCGACCGTCTGAAGGCTCGAGCGAAGGCCATGATGCAGCAGCGTTCTGCAGCTTTGACAGGGAAGGGTACGCCCGTCGGTGAAGACGACAGCGGTTCGGCAGCGAGGCGCTTGCAAGAGGAGGAATCCAAAGCAAAGGTTGAGAAGGAGAACAACGAGCGTATGATCAGGGATGTCGAGGACAGCGTACGTGACTTCTCTAGAACATTGGAGGATGGTTTGTCCCAGGACAGTGAAGATTCGACAGCGGAACACGAACGGCGGAGGTGGGAAGATGGTCTCGGTGTTGAGGACGAAGTCAGAGACTTCATCTTCGACCTGCAGAGAAGTAGCCGTGCTTCCCGAGTTCGCCAGCAAGAGTGAGTGCTCGATCGTCCGGTTCCCCTAGTACAATGACTGACAATGGAATGGCTAGGCGAACTCGTAATACTGGTTCTGTGCGAGACCTTTCTCCTCGCAGAGACAGGGATGCGACCCCAACTCGATACGACAGGCAGGCGAGTAGAACGGAGTCTCCAGCACCTCCCGCTGCAACAACAGGAGGCTCGTATTCTTCCTACAAGACCGCTGAGGATCGAGCCGCGTTCATAAAACAGCAAGCCGAGCAACGAATGGCGGAGCGCCTTGCAGCATTGGGACTCAAGCCTCCCACCAAAGCAAGCGAAAGTACCCAACCGCGGCAGGAGCGTGAGGCAAAGGAGCGTCGCGATCGTGTTCGTCAGGCTGAAGAAGAGGACGCAAAGCGTGAAAATGAGAGACAACAAAGGCTTGCTGATGAGCAGCCTTCCGTTCCCGATATCAGCAGAAGCGCAAAGAAGCCCCCTCCAACCCCTCCTGTACGGAAGAGCAGGGCAGATAGCGCTACGAAGCGTAACAGTCTAGCGCAGAGGAACGAGGGTGCAATGCAGGCGCAGGCACAACAGGACGGCATGGAAAAAGCCATCAAGGAGCAACAGCAAGTACAAGCTTCTCAGACAAGAGCAATGGAGTAAGTCGAAGCCTCCATAAATTGGTCTCTCGCAAATACTGACAAGTCCAATAGAAATGCGGCAGAGAAGCAGGAGGCTGATCTGGAAGAAGAACGGCGTGCCTCTGAAGCCCGGCTCAAAGCACTAGAAGAACAGGTCCGACAAGGGAAGATCAAGAAGCAAGAAGAGAAAAGGCGCAAGCAGGCAGCGGAGAAGGAAGCCAAAGAACGAGAGGCGAAGGTTGCCGCGCAAAGGGCAGAACTCGAAGCAGCCAAGGAAAGAGAACGAGAGTTGCAGATGCAGTTGGAAAGCATTGGTGACGATGACTCTTCGGACGACGAAGAGCCTCAGAATATCACTCCGCAAGAGACGACCCCTACGAGCAGCCAGGTCTTGTCTTCCAGAGATAGTAGTCAGCAACCTCCTGAGACGGCCCGAGGTGTTGATGGATTGGACAGCCCGGCTGCAGTATCAATCCCTGCTGCACCATCTGTGCCAACCTCGACCACTCATTCTGCATCGCCGCCGTCTTCGCTCAACACAGAATCAAGAAATCCATACTTCAAGAAAGCTGGCCAACCGGTGGAGCCGACAACGGGCGCGCCCCCCGTAGCTTCACC
Source organism: Niebla homalea (assembly GCA_019925105.1). NCBI lineage: Eukaryota > Fungi > Ascomycota > Lecanoromycetes > Lecanorales > Ramalinaceae > Niebla > Niebla homalea. Next base: position 580,339 of record JAHGAU010000031.1, read on the forward strand.
ACCCGCTGCTGGAGAATCAACGAATCCCTTCCATCGGCTGGCGCAACAGCAGGAAGCTGCAAAATCGCAGTCTCTGCCACCGCTCTTTTCTACGCCGACGGGCAATCGACCCTCCCGAGTACGACCAGAAGAGGACGAATGGTCGGTTGTTGACTCGACGTCGTCTTCCGATGACGAGGACGGACCAGAGAAACCAACGGGGGGGAGTGCGAAAGAACTGGCGTCCATGTTGTTTGGCACAATGGCTCCTCCCAGACCGCTCTCTGCAATGGATGATCAGAAAAGCGCAGGCAGTCCCAGCACGAGCGGACCAATGTCACCACCCCCTCCCACCATACCGGGAGGTTTTGATGCAGGGTCCAATGGAGTGCCTGATGCACCCCCTCCCCCTCCCCCGGCCCCTCCACCTATGCCTGCATTTGGCGCGCCCGCCGCCCCACCACCGCCGCCTCCGCCACCTCCAGCTGCCCCAGGTTCAACAGGAGGCCCTCCGGCTCCAAGGGCACCTCCAGCGGCGGCAATACCACCCAATGGATCCTCAGGGGGTCCTCCTGACAGGAGTGGACTACTGGGTGACATTCAAAAAGGCAAAGGATTGAAGAAGGTGAAGACCAAAGATCGAAGCACTGCAAGTACGGCAGGCAAGGTATTGGATTGAGCAGTCATAATCTCCCGAACATGGCAACTCTTTTCTTTGGTGATGCTCTTAGTATAGTGATGTACGAATACGGTCAATAGTCTGAGAGCGGGTCTATATAGATAAACTGTAAGGACTTTCACACCTGCTATGATTTGCCTAGCGGGTCTACTTTGTTGACCAACCCCCCCTGGACTTTTCGATACTCTCACGATCGATGAATATGTCACAGGTACCAATACGAGAAGCACTAATGAGCGGCTTGGTCGGCTTGGTAGGGCGGGTTGAGCGACAGGGTAATAGGGGCTCTTTGCGCTAGTACAAGTAACAGCTAAACAAAATAGAGCCTAGTTAGGTACGTCCGTATTGCTCAGGTACCTTACGGATGCATTGATGTTCAGTCCAGGCCATCGGATTTCTACTCTTCAGGTTAACGAGGCGTTGTGGTTGGCAAGGAAGAGCCTGGCCTTCACTGCACCATCAACGTTGGCCATAGAAGCAGAATAAAACTATATCCCTGAGCCGGAACTACATCCGACACTGATGCTCACCCGAGCGTTTTCCCTTTCCGCATTTTCTTTGGTAATATCAGGTTCTAACATGAACCTCGTCCGATGACCCTTGACAACGTCGGTATACCCGCTCCAGCCTATCACTTTCTTTTCTATTTTGAAAATCTTATCGCTCTGAGATTCAGATTCGATCTAGCTTCGTCATAGCCACATCGATTGATTTTCGACCTTGAACGTAATTGCGGCTCGCGTTTGGGCGAATCCCCAAGCCGAATCTTCTTCCCACAAGATGGTTCTTAAGACGACTGAGCGAAGCTCTTTGAAGCGAACTAGGGTGCCTAGGCTCCATTACACCATACGGGCATCACGTGTATGCTAAATCTTCTCCAGGTCTCAACTGGTGAGCAGCCAGATGACCAGAAAAAGCCTCGACGGTCTCAACGCATCTCCTCCTCACAGCCCCAGACCACCCCCCTGAAAGAAAATGATCGGGCTTATCTGCCATCACCTCTTACCCATAAAGAATCTTCAGCCACGGACGACATGAGAGAGACGACTGCTTCACCTCCCGAAGGCCGACCCAGTCAGATCAACCACCGCTCTCCACCGGTCTCGTCCCCTCCCCACTATACCCAGAGCGGCCTCTCCTCACCACCTCCATCTGATACTCAGGCCTTCTCCCAGTTTATTGTTCCGTCCAAGAGCCTATCGCATGAGGTCGAAGATGAGGATGCCGAGGGAGTATGGGGTTACTTGGTGCCCATCGACGCCGTCTTTGGGGAGACTTTGGTAATGCGATCGAGATCCGCATGTCCTGCTCCTTACCCGTCCGACGGCTTCGGCAGAGGCTCCAAGAAGCGAGGCAAAGGTCGAAATCGCAAGACCAGTTTGAAAGACGAGGAGAAGTTGTATGAAAGCACAAAACAGCAACTGGGCTTTCCGTCTGGAGGATATTTGATTGGCAGGCATCCTGAGTGTGGTATGTTTTGGATGTTGCTTCCGGATAAGGGAAAAGAGCCGATCAGATGCTGATTTCTCTCTGCAGACCGCAAACTCGAGCTGGCAACCATCTCGAACCGACACTGCCTGATCTTCAATGAGAACAAGAACGGCAAAGCCATTGCTGTAGTCGAAGATCTCTCCAGTAACGGTACTTTTGTGAACGAGGCCATCATCGGTAGGAACAAGCGACGTGAGCTGGAGAATGGCGACGAGATATCTGTCTTGGATCAGGCACGCTTCATGTTCTACTATCCTCAAAGTAGAGACAGCAACGCCTTCCGCCAACAGTATCGCATCCTTCAGCAGCTCGGCAAGGGGCACTTTGCCACCGTTTACTTGTGCGTTGAGAAAAGCACTGGGATGCAGTACGCTGTCAAACGATTCGAAAAGCGCCATGGGGAGGGCTCAAAGTCGCAGACTGATGGTCTGCAGCAGGAGATTGGGGTCCTCAAATCTGTCAGTCATCCGAACATGCTTTGTCTGAAGGATACCTTCGACGAGGACGATGCCGTCTATCTGGTTCTTGAGCTTGCACCGGAAGGAGAATTATTCAACTGCATTGTCATGAAGCAGAAGTTGACTGAGGATGAGTCGCGCAGGGTGTTTATCCAACTGTTCCAAGGCGTTCGATACCTGGTGGGCTCCCTTCATCCTTGAAGTCTGATCATTCACCCGGCTGACTTGAACAGCATGAGCGCAACATTGTTCACCGAGACATCAAGCCCGAGAACATTCTTCTTGCGGACAAGATTCTCTCGGTGAAGTTGGCAGATTTCGGCCTGGCCAAGATCATCGGAGAGGAGTCCTTTACCACAACCCTGTAGGTTCAATCAGCCAGGGATGATTCATTTCGGCATCTGACAAATGTGACAGCTGTGGCACTCCTTCCTATGTTGCGCCAGAGATTCTTGAGAACAGCCGTCATCGAAAGTACACTCGGGCCGTAGATATCTGGTCTCTAGGCGTCGTCTTGTACATTTGTCTCTGCGGTTTCCCGCCCTTCAGCGATGAGCTTTATTCCCACGAGAATCCATATACGCTTTCCCAGCAAATCAAGATGGGTCGTTTCGACTATCCGTCTCCCTACTGGGACAGCGTGGGCGATCCTGCCTTGGACCTGATCGACCGCATGTTGACCGTCGAAGTTGATAAGCGCATCACCATCGACGAGTGTCTCGAGCACCCTTGGGTCATCAATGACGGCATGAAGAAACCCGGCTTGGCCGACAGCACCGATGGCCTCACGGGCGCAATGTCTGACCTCGATTTCTCTAAGCGGAAGGCTCAGCGTGAGCGCACTTTACTTGCCGACCTCAACGACGTCAAAGTCAGCAAGGTGATTGAGTGGCAGGACCAGAAGGCCCCCGTGAAAGTGTTTGAGAAGAACCTGGACGGCAAGAGGGTACATAACCACGGACCGTCCCAAGCGATGGCACAGGCCACTCCTGCGGTAGCTGCTAATGGAAATTCCGATGATGACGATCTACAGCCGATAGAAGAAGAAGGAGAGCGCCCGAATGGGGCCAGCGCGGATGGGCCAGCTGTGAACGCACAAACGGACGCTTTCATGGAGATGGGAGGGAAGGGCGATCAGCAACTGTTTGACAATGATCGAAACAGCCGATACGAGCCAAAAGAGGTGCCGAGTCAGCAATAATATTGTGTTCCACACGATCTATTGAATGGTAACGTAAGAGCCGTGGGTGTCCCGAAAATGGTGTTGTACAAATGTTAACAATCGATAGCGAGGGATGACGCTGTGTAATTTTTCGAAGACGGCGTAATAGTAATGGATATCACAGATCAGGCGTCGTCTCGTTTTATCGAAAGGAGGATGGGAAAAGCTAGTGATTTTGGAGCGATCTTGAACAACGAATCTCCGCTTATCGATGGTTTCCCTTGTCTGACTAATGCGAGCAGGAGAGGGGGAAGGGATAATATATATATATATGATGGTGGTATAATGTGCAAATCGTGTGAGAGAACAGACGGCACAGAGACGACGATAACGTCCCATGAACGCAGTCTCAATGGCCCCCCCCCTCTTTTTGCGGTCGAGAGTCCCGGTGTCTGTCTGTCTGTCTGTCTGTCCTCCTGCAAATGGAAATGAAATGAAAAAATGTTCAGGGGTTTGTTTATCTTCCAGTACCAACTTCCTTGCCCCAACCAAAACCAACCCTCATGCCATTGTTTCGGAAGGGAAATCCTTTGGATCGCCCGCCCGCCATCAAAGCATTTGCTGTGATTGACTAGATGGGGTTGTTGTATGTCTTGGGAGTTGTCTCTCTCTGTCTGTCTCTCTCTCTCTCTTTCTCTTTCTCTTTCCCTCTCTGTCTCTCTCTCTTTCTGTCTCTCCCTGACATCTCCGTACCTACAGATACGACAACGGGCTGACTCGACGGTTTTGTACTCGGGGTCTCGCAGCCCTGGTATCGTTTGTATGTAGTACGAGGCTTACTTTCTCCAATCATGCTTGCACGAGTTTGCTGATAATCTGGAAGAGACGGACGCTGATTCAAAGTGGACGAGTGATACATGATGGAAATGGGGACATCTCGTCGTTATATGATATATACACAACCAGGTCAATATTGAAAACTCCGCACAGACATCCAAGCCATATGTATATATATTATCACGCACCCAAAATACGTCGCCGTACACCAAAGAACGCATGCCCCACCCCCAAAATCGTCACCACACTGCAACCCCCCTTTGTACATTGTATGCAGTAGAATCACCCGATATCCCTTCCCCACCCCACCACCTCCACCACCACGTTCCCAATCGTACTCACCCCCCACACGGCCACCAAGCCCCATCCGACCCTTCGATCCATCCACCACCCCCTCATCGGCACCACCACCAGCAGCCCTGCCAGCGTGACCAGCAACGTGACCCCGCTGATCAGCAACGTGCCGCCCACCTCGATCTGATACGGTTTGTACACGAGCGCGCTGCCTGGGTGTTTGGCCTCCCGCTTCCGGGCCCCCACGATGGTCATGTAGCAGCCGCCGAGGCCGATGCCGAGCAGGATGTTCAGCATCGGTCCGCCGAAGCAGGCCGAGAGGGCCATGACGGGGTAGCCGAGGCGGGCGACGGTGATGTCGGCCACGAGATCCCCCAGGGAGTTGCCGACGGCGAAGATGGTCAGGCCCAGGATGGCGTCGGAGATGTTGAGGATGGTGCCCAGGGCCTTGAGGACGCCGACGACTTCGTTGGCGATGGTGGAGATCCAGGCGATGGAGACGATGAAGCCGAGGTAGCAGATCAGGTGGCGGTGTTTCGGAGGTTTGTCGGGCGAGGTGAGGAGGAGGAGGAGGATGAGGCAGACCAGGGAGGCGATCAGGCTGTAGAGCGTGGGGAGGAGGAGGGCAAGGGGGTTGTGGGTGGGGGAGGTGTTGGCCCAGAGGATGAGGACGATGAAGAGGGGGGCGGTGACGAGTTGGATGGAGAGGAGCCAGCGGTTCCAGGAGCGGGGGGAGGAGGTCGGTGGGCCGGGAGGTTGGCTGGATGGTGGCTGGTTGTGGGGATGCGGTGGTGGCTGTTGGACGGAGGCTTCTGGGGATGTGATGTTGATGGAGGGGGAGATGAGTTCGTTGGTGGAGCGTTTGCTGCCGTGCGTGACGGATCCGTTGGTTTCTGTTGCGTGAGCGGAGGGACCCTTGGGGCTGTCTGGTGGAAGTGCGGCGTAGGAGTGACTGCGGGACCGATGGTGCTCTGGCGATAGGAGACCGGGATCCGGGTCGACGATCTCAGGCAGATCATCATCCTCGTCCTTTTCTGTCTCTACGGTGGGGAGGGTAATGACGAAGAAGAATATACTCGGTGCTGCCACAATACCCAATGCCTTTTCCCAGATGTTCTTGTCCCGCCAAGAATACAAGGTAGGGAATAGAGTAGATAACAAGACTGTCGGCGGAGGCAGTACCTTATATGGCCACCAGCGTAGCGGCTTTGGATCTGCCTCGTGGAATTCGGCCTGCTGATATGTTGATCCTGAGTCTAGGCTTGGAGGAGGCAATCGAATGCTGGGTGTGCGGGCTGTCCCCGGGATGAAATTTGGGTCGTCGAAGAAGGCGGGAAAGGGCGAGTGCGGACTGGATTTACCGGATGACATGGAAGAATCAGGGATTCGTAATTTTGGTGCGTTCGGTTTGTTGTGGTCGCTAGAAGATTTCGCCATGAGATCAGGGGTCCCTGGATGTGTAGGGGTCAGTGGAGAAACATTTGGTGGAGCAAGCAGATCTGCCGAAGCCCGCCGGTCTTGCGGCGTCAAAGCCATGGGACTTGACACTATATCATAATTGCTGAACTGTGAGGGCGATAGTGACAAAGCCGGGGGTTCTTTGGCTGCTGCTTCACCAGCTTCGGAGGCTTTAGGGGGTGGTAGTTTGCCGCTCCCAGGAGGACTAGGTCCGAGCAAGTCAATCTGTGGTACCCCAGGAGGAGGATTTCTCAAGGCCTGTGGATCCAGCCGAAGACCTAGGGCATCATTGGCAGATACTGCTCTGACCCTGTTAGGACCGTTTTGATCGGCTTCGAAGCTTTGACGTCCGGAGTCTGAAGCGAGGTCATGTGCATCTATATGCTCATAGCTGATCTCAGGATTCGATATAACTGAGTGATTGTCGCTTTGCTGGGCCAATGTGAAGGTCGGATCGTCGGAATATCTTCGCTGATGAAGTGGAATTGTCTGCATATTCCTTGATTTTTCCAAGGACGATAGAACAGCTCTGAACTCTAGGGCGCCAACAAGACTGGGTCGAATCGGATTGACGGTGTTCCTTCGCTCGCCCGGTCTCCGACGGTTGACCCGCATATTGCTGCTGATTTCAGCCAAGTAGCGATCTCTCGTCTCATCATTGGCATCGATCTCGTCGACCACGGCTTTGGGGACCGGGCTTCCACCCCGCTCGAGATTGGCAAAATCTTCAAAGGACACTGTCCTGGTGGTCGCACGGCTCCTTGCTGTCCTAACATTTTCGTCGTCCTCGTCGTGATATGGCTCGGGCGCACCCTCGTCCGTTCCGGGGATGTGAAAATGGCTGCGCGCGGCCTCTTCGAGCAATCTCCGCTCCGAGCGCTTTCGGAGGACCCAATGCCAAACAACGACGAAAATTACGTAGAAAAGGTAGAAGGCCACCATGACAGCGCATTCCCAGAGATCCAAATGACCATCTGCCAAGAAGACCATGCTGAAGCTCGCTGCCACAATGAAGAAGCTGATGTCCCGTACGAAGCTCTTGCGCGCAACTTTGAAGGGTCTGACCAAGGCCATAGAGCCTGCAACAACTGCGGAGATGAAGCTGGCGGCCCCGATCAGCTCCCCAACTGCCAAACTTCCACTATGCGTCTTCATTGCGGCAAAGGTCGAGAATACATCAGGACTGCCGTTTCCAAAGGCGAGAAACGTCACACCTGCCATGCTCTCGCTCATGCCCAGGATGCTTGCGATGGTGCTTAGGTTGACACAGAAGAAGTCGCTGGCGGCAATGCCAATCGCGCTGAAGAGGAAGCTCAGCCATACCACCAATATGATGAATGCAACCGGCTTGGCCTTGTCTAGCTTGCAGTAGTATAGTTGTAGATAGGAGAATATGCCGGCCTCTTCATCAGGGCAGTTCAAGCGCACGAAGGCGCATTGGTCTGTTGCGGAATGTACAAGGTGACACTATTGGGATGGTATCAGTACACGGACTAATGCTTGGGAGATGGGCAATTTCTCACGTCTTGGTCTGCCCTGTTTCCAACGGCTGAGCCATTACTGTTGGCACCCTTGATTGCATCGTCCCCCCGCGATACGAGGGCAATTTTGGCATGCGCCGAGATCGGATCCGAGAACTCTGATCTGACATGACTCCAAAGAGCGAAGACGAGTATCAATGCAAAAGTGAAGAAGAATGCGCGTGCCGCTGTGTATCTGGGGCGGCGTGCAGGAGGTGAGTGAGATTCCGGCTTCGGGGCGTTTGGAGGTCGCATCGCCAATGCATCTTGGTCAGGAAACAGCTGGGGGCATCGAGTGCTATAAGAGATGACCTTGGAGGGGAGATAAGAATAATTGGGAGCCTGTGAAAATATGAGAATCCAATGCAATGCAAGAAATGGAGCAAACTTCGGTGGTACTCGCTGCCAGTGCCAATTTACCAATTCACCATCGCCCTGCTGTAAGTGCGACGTCATCTGTGGCGCTAGTGGCGTTCGAAGAGCCGCGTGGCGCTCCAACCTCAATTCCTTATCGGCCTTTATCAGCATTATCAAAATATCAATATCAGCATCATTGCCACTTGGCTCCTTGGGTTGGAGCTCTCTGCCATGTTTCAGTAAAATCTCTGTATGTTCAATCATGGTGTCAGAAATTGATTCGTTATTACCAAAAGGGAACACTGCTCCCGAGATATCAGGTCCAGGGTTCTCTTCAAAGAGCGTCCTCGCTCCTCAAAATACCGACCAACGTCATACCTCTAAATCTCATGGAGATGATCCTGATCAAAGAAGCCAATCGAATATCACGAGAACATCATCCCTGACTACTTTTCTTACCCTCTTCATTACAGTAGTCGGGTTTGCAGGGATTCTCTCATTGCTCGTCCCCGGTGCATGGCGTGCGCCATGGAGTGAGGAAGAGCACGATCCGCCTTCTAATCATCATGATATTGACGATAGAGTGGCAAAGATCCTATCAGAAACACCATTGATTGGTTGGCTGATCCGATGCACTGTTTGCATTTTCCGTAGCTCTAATTCAGGTTATAGATGGCCACAACGATCTTGCTGCTGTGATCAGGTACATTTACCAGAGCAAGCTATATAGCGACAACTTCACCTCGCACTTTCAAGACGGCCAACTTGCCTTCCATGTCGATCTGCCCCGACTGAGGGCTGGCAAAGTTGGAGGTTCGTTCTGGTCGGCATGGACACCTTGTCCCAAAGACGGCTTGGACTTTTCGGATGGCAACTATGCTGAGAGTCAGTCGCATTTCCTTTTACCTAGACTTGGCCTCACTCTGGATACTTTTTCCATCTCTGGCTGTTCGATTTTTCCAGTTAAATTTACAAGTGGAAGTTACCTCCTGTTACATCACGCAATGTCTGGTTATATGTACAGACTCACATTGTTTATGTGGAGACCTTGAGCAGATTTAAATGCCATCGTTCCGCGTGCAATTGCTTTGAAGTGATGTCTGGGATCAAGCACCAAATGAATCAGAGATTTCAAGTTCCTTTTTGTCTCGTACTGTGGTTGTTCCAGCATCTTTCATGGACAAATAGACGACAGCGGAGGAAGGCAAAAAGCATCTGATCGTCGTTTCACATGTTCGAAAGACTTTACGGGACTCATACAAATTCCTTTGTGGATTCAGTATTGGGTTCGCGCTCTCAAAATATCGTTTTATTGTTTCAGAAGACAGTCGCCCTTTGACTGACTTTTGCTAGCTGTGGCTATGACATTTTCGCAAGTGGATCTCATTCGGCGCTTGACGGCCGCTTATCCCTCTGATTTCTCCTCGCCGTACTTATACAGCAGTCAAGCTCTGAAGCAATTCCGGAGGAATGGGACGCTGATTTCACCGATCGGTGTAGAAGGCAAGTAGTACTCTAGCGGCTGTTCCTGGTAAGCTTCAGTAAGGTGGAGGCATGCAAGAGATTGTTAAAAAGCCGATTGCCTCAGGTAACCTTTTGTGACCCCGATACTGATTGCGAAATCTTCCTCTAGGGTTGCATCAAATAGGCAACGCGATCTCGAACCTCCGTCTGCTCTACTCCCTGGGTGTGAAGTACGTCACCCTCACGCACAACTGCCACAATGCATTTGCGGACGCGGCTCTTGTGACCAACTCTTCGGGTTCGCTCGTGGCCTCTGCCCCTTTTTGGGGTGGGCTCAGTCCACGAGGTTTACTAGTCATTCAAGAAATGAACCGGCTTGGGATGCTGGTGGATATCTCTCACGTGAGTAGAGACACAATGATAGACGTTTTAGGAGGCAACCCGGAAAAGACGATGGGGAGCGCAAGCCCTGTCATGTTTAGCCACAGCTCAGCCTACGCCCTGTGTCCGCATCCTAGGAACGCACGAGACGACGTGCTGGAGCTTGTGAAGAAGACTGGGTCCATTATCATGGTCAACTTCTCACCGGATTTCATCTCATGCATCCCATCCGAGTCGGTAAGCGGCATTCCTGATTTCTACGCCGCAAATTCGACGCTGCATCAAGTAGCACGACATGTTGTCCACATAGGTCAGAAGATCGGATATGATCATGTTGGTCTCGGAAGCGATTTCGATGGCATATTCGAGGTACCAGGGGGCTTAGAGGATGTAAGTAAGTTCCCTGACCTGATAGCTGAGCTGCTACGCATGGGAGTCTCGGACGGAGAAGTTGCCAAGCTTGTGGGGCTAAATGTACTTCGAGTTTGGGAGGAGGCGGAGAAAACGGGTAAAAGGATGCAGGACGAGGGAGTGCTGCCGTTGGAAGACGACATCATCAGCATGGATGTTGCGTTCTCTGATCTCTGATATCTGGACCAATCAGAAGACGAGAACCCTTGCCAGACCAAATATACGGGTTCGTCCTTCTGGTGTACAGCCCTTCCGCTTATGAGCGTATGAAACAGCCAACTTGCTTCGGGAAAACCCCTTTCCCAACGCTCCCGATCGTTCTTGGCAAATAGGTAGACAGCTTTCAGTGGGATACAAGGGTGATTTGGTAGGAGTATAACGTTGCCAAAGCTAAGGATCAAGCATGTGATGTATTTGCTATACAGATTGATACGTTACAACATCTAATTATCATTTTCAGCTCCAATTACATGTCTCGAGACAAGAGTGTGAGATGTTTCGAGACTTGGTGGAGCCTATCAGGAAGGCTAGGAAGGCGTTGGGAGGAGTTCGATTCCGAATCAAGTGTCTTCCTCATGGTATACAGCCAGCTCGCTTGTGAGTGTATGAAATAGTACCAATAGCGCACTTCAGGGTAGCAGTAGGAAAGAACAAACGTTGCATTGCGGACCAGAGCTTGGTCTAGATCTTAAGCAGCGCACCGGAGCTTCGGTCCATCACGAATCATTCTGCAGTATAACACAGTATAATACCAGAACCGTCAGGCGGTGTGGTCTTTGACGAGTACGCGATTTCCGCTGCCTGAGCGTATAAAAAACAAGATCGTGGTGAATCGAAGCGACCGCTTGCTTCCACATGATTGGCCGTCCTGAGTCGGGCCGCTAGGTACCTTATCTACCTTACGAGGGTGTAGTGAATCATGATTGCCAAGCACATAGCAACTCAGCAGTGACCCTATTTGACGTGCTATCTAACTTAGACAACTGACAAGGACTACTCGAGTCTCGAGAGTCGAAGACCATTTCATGTTTCAGCCTAACGGTCTTAAGTCCCAGACTAGACCTGCTATGTCGCCTTGAACGACCGGCGGTATCCTTGTTCCCTACAAGTATATCCCACCATTCATTCCTCAAGCAGTCCATCAGAAGCTGGCGCAGAAGTTTAGACTTCCGTCCGATGTCTTCAAAGCCCGATACCTCGGTCTGGGTGGGGAGCGGCAGCATCCCAGGGGGCAGTAGGGTTTATCCTGGACGGGCATCACTGCGCCATCAGCACTTAACACTAAGGCGTTCGCAAGGATGTCAATCTTAATTTTCATCTTATTTTCAGCATTGCTGCCACACTAGTGCGGCTGCTCCCAGTCTGTTCCTCATTGCTGGGACACTGGGCTCAAGCTTTCGATGACTTGAATTGTACTTTCGACGTTGGCTCAGCCCGTTCCTCATTTCCGAATGGCGCTGTTTCCTTAGTCCTTTTGCTGAGAAATGGATGGCGCCGCATTGCTGCATGAAAAGCATTGGGGGGAAGACTTTACAAGATGATTAAGATATCATTTTGACGGCCCCTCCCGTGAATCCACCAGCACAGAGAATCAAAATCATTCGATGGGACCCATGAGCTGATTCTGAATTGGAGGATATTTGTAAAGCAAGGCCATGAAATTGCCATTATTCGTTGGCATCGCGCTCCCTCTCAGTTCTTGACCCTTGAATCCTCGGTCACGTACCAGGAATATTGCAATATATTCACTGGCTTTCCCTGCATCAATCTTTTAATCTTGGGAGAAAGGCAGGTACTCGTGCTCGGGCCTTTGGGTAGAGCCATTCCAGACTTGGACTGTCAAGCAGACAGGTTTTTCTTGACCTTTCAGCATTTCGTCACGAATTTGAGACGAGCTGATATCAGATGCCATGACTGTGGAGGTGCTCCGAAGCTTCGGAGTGCACAATCATTACCCTTTGACATTGAAAAGGTCGGGCAAGGGCAAGGAGGCTCCCTTACAAAGCATCGCTCCGAGATATCAAAAGCTGGCCGACACTGAGGCTTCAGATCCTCATGCCCCTTTGAGTGTGAACTTACCCCGCCCTCGACTTCCACCTCGATCTCGTTTCGGCTGCTGGACATGCCGGACTCGCAAGGTCAAATGTGATGAAGCACGCCCAGAGTGCACACCCTGCTCGCGTCTGGGGCACAACTGCGACTACAATCCTCGTTTATCAAGGATGATACTCCTCGAGTCATCGAGAAGATATCCGGACGCAGTTGTGGTCAAGGGCCTGTTTGGCAATGTAAAGACAGATTATCCTACACAGATCAAGATGCTGATACTTTGAATTGAGTAGTCACCGTGTTGTTCAAACGTCAGCGCCTGAACGCAATACAGGACGATGTCCTTCCGTCCTTTGCCTCTCTCAGAACGGATGTTGATCGAGAAAGAAAGGCTCAGTTCCAGCCACCAGGGACATACGGTGTGATAGTCAATCCTGAGAGCTTCATGGGGTTGGACGAATATCGAGATGCCTGCTCAGAAGATCTGTTTCTGCCGCGACGCCAATCCTATGCTGGTCCACCCCTGAGAATGCAGAGGAAAAGAAACGCCACCAGAGCCGGCTCCCCAATGAACTCGTTCGATGGAATTGAAGAGCTAAATGACCCAGATATTGTCGTGCTGCATGTCTTTGAAGATGACATTCTGACGTGTATTTCACCCACTTTTCCAATCCCCAGGACGTCCCGGTTGTCGCGTACTGGGACAATGTCATCGTCATCGATGTCTAGTCTTCAGCGACCACCAGCAGACGGTTTCCAGTTCACCTTGGCAGAAACACCATTAATGGGGTTTGCTCATCCAGATGGTCGGGACCATCCTGTTATATACTACTTTAAGAATTTCGTTCATCGTCATCTGGGACAGGTTCATAGGTATGCCCTCTTTTCTTCAACTTTGTCTGTTATACGAACATTTCCTTTAGAACAATGCCTCTCATACCTCCTGACATCATCCCCTACGCTCCTTCGCATCGGGCGAGACATAAAGTCTTACCCAAGCTTTCCTCTGAATTCAGGATCTAAAATCAGATCGCGCCCGCACCAGTCTGGATCATGTCATTACGGTCTACCGCAACGGTACTAACACCCTATCAACAGAGACCGTTTGGGAACAACAATGGACACGGGAGCTCTTTCCACGCCTGATGTTTTTGAGACTCAGGCCGGCCACTTTTTGCAGGTAGGTCAAAGCATCAGCTTTCATTCGTGATCTATAGCAATCAATGATGAGCACATTTAAACAGCAATTGAGACAAAGTCTGACCACACTGCAGCTCTACGATGCCTTGATGGCTTCTTCTGCTCTTTCGATGTCTCACAACAACTGTTCGCCCTGCGTAGAGGCTCTGTACGTAACCTCCGAGGAGACTTCTCTTCTTTGGGCACTTTTATACAGTTCCAAGGCACAGTATCAACAGGAGGACACGTTGAGACATATTTCCGGAATCATGTGTCTGTCCTGATAGAAAAATACTGACTCGGAAATGATGATCCAGCTGTCATTATCAGCAAGCGCTACCCCTACTCCAGGCATCTCTTCATGGTGAAGGAGATCTTGCTTCCGATGGAGTCTTCTTGACCCATTTCCTACTCCTGCTGTATGAAATAGCCGCGGGCGAGGCTCGGGGTCTGGCCCTATGGAACCAGCACATCTCCCAGCTACAAAGGATTGTTCTCTTGCGCAAGCATATGTATGGCAACGAACCCTATACCTTCATCATGTGGTGGGTGGCGAGCATTGACACTCATGTCGTTCTCTCCGGTATGGGCGAAGGCTCCTTCTGCGAGACAATGCTCCGTCAGAATCTGTTGCCCACAGGCATAGATTACGAGACACAGTATTCGCCCTTTCGCAATGAACCGGTGACGGATCTGGGCGCTCTCCCTTCATCCTTGGCTTTCCACCGGCGAGTCATGGTTGTGGCGGCCGAGCTTTGTTTTCTCACAAGAGACCTGCACGAAGAATCCCGGCAACTCCTTCCTAATCAACCCAACCTGAACCCCGTCCGTCATTGGCAGGGGCGGATTGGCACTCTCCAAGACACACTGCGGCGCACCTGGAACGTGCAGATGCCTGCTAGTGTAGCGAGTGGCTACTCTAATCAGCTTCTGCCGGTCGGCGCTCGTGGCATAATTGAGCACGTATGCCATCCTTCCCGCTCGCCTGTCATTGACTGTTGACCCCGTTCTAGTCCTTTGCACTTTACTGTGCCCTGCTCATCTACTCTCATATGTCCATGTACCCGACACAATGGCTCCACCACCCTTCGCACACGATCCATGAAATTTCAAGGTCGGCGGGCGAGATCCTCCGTCTGGGACGGGAAATCGTGAGCAATGGCCACATGGAGCGCAAATTCGTCGTCTTCCCGCTCTTCATGGCAGGCTTCGCCAATCGCAACCAGAGCGAGCGAAAGGAGATCTTGGCGCTCATCAAGTTTATGGAGGTGGACAGTATTGGCAGGAACGGGGTGGCAGCGAGACAATTGCTGGAGATAGTCTACGAGCGGCAGGACAAGCGGAGGGCTGAGTTGAAGAGGGAAACGAAAAGAAGATTGGATGTCAGCGCGGCTGCGACCCATGGTGAGGGCTTGAGGATGTGGATTGGGTGGGTGTGATTGCGGAGTTTGGACTGCAGGTCGTAAAATGTAGGTTGTAAAGGGTATGGCACGATTGTATGCTGGCCAGGAAAGGAAGAGACAGAGATGCAGCCTCTCCGTTACGAGGTTCGACATCACCCCGTTACGTGACGTGCGAAACCAAGACGGAAGAGATCCAGTCTCACTCTCTCCACCATTGCATTCTCATGTCTTACCTATCTACCCGTCATCTTTCTTACATAGGCACTATTATTAACAACCCCATCACGCACGCTTTGCCAATCCGCCATCAAGGCTTTCTGAACTACATACCAACCGAAGTCCGATGTCGAAAAGGCACTGCTGAATAGCTCCTCAAAGGTGGGTGGTGATGAAAGTGGGATACATAGAACGTCTTCAAGATTGTGATTTTGTGATTTTTATCATAGTAGGAGGTAGGATGTGGAGGCAATGATATTGATTTCAGCTGATACCAAAAAATCCCCCCTGGGATAAATTAGATGTAGAGATCCAGTATTGAAATGTTCGAACTTTCTTTGACTATGGTAAGATTGTGTGGGATTCTAGATTGGCTTGATATATAATGCAAAGGCTTTCAAGCCATGGTACAAATTCAGGTGAAAAAGGGGGAGCTGATTCGAAATTCCCGAAACATGAATAGCATTGGACGGAACCCGTGACGAAAGGAACGTCGTATTCACGTGCTCGCGATCTCGATCAATGGGGGTATTATGGCACACCCTTGTTCAGTGCTGGCTTTATAAGTGGCAAAGTGGTCTCATCTGAAGCCCGAGTGCAAAGGCTCCGGCATCCAGGAACGCAAGTCTACAACATGAGACGGAAAGTACTACACTAATTGGCGTGATGTGACCCTGCTCGCTCCACCAACCCATCTAAGCATCAGCTTTCCAGCGCCTTCTTTGCATTGTCAAGGATCGCCAATACAGAAGCAGATCGTTCCTGACTCTTCGTCCTATCCAGCCCTTCCACGAACGCGTCTTTCACCTTTTCACCGCATTTGCGGGCAATGGAAGCCTTTGCCAACGCCGCTTCGGCTGCTTTCAGCCTGATGTGCTCCACCTGATCTCCCGCGTTGAAGATGAGGTGTATGTACTCGGTGAATATCTCATTCAATGATGCACGAGGTGGGTTGGGCATGTTGCCCGCCTGCATTCCCTCGAATAATTTGGTGAGTGCTTCGTAGATTGCTGCTTGGATAGTTCTGCTGCCGGACTCTGCATGCAAGACTTTTTTGACAAGGGATAAGCTCTGCTGCAGTGGCCTTTCAAACATATCCACCTTGCGCTTCGAGGGCTGAATGGATCTCAAGAGGGCGGTCAAGGCGTTGCTGATCGTCAGCTCCTTTACCAGCTTGCTAGAGGGGCCGCTGTTGGTGGAATCAATGTCCATGCCCTCCGAATTGGCACATAATTCTTCAATGATGGGCTCGGCAATGCTGTAGACTTGTTCGTACATATCCGGGCTGTTCGCTATCTCGACAAAATCGGCCAAACAAACTAAGGCATGTTGTCGGTAGCCGATGTTGTTTCTTTGGGATTCGCGCAGCATGATCTTCACCATCTGTTCGGAGATCTTGCCACTATTCGACGACAGCCGGCTGTTTTTGGCAAACTGCACGAATGCTTGGAGGACTTTCTCTTTGCCGTCCCATGTTTTACCAGACAGTGCCTTCTCAAGGGCTGGCCAGATGACATTGGCGTCAGCGTCGCTTATGTTCAAGCCTGCGCTGTTCACCACATCTGCAACTGCGAATGCAGAAGTATGCTTTACGGACCATCGCGCAGATTCCAGGTATTGAGATGACAGCTGAATGATCTCCTTTAGATATAACAGAACGGTCCGAGAGCCACCAACGTTCTCGTTCCAGGTGTCCTCGAAGAAGCTTTTGGCTCGGTCATGTTGGTCATGTTTGGCGACGAAGACAAAAGGAAGAACGTCGCCACCGAGAGAGTTGAATTTGTCGGTTGCATATTTCGAGAAGCAGTAGATCACGTCCCCTCCTACCGTACGCTGTCTATCTTCATCCGAGTCGAAGTACAGCCTGCGGCAGCCCTCTACCATTTTGAGCAGAGCCTCATCGGAAGCTAACCGGGCCAGGTAGCCACAGGCCGAGGCGTAAGCCGAAGAGATTGTATCATTGCGGTCAAAGATCTGTTTTCGAGCCAATTGTAGAAAGCCATCGGCATATGACTTGAAGAGGAAGTTTTGTCGAGTTGCCAGTGAGACAAGTACACGGCTGCAACCAACCTTTGATGGAAGGCCGATGACAGATTTGATGGCATTCTCAAGGGCTCGATTGAATTCCGGCATAGAACCTTCATCCAGATAGTCAAGGCAACGTTCAATGGCTTCCAGCATGGATGAACCCCTAATGTGTTTGAGACGGGCATCATCAAGCTGCTGTTTCGTGACACCAAAAGTTTCGGCATTCATGTGAAGATAATTGATCATCTCGGGTTCGATCGAGCTCAACAAGGCTAGTAAGCGACCCACGAGCTCAGGCAGAAACGGACGAAGAATCTTGCCATTGCTCTTCTTGATGATCTGTAGGACCGTCTTGCGTGAGAAGTCCTGAACTTCATCGGCACCAGACTCCAGACCCTGCGTGCTTAGGAGGAAGGGTAGGATCTGCTTCAGCATCTTCTCTGCAGTCCGCGCTGATGAGTCACTAGCTTCAAGCGCCCTGGTCAAGATGCCTGTAAGGACTCTGGCTAGAGACATGGCGGCGGCGCGTACGGATTCCTTGATATCGTCGCAGACTTTGAAAGTAAGGCTCCAGATTTCCTCTAGATACTTCTCGTAGACCTCGAGCTGTCGTCCTTGCACCAGGTCAGCAATAGCTGCGCAGCTTGCCTGACGGGTTCGCCATTCCTTGCCAAGGATGTTTTTGAACAGGTCATTGATGATGACGTCGAAATGCTCGTTAATGGTGGCATTCGGATCCTTCACCAGAGCTGTCCAAATATCGTTCATAGCGTTCCGCACATTGGTGTTGGGATCAAAACGATACCTGAAAAGAGCGGGATATAGTTTTGGGTTGCTGGCAAGATAGCCGTCGGTGCTGGCATCACTAAGGATGTTGCTCAGTCCAAAGCGTCCAAAGGCAGCCCGGCTTGACCAAATTGCATCGTGAGATGCAAGAGACATGAATTTGTAGACCAAGGTTGAATCACCAACCTCAGCCGCAAGGCTCATGATATCTTTGTAGGTGGTGATGGAGCCATCACCGGTTGGGAGTGCTCCTGCATCAAAGAGCTCCGTGTCCTCCGACACTGTACCGGACATTCCTGTGCTGGAGCCGGTAAATGAGCCTACCAGGTCTCGAATGAGTGTGTCTTTGAGCTCCTTATCCCCTTTCTCATATACTAGTGTCAAGCCCCGGGAGGCCGACTCTTGATTCAATGACTCTCTGTCCGTAAGGAAGCCTTTGAATGCAATTTGACATTCTTTTAGCCGGCTCTTCACCGCTGGTAGATGACCACAGAATTGCAAAAGGCAGAGAAGCCAAATAACGGTTGCTTGCCTCAGTGATGGCTTCGTTGAGCGACAGTCTGTCAAGACCCGATCGAGAATGGCTGGCAATGTGTTCCTACGAAAGCCTGATTTGGGCTGCGGTCCCGTGATGTCGAGCGCTGACACCAAGGCTTTTGACTCCCAGCCGACCGCCGCGCAACTCAAGGCTTCTCCGACAGCAAACTGTACATCGGGCTGCCTCACAGTGTGGAGATCGTATAATCTGTCAACAATAGTACTCAGCAGCGATGTCTCGCGGTCTTCCTCCACGCACTGGATAGTCAAATGTCCAAGCGCTGAGATGGCTTTCTCGTTGCCTTCCTTGCTTGACGCACCGAGCTTGTCAGCTATGAGCTCCATTTGATCGGCTGCAATGCTGGTGGTGGTCAGAGCAGAGAACAGGGTCAGTTGTGAAATGGTATTGAAGACTGCTTCAAGCAATGTCTTGTCCTTGCTCTCCCGGAGTATTGCCACGCATAGGGATATGGAGGCGGTAACTTGCTCCTCAAATCCGGCAGCTTGTGTGCCTCTGTAAAACGTGCGGCTTAGGCAGAACGCCCTCGCCAGGATGGAGCCATGAACTTCAAGCACTTCGCTGCCGATAGCTTTCTGCCAAGAGGGCAGCCTTCGCCCAAAGGCAGCATCCATGGCACGTACGGCCTCAGGCGAGCAAAGCTCAAGAGATGCTAGTAATCCAAAAATGTGGGCTGCTGTCTCTCTACACGCTATATTGGTTGAAAAGATAGGCTGCTGCAGTTTTGCAAGCTCTCTCGTCAGATCGGCATACAAATCTGTCGGGACAAACAGAAGCAGCTCAAGTAAGTAGGTCCCTGCTTGGCTGGATAAGTTCCCTGCCAGACCCGTTACGCCGCGAAAACATGCGTGTAGGTAAACTTTCAGTGCATGAGAGAATCCCGAGTCAGGCTGACCTCTATTGGAGAAGAAGTTCAACATATTTTCCCGAACTTCCTCATCATTAGTAATGAGGGCATCAATATTTCGCTCCCAATCCGAGTCTATAACGGGGGGACTCCCAACGAAAACCAGTGCTTGGTGCATAAGCACACATCGACAGAATCGAAGAGCTGTCACATAAGCACTGGCTAGGTGAGCATTGGAAAGGGTCCAGCTCGCTTCGGAGCCGAAAAGGCGATCAATCAAAGGTTCAAGAGCAGGAAATTCCACTTCTGATGTTATAGCTTCGCCATTGCCCTTGGCCGAAGATTTGTGTGGGTTCAGCATTCGATACCAGTACGGAGAGAGACCCTTTCTGGCTTCCTCGAGCACCTCGCTGCGCTCTTCACTTCGCCCACACAATGCAAGCACATCAACGAATCGACCGTCAATGCTATGATATGGTAGAGAACGATTGGCGAATTTGATTGCAACAAAGCGAGTACTCTTTACAACCCCAGTGCTCGTCTCGTCACCTGCGTCCGGCACTAGACGCATGTGGTGAAGAAACAAAGAAGCAAGAGCAGACTCAATATCATTTGTCAGCCCATGGCCGAAAGCGCGAATGACGCTACTGATGGCGTGTTCGATGCTGAGAGAGACGTCATTGCCACAGGGATCTTCGCTTAGGGAGGTCAACAGCCATCGCAACAATTCAAGGTTTGGTTCGACGAGGAGCTTTTGCGGAGCTGCCGAAGCGAGTAGCCCAATGCTCTCGTATCCATACGTCCTAGAAGACAGCTCGCCAGCGCTTAGAGGCCCATCGGTGCGAGGGCGCGGCCAGCCCTGATCTTCGATGTAGGTGCGAAGCTGTGCCACAAGCGTGGGCGCGAATGAGTTCATGTCTGAAGGATCACTTATCCGCGCTAGCCAATTCGTGAAAGCGAATATCTGTCCGCGTAATTTGGATGCCTCCAACCCTTTTTGTACAGTAGGAAACATTCCATTCTGTTGACCAGCTTGTTGAGGAGCAAGACCTTCTTGGACGATCTGCGTACTCTCGGTAATGTATGAAGAAGCTTGCTTGGATCGACAGAGTAGCCCCAAAATCTTTGTCTGCAAAGGGGGCCGCGCAGGAAGTGATCCATGCTCTCCTCTCCTGCCAAGGTAAATACGATACAAGTCACTCACGAGTGTTGAGTCTTCCATTGAGATGGCAGGTGTGGCCCGTTTCAGCATGTCGTCTCCAACGTCTGAAATACGTGAATTCGGCTCGGCTGCAGCAAACAATGCTGGTAGGAACCGTTGAGCTTCGGTGAACGCCCCGCTCGCAAGGAATCTCGACGCCACGACTTTGGTTTCCGCAAGATTCAGACCCCCCGGGGACGTAGGCGTCCAAGTGTCATCCTTACCGTAAAGTTGCAGAAAGCTATATTCTTCCGCGTTCAAGCCCGGACATCGCGACGTTCCTGTTTCAAGCCCAGAGTTAGCCCTACTGGATGATGTCGCCCTTGAAGTCGTGCCCTTCATCGAGAAAATGCCCCGCATAATGTGGATTGGCTGTTCGTACGCACCTGCTGGGCCAACACTGTACAAGATGAGTTTACCCATCCAGGTTGCTACGAACTCAGCATCCCCTTGGCCGTCTACAAATCCGAGTCGGTCACGCAAGCCGAGATCTTCTTTCGACCCTCGAGACGGTAAGGGCATGATATGCAGCAGTTTGAGGAAAAGATTGAAAAGGGAAGCCGCGTATTTCGCAGATTCTTGATAGTTAACATGAAGACCGTGAGATATCAAGGGCAGTAGATCCAGGCGCTCCTAGAGAACCAAAACATTCAATACTCGATAACAAAAAGTCGAGTTCGGTGAGATGTAGTGTGTAAACCTACAGATTTAGGAAGCCGTTCAAGCCCCTGCTGCATGTACAAAAGATCGAAATGACGAATGAGCGTATTTTGCTCGTCCTTGAATTGCCTCAGCAGTGCAGCAACAGGCAGTAGGATAGATCTGGGGCTGATCAGTTCCGCTTTGCATTCCCCAGAATTGTACCAACATACATACGGTGGCTTTATTCGCGTGTTGATATGCTGGCAGACGGAGATGACCTTTCCATAGGATTAGTTGAGGTGATTGCATAGTACAGGTGCATGGTTGTTGGTCGCCCATCTAATGCAAATCGCAGAAACTAAATATATGGTTCAATGTAGGCTGCAACCTACCTTATTCCTGACGCTACCATACTCCGAGGCAAGCTTCAAAAGCAACGGCGGTAGATATGTTTTCAAGATGTTTTGCAAGGCTGTGTCAGATTGGGCGAGGGCGATCTTGAGCTCAACCTTCCCCACCAGGCTCAGCTCCCTGGCCTCCGGACTCTCGGATGTCGACATCTTTGACGTATCTCTCCACGCTGGATAATGAAGCGGTTATGCACTAGAAAACTACATTGGCAAAGGTAGACTAGGGATCTAAAATCAGGTCGAGAAGCAAAGATGGAAATTGAGGCACGATGTTGACCACCATGACTTCAGAGGAGGATTGGCAGAAGATGAAAGATCAAGTAGACTAAGAGCAGGTCACTTTTGCATTGCGTGTACGACTGCTGGCTGATGGATGGCAAATGGCGATGCTGTCAATATAAGCTAGGCTCCATGGGGCTAGCGTTTATTCCCCTGCGCCTTGATCTACACATCTCTTCTACGCTCGTGATGGGGAATCACCATGGACACAGCTAAAGATCCATGTATCTGTATGTGTTTATTGAAACAAGAACTCTGCACGCTGGGCCTACACAAGGTCTCAGACGATTGTGCAGTATGAGGGGGACTAATTAAAGACCAGATCTTGAAAGCAACTGACTTGTTCCACTATGTATTATTCCATGCACCCACGCCACGCTTTGCCAATCCTGAAAGAATCACAAATCTATGACATATGACAAAATTGCCGTTACGTGATTCACTCCCAGGAGAGAAAAAAACTTCATCTGCCAAACTCCAAATTGGGCACAATGACAGGCCCATATTTATTGACCCCTCCCCCTTGTACAGGTCCAGTGGCTGATATCGTGCCTGCCGAATCGCTCTGGACCATGAAGTCGACCGCCAAGCTGAGTTTGCTGCTGAGTTTGCTGCTGCTCGGCTTCGGGTCCATCTGCCCGTACCCGCCCTGCACAAGCTCAGGATCGTACGCCACAATTGCAACGTAATTACGCCTGCCCATTAGTTTCTTTGCATCTCGCTGCCTGCCGTCCGGTTCCTGCGTGAAGATCTCCATCATGTCTTCCTTGGTGTCGCTGGGCGTGTTTGTGCTTCGATGGCCGTTCTGCGGGATGTAGAGAGGCTTCTGGCTCGAGTGCAAGAGTTTGACGACGTATGATGGGGGAGGCGCGTTGACGACGCCGGAGGAGATGAGTTGGTACATCGTCTTGTGGTCAGACGGCTTAGATGGATCATGGACGAGCCCAGCCCCGCAAACAGAGACGGAACCACTCAGGAAGGTCATGCGAACGGATTTCTGATGAGATATTTGCTGTAGAGTGCGGATCAAGTATGTTCGCTCAAGGTCCTGTTGAGAGTGACATGGTCAATGCCTTGTTTAACAGAGGGTTGTCATCAGAAGAAGCGAAATTCGTACCTTTGATTCGTGGGTCCACTGATCACGCAACTCGTCTAGCACGTCAATGTCACCGAATGGTGAGAGAATGCCACCCATAAGCCCTGATTTGCCGACTGCCTTCTTGACAGAGTCAAACCCCGAGCCTACTACCCCCTTTGCACCCACGACACCTGCGACTGAGGAGGTCACCTTGCCAAGCAGGTTGTAAGTGCTGTTCACGGCTTTTTTGCCTGTGGCAACAGTGTGGGCGAGCTGCTCGGCCGCTTCCAGCCTCGGATAGATGAGGGGCACGGCAACCATTAAGACGCAATGCTGGACGCTCTGAGGCAGCATGGCTATTTTTGGAAATAGGCCTTGATATGTTGGTCCTGCAAGCACCTGGTGGGGGTTTCTCTCCGATCGGCAATCGAAGCCAACGACTGCGACCGCTGGGCCTAAGAATTTGACAAAATGCCAGCCGGTGCCAGTGATGGTGAAAATGTCGGTGTCGGTGCTGACGTTCCGAAGAATCTCAAGAGTCGTATGATGTTGAAACAACAGATAGGTATCTATGCCTATGCGGCCAATATTCTTGAACATATTGCTGAATTGCATATACTCCGGGTATGATCCAAAGCCGTCAAATCTAGGCTTCATTAGCATTCGAGCGGAGGAGCTTCCAGCATTGAGTAGCAAAGACCTACATATCATGATCATCGATTTGCAAAACGTAAGGTATTTGGGCAAAGGCCTCTCGGAGATACGGTTGGTCAAAGTGGCTCGTATAGTAGTGAAAGTATGCGTGCGAGACATCCTCCTCATGGGTGGCCGTCCACGGAGCGTTCTTTCTATTCTCCTTCCCGCTCATAGCTAGCCATTGCTTAAGCGAAGGTATTTCCTTCCATATCCTGTCAGCATAGATTTGATCCCCTAGGCCAAGTTGCGTGTGAAAACCACCACATTCAGCATGCTTCTGCATGATATCTTTCCACATGAAGCCAACACCCCCTGTTCGAGTCCTTTCATTGGCGCTGACGTTCAGTGAGAAATCATTGCCTGACGTTGCAATGAAGCGCCAATTAGTCTCGTGCTTGCCGGCTACAAGGAATTCATAACGCGTGCAACCCAGATGCGATGTTATAGCATACGTCCACTTCGAGCTACCTTCCTCTTCCATCTGCAGATCCACGTCGTACCTGTAGAATTTCCAACGCCGGTGTACCGATATCGGACTAGCTCTGAGCTGCCGTGGGTTGGGCGACAGATCTACACTTTGATGGATGTGAATAGTTGGAGGCTGAGGCGCATCAGTCACCAGAAGAATGGAGCCCAGCCAGACCCCTCTCTCCAGGTCCATATTGGCGTATCTCAGATAGGGGCCGAAATAGACCCCGTTCGTTGGCGCAACCTTGTACAGGTCAACACCAGCACTTGGAGGAGGACCCGAGAACCCGGCTACTGTGGGAGTCGACAATTGCATGCTCATTACACTTTCCTGAAGACCAGGCGTGGCAGGCTGAAAGCCTGGGGAGGCCAATGGTTTGCTTCCAAATGCACTCAGCCCAGGCGATGCCAGAGGGTTGTGGTATTTGATACTTCCGGTGGGCGAGAGTGGCTCATTCAGATTGAGTGGGGTGGGGCCTTTGGGAAATTCCCATTGCGTTGACTGGGTCGGCAGATGTATGTAGTAGTATTGCCCCGAATTAGGATCTAGATGTGCAATCCAACCCTCAGGAAGTGGCGGGGGAGATGCAGGACCTGCACCAGGTGGAACGGCGGTCGCGGGAGTTGTAGCGAATTGTTGAATGGGTTGCGAAGCGCCTTGCGCTTGCTGTGCCCTCTGTGAGACACTGCTTTCGGGTCTTGGATCGTTGGCAAACGCAGGATGACCAGGGTGAACGGACTGTGGTGTTTGCGCAGGAGTAGACGCACTGACGGCTGAGTTGGGCCCTGCCGAGTGGTGGTTCTGCTTTTCGCTTGGATATCCCTGAGTGTGAACGGTCGTGGAGCCCGAAGGAGAGTATGCTGGTGGTGGGGATGCGGAGACGTGCATTCTTTGCATATCTTGTTCCAGAGCGTCCGGATTTGCGGCGGCACGGCCAGCATGTGAAGATTGAGGTGAAGTCACGCCAATCTGTTGACTTGGCGCTTGGGTCGGAGGAGGACTCGAGGATTGTCCGGGACCTTGGTAGATTGTTGGTGGTCCATGAGGCTGGGTCCCTGGCTGTTCTGTCGGCGTCCAGCGTCGCTGGACGGGCTCCGGCCGCTGATCCACGGCTCCTGGCCTGACATACTGGTTTGCCCTTTGTTGTGCAGCAGCATTCTGGGCTTGAAGGCTAGTCAACGTGGAGGTTCCAGCAATACCAGCAGCAGCGTATCTAGCTTCAATCCCTCCTCCGGGCATTTCTGCGGATGGTAAGATTGGTGTTTCCGGAGGCGGAGGAGATCCACGCTGCGCCTTCGTAGTAGAAGTAGATGCTGTAGAGCTCAATCTATTGACACCGCCCGGGTTTGGTACATTGAGGCCATTTTGGGGTTTGGTCGGCCCAGCGTCTGATGAGCCAGGCGGTGGCCAATATTGTTGATAGTATTCAGGATAAGGATTCGCATCATTTTCCGCATTGCGCCTGAGGTCTTGAGGATCCGCTGGTTGCTCACGTTTGGGCATCCTTTGAAAAAGTCCTTCTTTATCAGGCGCATCAGGACCAGGGGAGTCTGGTAAGGGTTTGGGCACATTGCCTCTTCTTTCAGCAAGACGTGAGCTTGCCTCAGGCCTAGTTTGGGGTCTCAGTGATGGAGGATATTCCGGGACGCCAGCTCTTGAAGGATCGGATGAGCCAGCGCGGGGTGGAGAGGAAGTAGACATGGGCGAGGCTCTTCCCTGATGATCTGAATAGGTGAGCCCTCCAGCAGGGCGGGCCTGGCCCTTGGTTCGGTCATCAGGATAAGGTAAAGGGGCAGGTGAGCTCGATGCGCCGGGAGGCAATGGAAATGCGCCAGATTGAATGTCTGATTCTGGTGACCTAGAGTCTCGCTTGTATATCCTCAGCGGCTCCACTGTGTCAGCATGAGCTGGCCGTTCAAAAAACATCTCCTCTTCTGCTCTACCATGCCGAGAGCCTGGGGTGGCCATTCTTGATATAGATGTCAGGTCAAGGAAGCATTCGTCCGTTGGGCATCAGCGTTCCAATTCCTCACGGCCAAGTCACAACGCAGACGAATGGAAAGAGAGATGGAGCGTTGAGGGAAAACCCAGGTCACATTAAGTCCAATCTTCATTCGTCAGCTACAGTATTGAAGGTGTCTAATAAGAGCTTGGAACCGGAGTTGGGTTAGTTACGTATTCTCTGGTTGAAGATAGGTAGGTAGAATATCAGGCGGCTGGCCAAGCATTGTGATTCGTCGCTGCAACCGCCATCGTCACCCAATCAGCAGTCAGTATCGATGTCCAATCAGGTGCGCATGCTCCGTGGTCCATGCTCCGAGCTACAAAATGCGATGCGGGCCGCAATACTGATGGGGAGCCAAAGAATTGATGCACAGAAAATTGCGCGAAAGCGCAGGGTTGACAGGGAGAGAAAATGAGGGTGTACAAATGAGGATCAATGCAATGTCACAATGACAGCTCCTCATTCGACAATTTCCAAGTCACCGGTCCGCTCTGCTGCAAATTCATCCTTCCATTCCTCCCAGAGCCGTTCTAATTCTCTCACATAAAGCCCGTGGATCTCGTCGATGTACGAATCGGCTGGCTTGCTGGATTGTTGTACCTTGATCGGCCGGCCTACGACGACGTTGACGGGCCGTCGATATGGCATCAGGCCGTAGTCGTAATTGAAGACGCCTCGAGCATGGAACAACGGAACGGTGAATCCAACAATCTTCTTCACGACGAGCTGGGCCTTATGGATAAAAGGGTGCTCTTCGACATCTAGTTGGTCGTAGAGCTCATTCTCACCAAACGCTAGAATTGGAACTAGATCTGCGCCTGTGCTAATGGCTAGCTTGACGAAACCTTTGCGGCGCTTGAGGACGAGTTTCAAAGAACGAGGCTGGGCGTCAAGAGACTCTCTGGCACCGCCCACTACGATCGTAATCGCGCGACCCATGCCTGGCAGAGATATCAGCGTGTTGCTCAAGCGGAGTGAAGTCGTCAGGTCTGGACTTGCCTTCACCATTGGGTCCTCCGCGCGAAAGTAAGTTCAGGCATGACTGCTTGGAAACAGACGCCAGACCCATGGCTAGGATGTAATCACGATACAACGGAACCCGAAAGTTGGAATCAAGTGTGAGTAGAGTGTTTGTGATTCCAGGGAACAGCTGGGAGAATCCAAGTGCTTCAGTCCCGAAGGCAGCGAAGGCACCGTGAGAGATGATGCCATGAGGATGGTATCCGAAGATGTATTTCCGGGTGGGCGGCAGACGCTCTGATCGGTGGAGGCGAGCAGGGAAATATGAGGCAAACAGCGACCAGACGGGAAGTGACCGCAGAAAGTTGGAACGGTATCGGAGCGTGCCGGATGAGCCAGCATCAGAGAAAAGGACATAGATCACATACGGGAGGAGGATAGGCCAGAAGAGGGGGATAGAGCAGAGAAAGAAGAAGACGGCGAGGAGACCAGCAATGCTGAGGGTATGAGCAAGGACTAACAGCGTCTGCAAGCGTCGTTTCAATGGTACAGAGAGGGGAGCGAAGTGAAGGCTATGCACATGATAGTCAGCCATCTCCTCCACGATCGCAATTTGTTCGACGTTCATACTGGCTTTTCTCCCATCGAGCTCCAGCCTTGCGGCCACTCAGCAGCTCGCTGTTCTGTCGTCTTGCAGCGGGTGGTTTTCCTCTTTCGGGTTCCCAGCCTGGTGCCAAACTAACAAGGTGCTCTCCTTCCTTGTCTTGAAACCTCTCAATGACCACGTTGGAGCTCTTCTTGTTTTTCACGTGTCCGTTCAGCGCCGCCTTTTTGTGCAGGTTACGCCTCGGGCTTCGAGGGGCTGAATCTTCGCCATTGCCAGCAAATAAAGTTGACTCCGTGCCATTGGACATCGATCCCTTACTCAGACCCTCTTCCGCAGCATTGGCGTAAGATTTGGGTGCTAGATCGTGTTGCTCCCGATCCGCCGGGAGAGAAGGCTCTGGATTGAGTGGAGTGGAGGCGACCATTGCTGCCATGATTTAAATGTCGGGTCACATCTAGTCGCCAAATGGTACCATGTTGATGGTGTAGAGTGTAGTGCTTTCCATCCTGTGTTTGAGTATTTGGGAGTGATTGCTTTGCGAGTTGCGACCAGTCTGAGAGGAGTAGGGAATATTGGGCCTTGGAATAGGGCACTGGCTTGGCATGACGCAAGTCTCACGCTCATCTAATCTCATTTACATCCGGTAATCCGTACTTGCGCCGAGCCTGGAAACTCTTCAGATTGCACATTTCATCAATGGACAAATTTCTTGATGAATTTTGCATTCTCAGCAGCGCATTCGTCACGTATCAGGAAGAGCTCACAACCCAAAACCCCGCTTCTCACCCGTTCGTCATCTTCCCCCTTCGCCGAACTCCGGCGTCGGAAACCTCTTCAACGTTCGAAATCGAAGCCCGAAGGCTCAGTCGAAGATGAAGACCTCGTTGAGGAGCAGCTCGACGAGATCGGTCTGGTTAAGACTCTTGCGACCGAGTTGAGCTTAAGGGATGTGGTCCAAATCCTGAAACATGAATTGGGCCACATGTTTGAGCCCATCGCAGAGAATGGCGGGTTCAACAGCGTTCGAGTCTCAGACATTTTGAATTTCAGGAAAGCGCTTCCTCCTGTGCTCACTGTGGCCCATGTCCATGCCCTGAGTCCGTCTCCAACAGCCACCGAACGGGAGATTTTACATCTTGCACGAGAAGGGATTTTGAGGAAAATCGTGGTGCCCGGAAGGGGAATGGGAGGCTCCAACGTGGGAGACAGCCTCATATTGTCGGAGAATATTCAGCGCTTGATACGTGCTGCAACGGAGGTAAATGCTGAGCTGGCGGATAAATTTTTAGCAGATCTTGAGAGCAATAGGACATTGCACAGCATCACGAGCGCATCATATGCAGCCGCTGACATCACCGTCTTGATGCGCTCTGGCTTCGTGACCTCAACGTCTGCTATGCATACCTCCGCTAGCCCTGTAGCCCGTCCGGAGGCTGCTTCGACTCAGGCTGATCTCTCAATCTCGCGTGTATCTAAAGGAGCATCTGGGTCTATTGCCGCTGTTGGTGGAGAAGGTGCAATCTACGAGGCTGGGGGAAGAGGAGGCCTTTGCCGGGATAGCTCCCAACTCGATTCCAAAGTTGGAGATCGAGCAGGAATTACGTCCTTACAGTTGTCTCTGCCTGGAATGGGTCCATTCCTACGACTTCTGACTGCTGCCCGATCTCACTTTGTTGCACTTGTCTCGAAATCCCGCTATAAAGAGATGCCGCTGTACCTCTTGCGCGAGCGCTGGGAGGGTGGGATCTCTGCAGATGACCCAGCAGCAAAAGCTAAGAAGTATAGGCGGGAGTTTGCCGGTGTTCTACCTGCCCAAACCCGAAAATGGAAGCAATTCTATGGGCTATCTTTTGACTGGATCCTAGCCGAATGCCTCGGAGCTGGGCTGGTAGAGGTGTTCGAAACAGGCTCAGTAGGTCGTGCTGTGCGCATACCTTGAGATGAGATATTCAAGATTGGGTAGTGGAATGTTCAAGATTGGGTAGCGAAATGATCAAGATTGGGTAGCTGTCAATCGGGCCTTTGCGATTCCTGCATGAACTTGGCACCTTCTATGCAGCTTATCGGTCCTCTGCATCCCTGGAACTTCAGGCGGTCGATGTCTTGCGAGATTCGTGCAGGCGCACGCCATCTGATTGATTGAACGAATCTTGAGCAACCTAGACACAGTAGAGATAAGCAAAGTGGTCCTCACCATCTTCGGGGACCGCTACACAAGTTCAACAGTAAGCTTCAGGCACAGCATGGATGATTTGAGATTTGAAGCCTTCAGCTGTACGCCTAAGGTATCCGCATGACGTCGAACCTCCCATTGGGCATCAAGAGTGACACACCTGCCGCGGACTTGCATGATCTGTTACCGTGCCTCGACGGAGCTACTGTCCCCCGACATGCATTGAGTATTGAGTGCAGTCTGCATTTCTCATGCTGTGCCTATTTCCAGCAACAACTCAAACGTCGAAAGCGTCGAAGATCATCACCCGACTGCTTGGAACGAGCGTTGATCTTTACTTCGTACGGCTTCGCACTGACCGGAACAGGAAGCAAAAATTGATCTTGGGGGTCGGATCATAGCCT
This sequence comes from Niebla homalea, assembly GCA_019925105.1. Lineage (NCBI taxonomy): Eukaryota > Fungi > Ascomycota > Lecanoromycetes > Lecanorales > Ramalinaceae > Niebla > Niebla homalea. The sequence goes on from JAHGAU010000031.1 coordinate 610,818, forward strand.
TACCGCTACCACATCACGGACGTTCCATTTTTGGGACTTGGGGTCGAATCTGATCGGAAGGAATGTCGTCAATCGACATCATGCATGTGCTCCCCTTGATCCAATCTCATTATTCTCCTTCTCGGCATGGCCGCTAGTCACGGCGCCTTTGGTTTCTGTAGTACTGTTACATTCAGACTTCGTTTGCGGAAGATGGTTTGGAGCCAGCCCCCATTTTCCTGCAAGGACGGAAACATGTAGTTCTGTCAGCTGTAGTTCCTGCGCAAGGCGCTCTTTTGAGTTAGGCCGGACTGCACCTCATCGATTAGCTTTCCCCTTGGAGGAGTTTCTGAGTTCTGAGTCTAGACAAGAGTGTGGCAGTGCTGCTTGCCCCTAATGACGCACGATGTCGGAAACGCTAGCTATCTTCCCGACCTCGAGTGTGGCGCTCTAGAACGGCGGCACAGGAGACTTCCTGTCGTTGACTTATTGTCTCTTTCATGATTGATGGATTCATGCTTCCGTTCTTAGTTTTTTCTGCTGTTGAGGCGGCTTCTTCCTGAAGCATACTTTTGAGCTTGCCATCGAAACAAGGAAGGCTTCGGATGAACCGTGACCTTGGAATTGCTGAGGTGGTGCTATTGTTTCAATAGCCATGACGCTGAGACTTCATCATCAGCAATTGCCCGATATTGCCATATGTCCGGAGCTGAAACACCCAATAACGAGTGGCTAAGCTTGCCAACGATGGCCTTGAAGACAAGGAACGAAAAGCAGCGGATCGACAAGCCCAAAGTTTCCAACGATGAGAAATGGAAGGAAAGAAGCCGAATAACCTTAGTAGGCTTAGGCCGGATCACTTTTAGGATTTTCTCCGCGTGGTTTCTACTCTCAGGGCAGCTAGTGTTAGCTTTCACTTCTGAAATCTAGACCCAATCAGCCAAGATGGTGCTTGATTACAACCATGTGGCAACGGTTATGGGCGAGATGGATGCTTGCAGTGTCTGCCACACTGCATGCTGCATCCAACTTTGCGGCGCATGTATTTGCCTTGTCTTGACGTAGGTGATGTGTTACGCTGCAGCTCAGAGTACAGGTTTCTTGCAGCTACAGTGCAGCTGCGTCACTGCTATACAGAGGACTCGAATGCTTCAGCATCGAGTCGTCATTTTGCCCTTCAAGCGTCCACGAGGCTTAATGATGGTGTTGGTCATGATGCCACCCTACGGGAAGGACCGCTTGCACGAGATCTGCAGTTCTCCACTACACGGCTGCATGTTCCTGGGTCAATCCAGGGATTGGGGTTTAGTCTCCACCCAATCAATTCGCCATAAAGCTATGTCGCCACACAGGATATCCCAAGTGTAGGAGCCGGCATTCGTCTATATTCGCTTAGCTCTTCCCCTGGACACAGACTTCCTCCGAATACTCACACAACTGTGGCATACACTATCTCGCCAGCATGATCGACAGATCCTGTCCTGATCGTCAAACATGCTTGCCCAGCCGTTTGCTGTCAAGTTGCTTAACACTCGGGCTGGCTTCCTATTTATAACTTACCCGCTGCGTCTGGCATCAATCACTTCCTTTCTTGTCCTTCCCTTCTCCTGCCCAACCCCCAAAACAGAGGCCATTGTCCAACCAATCCTCCCTTGCCACTGTAGTCTCCTCAAATTGGAAAAGTCGCGTTGCCCCATCTTTCCTTTCTTAGTCGACCTGTCCGCGAGCTCTAAGAAACACGATCTAGGAGCTCATCCAGATCTCCTTTTCGGACAAGAACGATTCCGATCATTGCCACAACAAGGCCGCGCCTCGTGGAGCTGTCAAAGTATCATATAGGACCGGCAAGGGAAGGTATGTACACAAGCTATGCCTTAAGTATATGCCATCGGCATGACTCCTCGACTGACATGCGGCTTGTCTGGGTTCCACAGTGGACAGTCTTGCCCGTTCTTATCGAAGATCACGACATGAACCGAGAGAACATCGACAGATCGAGGGCACTGTCCCCTGGTCAGCAAGTCGAAGGCACGGCTGAAAGCAGACTTGGGTCTGCATACAACAACGCTACAAGCTCCCGTAAGCTGTTCCCTTTGGGATTTTCGCGCCAGTGCAGCACAGTGGTGGCACGACGATCAAAGACCCCTTAGCTAACGTGGTCAGGCGACCACTCAAGCGAAAACCTACTTTATCAGCCAACACCCCAGGGTCCAATCCTCCCTCAGCAATATTCCAGCCGACAGCAGCCCAACATGTCTAATCAAGCCAGTCCTGCAATGTATGGTGACAGCAGAGTCTATCCTCAGCAAGGCTTCAACATGTCGGCCATGTTGGACACACTGCCGGATATGGGGCATCGCTCGCTTCCACAAATGTCCCACCAACACGAAAGCTTTGCAGGAGCAATAAGTGGTATGGCTCCATATGGCCCTCAGAGCTTCCCACCACCTCCCCCTCCATACCCAATCCGACCGCCGCAATACCCTCCCCCGAATCAAGCCTATGGACAGATGCAGGCATCTCAGCGCTCCTTTTCGGGTGCGCCCAGCCCACCGGACTCGTCATTCTTCCAGAATACCCAACAACCATATATGTACTACTCAGGGCAACCGGGCCTGTCAGGCCAGTACCCGATACCAGCCCCCTACAATCAGCAGACTGGCCAGCAATATGGCGTCGAACATGCCCAGAGGTTACTGCATGCTAACCTCGGACAAAGTTCAAGACCTGGTCAGTGGCTTCGCACGGAGGACGACGGCTTTTTTCAACATACATACTGACAGATTATAGGGCCGGTCATGACGGGTGGCTCGCAATCGAGCTCCAGCAACATACCATCAACACCGCGGGGCCCACCAAGAAAGCCCAAGCAATCAGGTCACGCTCTCTGGGTTGGTAACCTACCATCGGGAGCTGTTGTTGAAGATCTCAAGGATCACTTCTCAAAAGATGCCAAAGAGGACATAGAGAGTGTGTTCCTGATTTCCAAGAGTAACTGTGCATTCGTCAATTATCGATCTGAAGCAGCTTGCGCGGCAGCCATGAATAGGTTCCATGACATGAGGTTTCAAGGCGTCAGACTGGTCTGTCGCCTGAGAAGAAGTGCAGGCCCGGCTGGGGCACAAGCTGGCCCATCGGTTCCTGGAGCACCAGCCCATCCTGCAGCGCTTATGCCCGAGGTGGCAGCTTCTCAGACTGCGGTTGAAGCTATTGCTCAAAATCGCCACATCTCTTCAAAAGCCCAGGAGGACACAGCGAGCAAGGCTCTCGGTCAAGGCGCAGATGTTGGAAAGGTGCCTGATAAGTATTTTGTTCTGAAGAGCTTGACTCTGGAAGACATGGAACTTAGCGCTCGCAACAAAATCTGGGCGACTCAAGCGCATAATGAAGAGGCATTGAACAAGGCGTTTGAGGTGAGTGTCAAGTCTGGAAGGCGGACGACCGGCTAATCATAAGCTAGACTGCTGAAAATGTCTACCTGATCTTCTCGGCCAATAAGTCTGGTGAATACTTTGGATTCGCTAGGATGGCATCTCCAATCAACGATGAAGCATCTGCAGAGCTTGACTGGGCTCCGAAACGAGAGACGATCATCGACGATCCCGACGTACCTCGATCCATCCCCACACCCGCGACGGAATCCGCGCCCAGGGGCCGCATCATCGATGATTCGGCACGAGGGACGATCTTTTGGGAGGCGGATATCGATACTGAAAATATCTCATCTCACGACGATGACAAAGCACAAGACACATCCGTTAGGGAAAAAGAGTCCGAGGGGATTGCGGAAGCCGAAGAGGGTACAAGTCCCCCTGAGGCGCAGGCGTTTGGTAAACCGTTCAAGATTGAGTGGCTGTCTACAAATCGACTACCTTTCTATCGGACCCGCGGACTACGCAACCCGTGGAATGCGAACCGAGAGGTCAAGATTGCACGAGATGGCACAGAATTAGAGACCAACGTCGGTCGTCGACTAATCCAGATGTTTAGTCAAGGAACATCACCCGTGAACGCACGAGCGCCGTTCCCGCCTCCTCCTGTCCGATGGTCCTAGACGTGGACAAGCCCGTTTTACGATTCGACCAAGCTTTGACTTCTTTCCTGCTGGTCAGATAATTTTTGGAAGATTAGAAAGATCTACAATGTACGACGCCGCCGGCCGAGCAACGTACAATGAGAATGTTGAGGTACAACTCCCGAGCAACGATTGAAAGCTTTTCATTCTATAGAAATATGACGGAAAGAATTCGGGACCATCCATCTCTACTATAGACTCACGACAGGGGGGGTGTTTTGTGCTGAGAAAAATGGAAGAACCAGGCCTAATCATTAGAGTCAACTGGCCATCTGGTCTAGGAGATTCTACGAAACCGAAGAATGGACGCAGATCAGAACATGTGAATTCAAAAGATTTCACCAGTCGTTAATGACAGCACAAATGAAACTCGGATTAACTTCTGCCCTACGCCCTACGCCCTACGACTGCCTGCGAGCCTGCGAGTCTGCTCTTGTTATTTGCCGAAGGAGGTCTAGCCTCGGCGATATAGCTTCGGCGATATCTTCGGCCTGCGGCGTCACTGGGCGTGCGACATCATACATGGGCTGATGGGCTCGTGGGGCAAGCTCGAGATCAGCTTTGGAAATTGAAACGCAGAAGCTGAGAAGTCAGCCACAAGTATCATGCATATTGATTTATTTCTACTTCTTACGGAATACAATTTTGACATCTTCTTATTTCCATTCATGATGCTTCATCCTGAGTATCGAGCGCGGACGCCATAGGTGGAAATCGTAGCTTTTCATTCTTGCAATAGTTCTAGACGCCATGACCACCCCTACCACCCCTCCCCCAGATCGCCCTCCAGTCCTCAAGAAGGGATCCCTCCGGGGCTTCCTCCCATTGAACGACACGGCCGTTTCCACCCGAGGGCAGAAGCTCCCTGGCCTGATTCAAAACCGGTCCACCAACAATATCAAGGAATGGAAAAAGCGGCGACAAATCACCATCGAGGGCGAAAGCGACGACGAAAGAAGGGACCTCGAGGGCAATCAGGATGGCGCGGATAGGCCGACTCCAATGAGAAAGAAGAGCATGATGTCTTCGAGGAGGGGTAGCGCAATGAGCGACATCAGCCAGCTCGTGATCATGAACACGCCTCAGATGCGGAGCATGAGGCTGATTGGGAGGAACAATCCGAGATATGAGTGGTGCGTTCCGATGCGGCCCTGCTGAAAAGACCGCCTATTGAGTTGGGTATGGGTAATGATAAAGGACTGATGACCGGCGCCGCGCTAGGGAGAAGTACTATAAAAGCGAGGATGAGCTGAAGCAAATGAAGAAGCCGATGTGGGACACCGGACGATAGTGAAATGCTGTCATCACCCTGCTGACCCTATCTCAGCCGTGAATACTACAAGCGGAATAACCATTTGATACAATCCTACATCTACATTGACCGCCTCTTGGACTCTTCGCTGCCTCATGACCTCCTTCAAGAATACAACGAGCCCGAAGACTCCCCCGCCGGCCATTACCATTACCATTCCCAGTCCCTACCGAACGACCCCACGCCCGTCTCCAAAGACCAACAACATCCTTCTGCCGAGGTTGCCAAACAACCGTGTGAGAACGGCACAGCAGCCCAAGTCAAAGTCAAACGCACCCCCAAAGCCCTCTACAAGCTTCCCAACGTGAACGAGGAAACCCCCTTACTCGGCGACGGCCCCAAAGCCCTGCAACTCGAGGTGGGCGTCGACGATGATGCCGATAGCGGCAGCTCCGTCGTCACCGTCGCCATCTACATTAATCTCGCCGCCAACGCCCTCCTCCTTGCCGGCAAAATCGCCGTCATAGTTCTCACTTCATCCCTTTCCGTCCTCGCCTCTTTGGTCGACGCGGCGCTCGATTTCTTATCGACAGCCATAGTCTGGACGACCACCAAGCTCATCCAGCGACAAGACCCGTACTCCTACCCGGTCGGCCGTCGCCGCCTCGAACCCATCGGCGTGCTCGTCTTCAGCGTCATCATGATCGTTTCCTTCTTCCAGGTCTGCCTCGAGTGCATCAACCGGCTCACCCAGCGGGGAAACCACTCCATCGTGCAGCTGGGCATCCCCAGCATCCTCATCATGGCGCTGACGGTCGTGATCAAGCTGGGCTGCTGGCTCTGGTGCCGGCTCATCGGGAACAGCTCGGTGCAGGCCCTGGCGCAGGACGCGATGACGGATGTGGTGTTCAACACCTTCTCCATCATCTTCCCCATCCTCGGCTTCTACGCCAAACTCTGGTGGCTGGACGCGCTCGGCGGGTTGACTTTGTCCCTGTACGTGATCTTCAATTGGTCGCGCACGAGCACCACGCACATCAGACACCTCACCGGCGCCGCCGCACCGGCCCAGGATCACCACATCCTACTGTACATGACGATGCGGTTCGCGAAATGCATCAAGTCGATCCAGGGGTGCGAGGTCTACCACGCGGGCGATAAACTGAATGTCGAGGTCGATGTGGTGTTGGATGAGAAGACGACGTTGCGGGACAGCCACGATTTGGGGGAGAGTCTGCAGTATGTGCTGGAGAGCGTGCCGAGCGTGGATCGAGCGTTTGTGCACCTGGATTATAAGGAGTGGAATTTGCCGAGCCATATGAGTCAGCAGGCGGCGGATTGAGGATGATATGATGGATGATGTGATGTGCTATGGCTTTTGACGGACTGTATGGTCTTAGGAGGTTTCCCACAATTCAGGATCTGTATCAATGAAAATTCTGTTCAAGTAGCAACTTGTGGTTATTCGTGAGAAAACGCTATGCTAGTCTATTCTCATGGCTCATCATTATTTCCTGCAATCCAGCTGATTCCATGAACGGAACGATACCAGTAGCTATGGCATCTAACCTTGGCTCTCCCCCTCAATTATCTCAACCATGACTGTGCCGTTCTTTAAGCCCGCCAGCTCGATGCTGTTGTCTAAGCTGTCGATCAGGTTCTTCTGCATGAACACCAACTCGAAGTCCTTGCCGGCTTGGCCCTCTAGCGGGGTCGCCTTTAGCCATTCGTAGAGGGTCCTAACTGGGTCAGTCAGTAGAAATCGACGCACGACCCGACCAGTAGGATGTCGAAATTGTATGCGTGTAGTGTTGGGCTCGGTCGGGGCAGGCTCGCTATGGGGGTTGGTGGAAGATATGGTGGAAAAGGGTGAGGGAGAGACAGGAGTGGCTTGAGCTGCACCGTTCATGTGAGGCTGATCGGACGTGTCTGCCTCGACTTCGTCGCCATCGGTTACTTCACCTTTGATGTCGCCAAAGCTCTTGGTCAGATCGTCTGGGTCTTCATCCTTTGCTTGAGCGTTGCCAGCAGTAAGGCTGGCTTGCATGGCCATCTCCATCTGCTGCTCCTCCGTCATGCTACTCAATCGGGTTTCCTTCTTCACCTCCGGTTTCCTCTTCGCCACCGGATTTTTGGCGGTGACATTCAGACTGTACCGATCGAGAAATTCGTGCAGCTGCATGAGGAAGTCGGCAGCCTTGGGGGCGGGCCTACCAGACCATTTCTTCACTTGTTCGCCCGTCCTTGGATCAACGATGGCGATGCGTGGGTATGCAGCATCGACGTCTTTGTCCTGGAAGTAGTATTGGATGTATTGGGAACCGCGCTGGTCGTCTTTGGAGTATTGCATGAAGAGGAAATTTTCTCGGACGGTCTCAACAATGCCCTGATGCTTCCAGAGATCCCGGTTCAAGGCCTGACAGTCGAAGATGGACGGATCTTGTATGTCGACCAGGATCCATTTTTGTTCTTCTTTGCCTTGTTCCCGTGCCTCCTCCCATGGCAAACGACACATGAGCTCGAAAGGAGGCCGGAACATGCCAGCAAGGGTCATTGCCTTGTCCGATGATTGGGATGACCCTCCTGTGGCTCTTACAAGTTGATCCCTGTCGGACCACATGGATGGCGATTGGTTGAAAATGCCGGGCTGGTCTAGTTCCGTTAGCTTAGGCACCAGATCGATTGGGATGGAGGTGGTGAAGGCCTACCTCGAGGCCGGGGTGGCCTTTGCCGCCTAGCAGCCATCTGATCTAGCACAGCGGCCCTCATTTCCTCGGCATTGGATGGGTCGAAGGACTCTGGACCAATGAGGGTTTCCGTGGTCCGTTCAATCGGCGCCCGGTAGCCGTGTTCGTCTACCAAGTCTGCATTGCCGGAGGTTGCACCAGGTGGCCCTCCACCAGTGCCGTAGTATTCTTCCTGTAATCTTCTCGCCATGGCTTCGTCATCATCCATTGCAGCGGCACCAACACCAGGAGGTGGAGTTGCCACAGGAGGTGTATGCAGAGCAGCTTCGGTCCTTGTCGATCCCAAGCCACGTCTTCGTGCTCCTGTGAATTCAACTTCCGCATCACTCTCTGGATCTGGCAGGTCTTCATCGTCGGAGTCGAGATGTACGACCCCTCCTCTTTCCTGGCCGGTCGGACGTGTAGAGGGTGGCGGTACAGGTGGGGCTTGGGTAGCTGTGGTGGACTGCTCTAACGAAGCACCATCATTGGCGTAGAATAGCTCGATGGCTCCTTCTAAGTTGCCTTCTGCTAACTGAAGGTACTGTGATGCGGTGGATGGTGAAGCGTCCGTGATGGACATAAATTGTGCCTGTGTTGCTTCATCCATGCTTGAGGTAGGTATGCGGAGACAAACTTAGGGTTGGCTGTCGGAAAAGTAGCTTCAAGCAATGGAAAGCGATGAGTGTTTGGATCGGGATTGCAAGCATGTAGCTCTTAGGTGACAGGAAGTGTGGAGCAAGCCATCATCAGAACCAGTATATTGATAGGTCAAGTCCGCAGCGAGAGTGCAGGTGTTGCCTCGTCTCGATGCTGTATTCGTCAACTGTCGAGTGTGTACTTTCAGAGTGAGAGTAAGAAGGAGTAAGAAGTCGATCGAGCTTTGTAGGCAATTGCAATGTTGAAAAGTAGAAGTTTGCAGGCAGCGGAGGAACGTAGGTACCTGATAAACTTTTCATGCGGCCGACGGTGGCGGCAAAATGACGGCAATCTTTCAACACCCCTCGACCGCACTTTCCAGAAGCGACAACACACCTTTTTTTTTTGCTTCAGGCAAGTATTTCGAGCGGTTACACCGTGCTAAGCACATGATGCAGGGGCTAAATATGGATTTGTTGTCTTCGAAGCTTGCCAACTGCAGTGACCCTCCCATATCTCACCGCACGGTGCTCCTTCTATTGGCTGCCCCTGACAGCAATGTCTAAGTAAGTCAAGCGGATGCGTCTTAGATTGTACTAATCGACCATTGGAACAGTCTCGCTCCGAGATGTCGTCCTCAGGCGTTGCAGCAAATCGTCGCTATTGCAGCGGCTTCGTCAGATTCAGAAGAATATGAAGCTACCATCGGGGACCTTTTTGAAGCCACTGCAAAGGACAAATCAGACGATAACGGGTCTGATTCTTACGAGGACAATATTGATCTCAATGAGTTTGAGATTCTCGTAGCCTTGTGCAAAGGCGCTCCTTTGCTCACAGATCACGAGAGGGCCACCGCGCTTTTCCATCATCTGTCCCCATACCTACTCGAAGCTCACTTACAACAATACGAGGCCTCATCCCATCTTCGAGCCACGGAGCCTTCGCCGTGGGAGGCTCTTACGTGCGAGTTGACCACCGCATCGCTCGCCCTTGGCCTCGGTCATGACAGATTACACGATGCAGTTCTTGCCTGCCACACCTCCTATTTGGACAATTGCCTACGGCAGGTCAACCACCTACGCCACCCTCGCTCAACAGCGAGCGAGGAAGAAGACGAGCGAGCTCCCTACCTTGTCGTTCTTGCCGTCTCGCTTCTAGGTTTCCTTGAAGCTGTGTCCGCTCATGCCGATTTCTACAGCGCCCAGGAGATGCTCGAGGTCGTCCGCCTGCTTCGAGAAATTCTAAATGAGGAAACCATGGTCTCTCTCGAAGGCGCTCTCTCGTCTCTTCGTACCTCAAGTCCTCCTAGTGAAAGTTTCGCAGATTGGATGATTTATACCAAGCGGTATGCCAATTCAGGCCGGCCTTTAGGGGCAGTCCTGTTGCAGAAGACCTTCATGCGTTTCCTTGTCTCGTGCAGTTCCCTGCAAGTATGCTCATCGCAGCAGCTGCACGATACAGATGTCTTTGAAATATTGGACTCGCATCAGGAAGGTCGGCCAGATAGCCGTCAGCACGCAAGCACAGCCCTCGTGGAGCTCATGACCGAGCTTGCAGCAGAATCCATGAGGTTAATTCAGGATGGCTCCGACTATTTGAAGCTCGGCTCTGCCTATCAACAACGACTGGCCTTGTCCCTCAAGGCCTTCTCCATTTACACCTTTCTGAATTGCATGGTGGTGGATGGAGAAATTGCGGATGTCGATGTGCTTCTATCGTGGCTTGAGGCTTCTCTTGATGATCCACTTGACATGGCAGATGACGACTTGGCTGTCATAGTTCTCAGAACGATGGCTGCCGTCGCCAGCTTCTTTCCCGCTGTTGCCTCCAATTTCAGTCGGTCTCTGCCCAACTTCATCGCGCAGGGTGGCATTGGTGAAGATATCGTGACTGTGGCAGCATTGAGCCTGATCAAGATCCTTCGTCTGCTGTCCCAAGATGCCGTCATTACAGGCTTGTTTTCCCTAGGCAACTTTCTAACTGTAGGATCGGGCTCTGAACGAGTCCTATTGGCAGGCTCTCTGCCTAATGGAACATCTCAGCTGTCAAGGCTAGACAGCAAAGCCCCCAACATATCACCGAATCATTCAAATCAAAGTACCACCTCAGTTGACGCAAGAGGCGATACAGAAACGTTAGCTGTACATGGCAATGTCGTGCATGCCATCATCACCATCGCCACCAACGCACAAGATGAGAAGGTTGCTGCTCTTGCGCAATCCATGCTGTTGCAGAAGTTGGGTCGAATGGGCCTAGCCACGGATCTTCGTATCATTCGAGAAACCGCCAGTCTGGCCCTCGCAAGTGGAGAGAATGAGTTCAAATCGCTCCTGAAGCTTTACAATAGGCTTAGTCATGACGGTGTCAAGGCGCAGGATACTACGGCTCTAGATTCCGTGAGCACTCCTCTCTGTTCGTGTTGATATCGCTAATATTGAACAAGGTCAGAAGCGCCAGGATGCTCATCGCTTCCTCTTTGGCTCATGAATCGCCGTTGTATCCCATCTATCTGACACATCTTCTCGAATCCATCATCAGTAAGGGCGACATTCATGAAAGCCAAAATACACATCAAGCGGACGTCGACCTTGCTGCAAGAGAAATTGTGGAGCTCATACCTCCATTAGCTATCCTTGTGTCAGTCCAGACCAACAAAGATGAGGTCAGTGATGATGAAAATGTCGCCCGGCTCCATAGAGAGGCCTGGTTCAACGTAGTGGTCCATGGTATCACGCCATCATCAAGACACGGGCAAAGGTGCGAGCGCGAGCTCCAGATTTTGGCCATGCACTCGCGAGCTCTGATAGCCGAAGAGCGCAGTGATCAGTTTGAGAGTGAAATTGAATTGAACACTGTCCTTCGTCGAGGAATGAATCCTCCTCACACAGCCGAGCAAAAGCAGGGCTTGATTCGCCTGTTACCAAAGTGCGAGACCGATATCAGGGGCTTGAGCTACCCCAAAGTCGTTTTCCTAAGTTGTACATTTCTGGTCGAGACCCTCAGAGCAGGAGGTGGTGACTGTTCTCATATGCTGACCTACTTTCTGGATCCGAGCCTCAATGGATCGGCCATGGAGAATTGCATGAGTGCCATCGCTGACCAAGTCTTGGCCATCTACCTTAGAAAGGTCTTGAATGGATCCGATAAGACTAACACGGCACCCTTAGTTGCCAAGCAGCTTGCGTCGATGTTCACAGGTTGTTGTCATCGCATCATTCGGGTACAGCAGATTGCTACTTCTCTAGCCGACAGGATCATCAATCAAGTACCCTCGGCCTTATGTCAAAGATCGTCTCTTTTCGCACTCCTCGAATTATTGTCCATCATGTGGACTAGCTGTCTGGAAGCCGAGCTGGACGAGTATGAGCTCAAGGCGAATTACTCTTCTCCTCGCGGCCAAGTATCAGTGGAACTTTCTGATGATTATGGTCTGCGGCGAGATACATTGGATAGCCTACATAGGAAGGCAAAGTTCTGGGTCGCTCGGGTCATCAACGTCGCCCCACTGGACATTAAAGGCTTACTGCAGACCTATCTGTCAGAGTACGAAGACGATGGAGCCTACGGTCATGTGGCCTTGGGACGAAGTTTCGCAGTAGATATGGGTGCGATGATACCTGCAGCAGATCAGAAACTAGCTGCCATTGACCGTCATGGAGACTGCAATATAAATACCGCCTCAGACTTCATAGCTCAGTATACCACACGACAAGAGTACAAATACGCAGAGGCTTTACCGGTTTACGATCAAGAGTGGGCCAAATTCCTCCATATGAATGGCAATGCCGAGAAGTTGATGTCTCATGATCAACACAGCTCCAATGGAGAGCACGCCATACTGACTCGGCTTGAGCAGCGTGCCATGGAGGGGAAGTACATCGCAATAGGAGAGCTACGAGATCTGCTGAGGCGAGCGGCAGCAGTGCTATGCAGGACAAGCGAAGAGCGATGCGAGCTCGTTGAACAACTTGTCAGCGTACCATTCTCGATCTTCACAAAGCAATCGATCAAACTTGGTGTGTCTCTTTGGCTTGGAGTCATCCATGAGAACCCCCGTATGGAGCCAACGATCGTGGCCTACGTTGCTCAAGCCTGGCAGAAAAGTGTGCGAAAGCGGATAGGAGCATTTAGTCCAAAACTGCGCCATTCAGACCCCTTCTACCTGAAGGAAGAGTTCGCACCCTCAGATAAGGCTACGCTGACGAGGAGCCAGCAAGCAGCACACAACCTCATTGCGCCTCACCTACGCGTCTTGCAGTTTCTAACAAGTCACTTCACTGCGAACCGACTAGGCAATCCTCAGATTCAGCGCATCTTCCAAAAATTGGTTCGCGATACACTCCGGGGGATGAGGCATTGCGCTGGGCACCCGCTGGCGCGCGAGTTCCATTTTCAGGCTCTGTTGTTTGGAATCAATATCTTCAGGTATTGCACCGGACTGAACGAGGGCGCACGCTGGCGTCTGAAAGACGCCATACTGAGCGCTGGGCTTGCGTGGTTCTCACACCGGCCCTGCTGGTCTTTTGGGGGCAACAGACTCCAGATCAAGGCTGAAGTACGCTTGATGGGTGATGTCCACCGTGCGCTACAGTCGATCCAGTCCTTTTGTAACCAGGACAATGACTTCATGCATTCCCTCACAAGAAAACGGCAGCTTCTGTTACTGCTATTGGAAGATGAGCAGGCCCGGTTGGATGTTTGGCTGTACCCTTTGGAACACGAGAGAAAGCATCCCTTCTCCTCCGCCGGCTCTGAGAAGGGGCCCTCTGATGAGCTACTGTCCCCTCTCGCGAAGGCAGCGTGGTCTGAAGATCCTAAAATAGCTGTGCAGATGACACGCCGATTTGCTTCCTCGCGGCTGTCAGACGAGGTGCGTGCGATGATTTTGCAGAATCCAGAGAAAGTGGTGGATGAGCCGGACGCTCTTGATCTCCTCATTGGTACTTCATTGCCACCCAACATAGATCAGCAGTTAGAGCATCTGAATTACTGGAAGCCTGTCAATCCGGTGACAGCAATCACATATTTCCTACCGGAGTATAAGAATGAGCCTTTCATCATCAATTACGCCATGCGGGCGCTGGAGAGTCATTCAGTGGATGTGACGTTCTTCTATGTTCCGCAAATTGTGCAAACGCTGCGATACGACGTCCTTGGCTATGTGCAAAGATATATAATCGAGACGGCGAAGCACTCGCAGCTCTTTGCTCACCAGATCATCTGGAACATGATGGCCAACGCCTACAAGGACGAAGATTCGACCGAGGAGGACTCGTTGAAACCTACGTTGGATGTCATCAGAAAGCGCATGATTGAAAGCTTCTCGGAAACGGACAAAGCGTTTTATGAGCGGGAATTCTCCTTCTTTGGTGAGGTTACTGGCATCTCAGGCAAGCTACGGCCTTTCATCAAGAGTAGCAAGATGGAAAAGAAACAGAAAATCGAAGAGGAGCTTCGTCTAATCAAGGTCGAGGTCGGTGTATATCTACCCAGCAATCCGGACGGGACTGTGGTTGGGATCGATCGGAAGTCAGGAAAGCCTTTGCAAAGTCATGCGAAAGCTCCCTTTATGGCAACGTTCCGGATCAAGAAGAACCACGGCAATCTTGAGGCGACGGATGACATGCTTGAAAATGAGAACCGCAACATCGAAACGGATCGGACAGGTCCAGTCACGGAGCAGAGGACGTACGAGGTGTGGCAATCAGCAATCTTCAAGGTGGGGGACGATTGTCGGCAAGACGTGCTTGCTCTCCAGTTGATCGCGGCTTTCCGGGGAATATTTAATGACGTTGGGCTTGATGTATACGTCTATCCCTATCGAGTGACAGCGACTGCACCTGGGTGTGGAGTCATTGATGTCCTGCCCAACTCCATCTCGAGAGATATGCTTGGCAGAGAGGCTGTCAATGGTCTCTACGATTACTTCGTCTCCAAGTACGGAGCGGAAAACTCGATCCGCTTCCAAGAGGCACGCAACAATTTTGTCAAAAGCATGGCAGCATATTCGGTCATCTCCTACCTCCTTCAGTTCAAGGATCGGCATAATGGCAACATCATGGTTGATGATGCTGGCCACATCTTGCATATTGACTTCGGGTTCTGCTTCGACATTGCGCCCGGTGGTGTCCGTTTTGAACGAGCACCGTTCAAGCTTACGTCGGAGATGGTGGCCGTGATGGGCGGTGATACGAACTCCCAATCGTACAAGTGGTTCGAGGAGCTCTGCATCAAGGCTTTCTTGGCCTCACGGCAGCATAGCAGAAAGCTGTGCGATATTGTTACGCTCATGCTGGGCAGCGGGTTGCCCTGCTTCAAGCCTGAGACAATCCTGCATTTGAAACAAAGATTCGTGCTGGAGAAGAGCGAAAGAGAGGCAGCAGACTTCATGCGAGATCTGGTCAAGAAAAGCTATAGCAGCTACTCGACCAAGGGCTACGATCAATTCCAACTACTAACGAATGGCATTCCATACTGAGATGTTTGGACGCAGTAGATGAGACTTTGCTTTTGGTGCTGCATCAACGAGATACCCCTTTCTATTGCTTTGCGAAACGCCTTTGCGAATTACTCAAACTCATGGCTCAGATCACGGCACTAGCCTGCTCATAGATACAATTAAATACCGTCCATCGGCCTGCTCCTTGTGTATGGGGGAAATGATCATAGCTTCCCATCTATCATGTTTCCAAGAATAGATTTAGACACTGTCAAATTTGCTTGGCGTACGCACGCGCCGGCACGGAAATTATTTATGAATTATCATCCTGCCGACGCGTGTGGCATAGGAATTGTAGAGTGTTCATCCCCAATCGCTTCGATGCGGGGAGAAAGCATGCCTTCCTCTTTCGCAGAGCCATGTCCGTAGCCAATGATTGGCCCTCCATCGGCCTTGAATGACAACAACCCCATAATACTTGATTGGTCGTGAGCAACCCTATCGCCAGACAGCTTCTCTCAGTCAAAGATCTTCCCTCAGTCACATCACCTTTGGTACGGAAGGTGCGAGGACGACTTAATTCGTAGAACCAGCTGACCTTGACCCACTTGACGTCTCCAATTTCCATACAGACAGCAATTTTCCTGCTTCGCCTTATTACTTTTGGGCCATATTTAGGAGAACCGAAATCTGCATCTAAGGATTGAGCGCTGCCCTTGCATCGACGTACGATTGACGACCTTCGACAACCTATTCTCCTCTGTCTCAATCCTTCTCTGACCTCCATTCGTCTTGTACAAGAAACAAAACAGCAAGATTCTCCATAAATTCCATCACAAGAAGGTCTTTCTCGAGATTGCCAATGGCCTTGGCGAATGCTGCAACACATGACATTGGAGGCACCGTCGACCCGGAGACCCTCTACTCAAGACAAAATTGTATAGGAGGGGGCAGCTTTGGTAAAGTCTACAAAGGGTATAAACAGGGATATTGGCTGATTCAAGAGGCATGCTGAAAGGTCACACAGAGTCGATAGACGGACAGGCCAAGTAGTAGCCATCAAAATCATCGATGTGGAAAACGCCGAGGATGAGGTGGAAGATATCATTCAAGAGATTTCGATCCTCTCGGAACTTCACTCGCCCTACGTCACCCAATACCACGGCTCCTTTCTCAAGGGATCCGATCTGTGGATCATTATGGAGTTCTGTTCGGGTGGCAGCTGTGCCGATCTCCTCAAACCCGGTTTGATCGCCGAAGAGTACATTTGCATTGTCCTGAGGGAGTTGTTGTTTGGCTTGGAGTATTTACATACAGACAAGAAGCTGCATCGAGACATCAAAGGTGTGTGCTGCTTCTCAAAGCCATCTTCTCACCAAGAGCTAAGCCGATCATAGCTGCAAATGTTCTCTTGGGGGCCAATGGCCAGGTCAAGCTGGCGGATTTCGGCGTTTCGGGGCAACTCACGGCGACGATGACCAAGAAGAATACCTTCGTGGGAACGCCATTCTGGATGGCACCCGAGGTCATCAAGCAGTCGGGCTACGATCACAAGGCCGATATTTGGTCACTGGGTATCACTGCCCTTGAATTGGCCAATGGGGAGCCTCCATATTCTGACATCCATCCGATGAAGGTACTCTTTCTCATCCCCAAAAACTCGCCTCCAAGGTTACAAGGCAATTTCAGCAAACCCTTCAAGGATTTCGTCGAGCTCTGCCTTAAACGTCTACCAGCTGAGCGGCCATCAGCCAAAGATCTCCTGAAGCACCCATTCATACGGAAAGCAAAGAAGACGACCTATCTCACCGAATTATTAGAGCGCTACGAGAGATGGCAAGCCATTCACGGAGACAAAGAGTCTGAAGATAGCGACGACTCAAACGAAGGTCGCATCGAGCCTGACCAGAACGAAGACTTGTGGGACTTTGGGACTGTTCGACCAATGGGAGGAAGAGGGCAGGGTTTGAAGGATATGAACGCCTCGGCTGCAAATGCTCGGGCGCAGCCTGTCCCTGACCAGAAGGCGGAGAATCGAAGTCCGGGAAAAGACATGTATCAAGCCAAGCTGGAGCCACCGGTGGAGTCGCCGGAAAACACAGTCAGGATACATTCGCCAGAACGCCAGTCACGAGGCTGGTCACCTCAGAGGAAGCCGCTTCCAACGATGCCGACCCCCATGTCCCCAACCAAGGTACCTCTGCCTCCCTCTCCCGTGAGACAAGCACCGCCCAAACCTTCGCACGTCAAGACGCCATCTCATTCGAACCAACCCAAACTATCGACACATGACAGCCCCTTGTCGCAGGAGTACGATGGCAGACTGGAGGAGTCGCTCGTTAGTGACATGCAGCACCACAATCTAGGAGACTATGTCAGGCCTGCTCAACCTTCTCCCAAGAATGCGGGCTTGGATCTTCCTGCACAAAGAAAGGAGCAGGAGGCTCCACGGAAAGGATATGCAGTCCCTGAAATCCCTCCCTTCAGATCCAGTCCCACTACTGGCTCCACTCAACCGTTGCAGTCATTACCGATCCAACCAGCGATCTCTCGCCAACCTCAACGACAACAATTGGCAAATCAACAACAGCCGTTGCCCAGTATTCCGCTGAACGAGGGTGCCGCAGGGAATCAGTCAGCTAACGCCCAGCAGCGGGCACAATTCTCCGGACATGTGCGTGACCTACCGGGTTCAGGGACGACGGGCTTGCAAAGCAGTTCTGCTTCAAGCCCTCCAGCAGGCCCTCAGCCGGGTGCCTTGGATGGAGATATCACTCCTCTGAATAGCGTGCTGATTCCAGCCATTCAGGCTTGTCTGCAACGCCGGGGCTTCAGCCTCAATGAGTCGATCCAGAAGCACGCAAAAGCGGCGCAATCAAGACCGCTGAGTCAAGCACAGGCCCAGGCAGTGGACCAAGCGGATCGTCGCCGTCAGCATTTGCACGAAAAGATGGCCAAGTATGTCACCAAGCTGGCCGGAGTCATGGCAGAGATTGACAGAATTGACAAAGAAGTGGTGGCAAGTGGTGAGGTGGGCATGGGAGGAGGCATCAGCTCGTTCCTCGAAGGCTTCCTGGAAGAGATCCTCGTCCGAGTTGAGCCTGAGGACGAATTAGGACCGGAACGATGAAGCAAATGATGTGTGACAGGGAACAATGTTGACATGGGAATAGCGTTGGCGTCCGGAGAATGCTCGATGCGGTTCCTACCAAGCTAGTGCAGACGTCGATTATCTATATCCCCACTAAGCTCAATGTTTGGGCAAGTACAGCCATGTACAACAATAACTATACGCTAAGAAGGCATTCAATTCATTAGTTTGACTTGGCTGAGGGCTCCTTGGGAACTTTCCTTATCTATTGGAAAAAGGGGGCAATTTTGAATTTCATCGTCACGTGGTTAGCGCCAAGATTTTGCTCCGCACAAAGTCCGCAATTGAGGGAGTGGTGGGAGAACAGATAGAACTCCCTTGACAAGCAACATGCCGGCTCCGACCCATACTTTATTGATCGAAGGAGGCTTTGACGAGCTCGCCGAAGAGCTCGGCCAGTATATTGATGACATACAGAAAAAGCAGAATCCCGACGCTTCGAGCGTGAAATCGGAGATTGGGCCCCTCCTCGAGCAGGGAAAGAAAGACGATGCGCTCAAAAAGCTGGTCACTGGCAGTGTGGTGTTGAACAGTGCACCAGAAAAAGGTAACACTACCGTTTGTTGAGTACAGATGTGCAAATGAAATGCTGGGTGAGTGCTGACTTGGCGCGAATCCCTTCCTACAGAATTCATCGCAGCATACAACCTCCTCGTCCACCTGGTCGTCCAATCGCCCAACCTCCTCATCTTCCTCCCCAAAATCATCCCCAACCTCTGCAACCCCATCCCCACCTCCCCGCAGAACGGGCCCGGTCTCTCCCTCTCCATTCTCACCACCATCTTTAACATTCTGCCCGACGACTCCGAAGCCCGCTACCATGTCTTCCTCGCCATCCTGCGCGTCGTCCGCTCCTCGGGCCTGTTCGAGGTGTTGCGCCCCCAGCTGAAAAGCCTCGACGTCTGGATCCGGCTGTGGGAGACCGATGAGGAAGACCAACGTTCCCTGTTCCTACAGATATCCGACGCCGCGCTGCAAGTGGGCGATGATGACGAATCCTACAACTACCTGCTCAGAGCCCTGCGCACCATCCCCGCCGACGAGGCCTCCTCGAAGCAGGCCCACGACCTCGCCGTCCGCGCCCTCAAGGCCGCCCTGAGCCATCCGACCCACTTCGTCTTCCAGGACCTGACCGACTGCGATGCCATCCAAGCCCTCCGCCAGAGCGAACCGGCCTGGTACGAGTTCCTCGAGCTCTTCAACAGCGAGGGCCTCGAGGAGTACACCGAGTGGCTGGACTCGCACCCGGACTTCCTCGACCGCCAGCGATTGGATGCCCCCCCACTGCTGCGCAAGATCCGCCTGCTGACCCTCGCCAGCCTCGCCGCCGAGACGCAGCACTCCCGCACCCTACCCTACGCGCACATCGCGCGCGCGCTCGCGGTGCCGGCCGACGAGGTCGAGCTGTGGGTCATCGATGTGATCCGCGCGGGCCTGGTGGAGGGCAAGCTGAGTCAGCTGAACCAGACCTTCTTGATCCATCGGAGCACGTACCGGGTCTTTGGGGAGAAGCAGTGGATCGAGGTGCAGGGCCGGTTGGATACCTGGCGGGCCAGTCTGGAGGGCGTCTTGGCCGTCATCAAGCAGGAGAGGCTGAAGATGTTGAGTGAGAATGAGCGCGAGCTCAAGGACGTGGACGGCAAGATGAATGGGGGCATGGCCCAGGGGAGGAAGGGCACGGCCGCGCAGGGGAGGATAGAGTTTGATGATTAGAACTTGATACAACTCTCTCTTTTTGCATCAAACTGTTTTCTTGCTGGCCGGCATGTCTATGAGCAGAGAAAAGCATCACGGGAATGATCATTCCGTCTTGGGCTTGGGCGTTCGATGAGGATCAGCCAGGAAAAATGGAATATATTCAGTATTAAAAGGGGGCTGAACGTATATATCATATCATGCCTTCTTCTGCCTCCATTCCCAATTCACCACGGCAGGTGACAGGGGCCGGCTGAAGAGACTCGAGTAGTCTGTACCCACAACGCCCGTCTTCCCATCCACGGTCCTCAGCCTGAGCGTCCGCACGAACTCCACCAGGATCACACCAAGTTGTACATATGCGAATGCCTCTCCAATGCATCGATGTCTTCCCGCCCCAAACGGCAAGTAAGGGCTGCTGGCACCTTTGCTGACCAGTCCATACCCGTAATCGACCTTCTCGTCTTCCTGCTCTGTGTCCTTGTTGGAGCCGTGGAGAGGCGACCCTTCGTCCCAGCGATGCGGTTCCCACAGATCCGGCTCCGGGAAATGGCTGGCTATCTTGGACGTCACGCCTGGTGCAGCGAGGAGTGTATGGCTCGTGGGGATGGTGTAGGGTGTTCCCTCGACGAGCATGGGGGAGGTGACTTTACGCATCATGCTGTGAATGGGGGCGTGAATCCGGAGCGTCTCCTTCACCACATGGGCGTTGAGTGACAGCTTCTGGAGTCCATCGTAGGTCAAGGGTGGAAGCTCTGGCCCCAGGACGCGAAGCTGCTCTTCATAGAGCTCGTCCATGATTTCCGGCCGGGTGGCGAGTCTGAGAAGGATCCAGGCGATGGTGCTGGAGGACGAATGCTGGCCTGCCATCAAGAGGGCAATCATCATGTGGGCGATCTCGGCATCAGGGGCTGGAGTGCCGTCCTTGTATGAGCACTCCATCAGATTCCAGATCATGTCATCCGCATCCCGTTTGCTGCCGCCTCTTCTCCGCTCCTTGATGATGTCCATGTACGTTTGGGTCATCTTCTGCTGCGCATAGTCCCGTTTCCGGTTATGCGGCAAGGGCGCCCAGGGCAACATGAAATTGATGGGAGAGAATCCCATGTCAAGATCGTGGTAGAGCTCAGCAAAGCTCGAATCAAATCTTGAGCGGACCTCCTTTCCCTGCAGCGATCGAGATGCCGTGAAGATTGTTATTTCTGCCATGATCTTGGGGACGTCGAACGTGCCGGATGGCCGCGAGGGAGAGAAGATTGGGGAGCTTCGGATGTAGGATTGAACTTCGGAGGTGATGAGGGGAACATAGGATTTTAGGGAGTCAGAGGTGAGGCCGAATTTGACAAACTGGATGCCCTTCCGTCAGACTTGTGTCCTATCTTCAGAGCATCTCGAGGGAGGACTGACCTTCTTCTGTTCCATGAGTTTCGCGTTCGGGCAGTCGTAGACGACATCCTTCCCAAATACAGGGGTCGTAAGGGGGCTGTAGATCTCCTCCGCATTCAGGTCCTTGTGCTTGCCGTTCAAGATGAAGTCGTTCCCCTTGATACCAAGGCACACTGTAGTCCTCCTCCCCAGGAGTATAAAAGTAAATACATCTCCATACTGCAGCCGGTAGTCAGCAATATACGCTTGCTGCAGGCTTTTCGGGTGACAAACTTTGTCCCTGCAATTGAAGAAGAAGCTGTAAGGATCGATGCCATAAGAGATGGTGCTCCCAATGAAGGGAACCCAATGAAAGACCAGCGGAGGTTCTGAGGGGTTTCGGAAGAGCAATTGCTGGAGTACGTTGAAGAGCACAGCGAGGACACAAAATGAAAGTGCACCGGCTGCCAGGACATAGAGGGTGGATTCCGTTCCTAATGCATCATGCAGCGGCTCCAAAATGAAGCTGAGAAGCCCCATGATGGCTCGGAAGGCTGCAGTAGATGTGTTATCGCATATTGGTGTGGTGAGGTCGAATGCGATTCAGGAAATGGAATATACCAACGTCGCTGGGCAAGCAGGGGAAAAAAAAGTTGCCTCTGGAGTGCCCCTGGCGAGCCTGGATCCTTCGCTCCCGGAGCCGGGTTTCTGCAGTCACGCCACAAACTTAAATTAATCTAATTCAATCTAGAAGAAGGCTAGAATCATGCCTTAATTTGCATCAGTGAATCATGTACTGTCATGTACCAATCATAATACATGTCTACTATTACCATTCTGAATGTGATTGTAACAGCGACACAAAGTTATCGTTGAACTCATGTTACAGCTTCAAAGTTCCCCTGTTTGAAGCGCCTCAGTAATAAAACTCCACGCGCAAGCATATACATACAATTGACCTCATCACCTTCTAACGCCGGGCTGTAAACGGGTTGCAGACAAGAGCTGTCCAGCTCTCCAAGTTGGTTACCCATCAAACCCTTGTCACTCCGAATGTAATCCTTTTCCCCGAATATCACCTATCCATTTCATGAACAGACCCACGTCCTTCACCACGGCGCCAGGAACGCCCAATTTCTGCATCCACATGGGAAGCCACCCTTTTGCATCGCTAGCTGTGGCCATGACCCATTGAACGTTTTGGTCTGGAAGTATTTGGGCATGCTCGACGCTTGTGTAAATGCTAGACAGTAATCATCAGCATTGAGACCTTTTCCTCGGACACGTGCGGCATACCCTAATACCACCCCTTTCCGGTTGATGCTGCTCAGGCCTTCGGTCCGATTGCGTCCTGTGCTGTACAAAGCAGAAGTGAGGTTGCTGATGTCGATAGGTATTTGCACCACCGTAAGAGAGTGTCGTTGAGGGCCCTTGGCTGTTACCACGAGAACTGGGAAGGTTCGAGGTGACAGTGGGAAGGGAAGCTTGTGGCACATTTCCCGTATGCTCATTCGAACATCCGTGAAACCCACCGATCCCCCACAGCGGATGGCTCCGTCCAGCTCCATACTATCTTGCAGCTCCATGTTGTAATTGAGAACTTCGTGGCAGTCGTACACATCTGGAGTGTAGGCCATTTCGTGTTCCGGATGCTGATGTCTCAAGCCGTAATCGAACTCCGAGAAGGTAGCTGTACCTTCTTCACTGTGGTTAGCATGCCGGCTTCGTCGACCAAACCAGTTCTCTGCAGGTTTGGCTCCGCTGCTGGACCATTGTCGTGGCACATCAGCTGAGCGCCATGGCACAGCCTCCATCTCTTCCTGCGTATAGGTATGCCTCAACAGCTCGACACCATTGTAAGACGGAGGAGACTTCTTTTCGCCCTTGGTTGTGAATGTCTTGAGGACTGCTTCTTCGAGGAAATACGAAGACTCAGTCAGGATGTGCGTGACGAATTGGCGCAGGTCTGGCCGGGTGATGGCTCCATTCGTGGGTGTGCTGCCGTTGGATGCTTGCTTGCCTTTTGGACCATTGATCAGTGAGTTGAGAGCCGGATGATCCGGTAGCTCGTTTGTGTGAAGAGGATGCAAACGCAAGAAATTGCCCAAGTGAGCCATGCTGATTGTGATCGGATTGATTAGCACAGTGGATGCTTAAGATACTGATATGACGGTAAGTTGTTGGTGAATTAAAGATAAGGGTTCGAAGCGAAGAAGGATATTGATAGGTGCTGGTATATGATACAACGCCTGAGATGAATCGGATATATATGAAGTGAGTGAACGAGCGTGGTGAAGTGTGTCTATAGCAAAGTGGTATACAATAAAGTATTAATGATGCATCATCACTGGATGACGCAGCCAGAGGCTCCCGAGATCTGCAGGAAAGCGCTATTTACGATATTCAAGTTAAACGCGAATGCTTGGCATTTCTCATTTTGCACTTTCCACCCACAAATCACCACTCAAATTTCACGAAACCAATAGTTCTTCATTCGTATACCTCAAGCCTTACGTCCTATTTCATTCAGGCCGTTATTAATGGTTCGCCAGAATTGTAGAGTTAGGGTTTGGCAAAGAGCTTCTATGTCGGAATGTAGAAAGTGATCGAGCTATGCGCGAAGCGTTTTGCTAGCATTGTACTTAGTAATTAGGTATATAACGTCCAGATCCAACTATCTATACATTAAATACTAGACTCTGTAAAGTTGATGGTCGAGTAATGCGATATGCATATGGTGCCATTCGCAATTAACTTGGATAGCGTAGATTGCGCCGGCTCGGCCCAACTTTGCATGTCAATTCCTCCTTCTCGGCTCCAATGCACATAATGAAGGAGCCAGACGACCCAAAATGCTCTTGATGGGGATCAATGGGATCCATGGTGATGCCAAGTGTCTTTTGCAGAACTTGACTCTTACCCAGTGCAGATAGATTGACTTTGCAAAGGCGATATCATCTTCAACTTATACATGATCTCTTCGAGATGTCCCTGCTATTTCGCTCTCGTCGTCCTCCTTTCTTCCAACAGCCTCTTCCTCCTAACTTGCAGCTTTCTCCTCTCACCTCCGTCAACTTTGACTCCCCGTCTCACTTCCCACATTCCCTCGCGAGCCTTGATACGCGCAACGCTCCCTCTTGACCCCTTGACGTGCGACACATGAGGCCCAACAATGATACCTGCTCCTTTGACCCTCATTCCTTCCACAGGCTTTATGTCGTTGTCAAACTTCAATTCCCCATGCGGCGCATCAGCAGGTTCATTGATGACTAGCCTCTTTAATGGCGTCCTTAAATCCACTATTCCAGCATTGCTCCCCTGAGCCTCTGGTGCCGCCACCTCCACCACCCTGAGCTCGGCCTCGCCCTCCTTGACATGCTTCAAGTCCCCTCCGATGCCAGTAATTCCTTTCCTATAGTTGTCTCGCCACCAGAGTAGGTAGCGCCTCGTACGCGCAGGTTCGACGCCAAGGTCACGCAATTGAGTACTGCTGAGTGTGAAAAGGGATTGCCAATCAGGTATCTTTTTGGCGTGTTGTGAGAGACCTCGTCCAATGAGCGACAGGAATGTGGCAGCGTCCGGCACAAAGGGCGTTGATGGAGGGATCGGAGGTCGAGATGCGCCAACGTGCAAGAAGCGCTGACTGCAGCAGTTGGAGCAGAGCCAGAAACGGGCAGATAATGGTATTGCCGAGACCCTCACTTTCCTAGTGATCATCTTTAGGTATCAGGCGGCAGTGGTCAATATCGAAGGCTGCTATGATTAACTAAATTCTTGGTAGCAAGACGTACGTTGCAGGCTTGTATTGAGGGAGGGAGAGAATGTTCAGCCCTACGGCTTGGCATCCATCTCATCCCGCATCCCGCAATAACCTCAAGTGGAGAATCATTTGCAGCTGAATCAAATTCATAAGCAATAGAATCTTATGCTAATTGCGGCTTCGAAGATCTACCTCAATGGCTTCTCGAACGTTACTGCCACGGTTCCTGCTTCCAACATTGTCCTGGAAGCAATTTGATGCTACAACGTGTAGCCAAGCCCGATGCCTCAAACCGGACTTCCACAATGCAAGCAAGGCGGCCACTCAACAGTACCGTAGTAGTCCATTCATTGTGCAGCAATCGAGAAAGCTCGTCACATGTCGCCCCTCGATAGCCGAGCAGTCCCGCGCTGTACACCAAACAAGACAAAGATGGCAGTTGGTTAGGCCCTTCTCAACGTCCCCAGCGAAACGCCGCGACCATCATTTCGACACTCTGAAGTTCGTACAGCGCTTGAGAAGCGAAGGATTCTCCGAAGAGCAGTCCAAAGCCATGATGCTTGTGCTATCGGACGTCATTGAGGAGTCCATACAAAACTTGACTAGGACAATGGTGCTCAAAGAGGGTGAGCATTGACCTTCGACTATTTCGTGACTTGGGCAGTCGGCTCATGCTTCGTTCCACTCCAACAGACGCGGACCGTTCTACGTATACGCAAAAGGTCGACTTCACGAAGCTTCGTTCCGAGCTCTTGGCCCTGGACTCCAGCGATACCTCCATCACCCTTGCATCTCACGAGCGTCTCTCAAATGATCTCGCTAAGCTGAATTCTCGCTTGAGAGACGAGATCAGTCGGGCTCAAAATAGTGTACGACTGGATCTCAATTTGGAGAAAGGTCGCATCAGGGAAGAAGCAAAGGGTCAGGAGCTGAAAATCAAGGAGACAGAGACACGAATCGAGCAAGAGGTCGCCGGACTGAAAGAGCGAGTTGAGGGTGTGAAGTTCAGCACTCTGCAGTGGTTGATGTTCGTCTCCAGCATGGATTCCTCGAGTCAGATTCATATGCTAACACATCTTCATAGGGGTGTCTGCACGGGTACAGCAGCTCTGATTTTGGGTGCTTGGCGCCTTTTGATGTGAATCCTTTTACCCATCACACAAGACATGAGGTTCAGTGCTGAGCGGACCTCATACTTGACCATTTCCTGCGTAGGCCATCAGTCAGAGGCCTTTGAACGATTGGTGAGCGTGTTTTCGAGGAGGCTTAGACCCTCACTAATTTCTTGGCTGAGAGATCCGTCATTGTCTTCATCTACAAATTAAACACGGGAAGCCACTGCACCTGATGTCGCACGAATATCGTCGTCCTCGCAGAGCTCAGGCTGTTCTAGTAAGCCTTAATGTGGGTTTGAACTCCTGCAACACCTTTGTTTTTCGAAGCATCTCGCGTTGAACATTTCTCAAAAATTGTGTGGACGTATTTTGCAAGCCACATCTAGGAAAAAGGCTCTGGGGAACCCCACGGGATGTAAATATGAGTGGGCTTGAGAAATAAGCCGTCCCACTTGCCAGATGTTTCTTCTTGGCTTTTCATGTCCTGTCTTATATCGTAAGCAGTACGTTCCGACAAGGCACTCAGGGCATGGATTGAAAAAGATGCCAGATCCACAACGGCGCGTGAGGTATTTCGAGTACACGAAGAAACCATGCATCTCGGGCGGATCGTTCATGCTTAGGGCGACTCTCTGTCCCTCCTCGTCGGCTTGACGATCGCTGAAGCGACATTATAGCTGACAACTAAGTGGGCCTTGGTTGATTATGATGTGCATTTTGATGCACTAGTCTATTTCTGTTGCGTCTAATATTTCCAGCAACCAAGGAGCCTTGTCTCCTTCGTCGTTCATGTGTGATAACCACTAAACCAGTGCCATTTCCTCCAGATCTAGGTCGTTACATGTCGAATAATTCCTTCAACTGCTTCATCGTATCATCAGGATTCTTGACGGAGTGTCCAATGACTCGGGAATCAATGTATATTTCATGGTCGTTTCCGCCCACCTCGGTCTTATCACCGAAGAAATGAATGGTCTTGTAGTCTATCCCACTGATGGTCTTCTCTGTCTCTAGATGCTGGAGGCAGTATGTCTTGTCCCAACCAGTAGGGAATACGTCAAAGGATATCTGGCCTCCGATTGAATATCTGCCACATCGATGCGTATCAGCACCGTCATGAATTCTGAGATGGCAAGCGCGCATCGAGCTTCAGCATGTACTGACGTTAGTCCGAAATCCGGAAACTCCTTCCTCAAAGCGTCCACCATTTTCTCGCGGATATTATTCTGCAAATCCATGGCTTGGTATTCATTACGCTCGTTCGTGGAGGCATTACGACCGATCGGCGAGACATTGATCATGCCATTTCTAGATTGCAGATGCTCTGTCAGCTCTTCCGCTCGCTGATCCCCCAGCCTCTGAGGGGATTGATCGAGACTCTGGTAGGTATGTGCACATGGAGCTGCGCTGACCTGAACTCCACAAAGGTCCCCCTCTTGATCGGAATGTCAAGGTCGGCAATGTATCTCAGACACCAGTTCACCAGCTTCTTGTACTTATCCTCGCCCAGCCATTGGATGAAGCTGCTCGAGGCCAGCGGTTGACCCAGCCGAAACGCCGTCAACCCATTCTCGGCGAAGCAGAAGTCGAACAGTGACGTGACCTCGATGGCAGGGGTGCCGAGCTGCTCTTGTTGTTTGACGTAATTGGAGCCGCCAACGTAGCCGATGGCGCATTTGTGACGGAGAGCAGAAAGCAGAGCAAGCATTTCGGGGGTGGCATGCTGAGAGATGAGAATCCATTGTCAATTATCATCATCCGCATGCTAGTAAATCATTACGACGATTAGGGGGCAGTTCATACAAGACGAGGGAGTGAGAGCGTATTATCCACATCGAAAAGGCAGATGGTGTTTTTGATCGGGCGGTCCTCGAGGGGCGCGATCACGCTGGCTACTTCGGTGTGAGGCATGACGGATACTCAAGGATGCTGTCAAGATTCAATAGTGCACGTCAAGATTCAGTGCAGCGTCGAGTGCACATTTGGGACGAGGAGTGAATTATGGGATAATTGGACAAGCTCGTCGAACCGTTCGAGCCAGGGGCAAGGGCCTCCGAGGGGTGCAGCTTCCCCGCAACATGCCAGATAAGCGAGACGAGCTCTAAGAACCCTAATCAGGATTCTACAACAATGTGTGGCCAGACGCCCCACCGAATCTGCCAAAGCTGAGCCATCTGGTTTTCAAGTTGGCAACTTTCTGAGGCTATTCCTCAATTGCTGCTAGAATAGGGTATCCAACGTCAAGGTTTTTGGTGGGATTGAAGCTACGGATTATCAGCTCTGCCAAGAATCAAACTCAGTTCCTAGACGTGGAAAAGGATCGAGCTCCCACCGCCCGGACCCCCCCATTTCCGCTCCGAATAAGGTTTGTTGATCTGCGTGGAACTCCGTCCTAGCCTCGGACTTTCCTGGGCCAAATTCACTCCGTCCGATATGTCTCCCTTTTGGTATGAGAGTACGCGAACGAATACGACCAAGTTAAGGACTCGGACTTTGATAATTTCTCCTCGATTCAGTCTGCTTTTGCCGTTTCCTCAAAAACACAAAGCCTCGCTGATGTTTTTTCTCGTCCTTCATTTGCCTTCATCTCTTCCTGTCTCAAATTCGCGGTATACCACTCATCAGGTGCCTCGGACCAGTGTTCAAGAGAGCAACGATGAAGGTTCCATTCTTCTCAAAAGCAGCGGCAAAGACATCGACCGACAACAAACTCCCTCCCCCAGCGTCTTCGGTGGTATCGTCAAGTAGCTCATCTGCTGAGCTCGAAAAGGACAAAGAGCTATATCCACAGTCGATGTCACCTAAGACAACGGCACAAGATCAACACGTCAACCAGGGAGAGAAGGTGGTCGAGACAACACCTATCGAGGAAGCTGAAGCCCTCGAAAAGCTTGATAACGATGACGGGATAGAGTATCCACACGGGGCCAAGCTCCACATCATAACAGCCTCGCTATGCCTCTCCGTCTTCCTCATGGCCCTTGACAACACCATCATAGCAACGGCTATCCCCAAGATTACGGATCACTTCAAAGCTCTCGACGATGTGGGCTGGTACGGCTCTGCCTACCTGCTCACTACCTGCGCCTTTCAACTCATGTTTGGTAAACTATACACCTTCTTCAGCATCAAGTGGGTCTATCTGGCCGCCATCTTCCTTTTCGAAGTCGGCTCCGTCGTCTGCGGTGCCGCGCCAACCTCGGTAGCTTTGATCGTTGGCCGAGCTGTGGCTGGATTGGGTTCTGCCGGGATCTTCTCGGGAGCTCTTGTCATCATTGCATATTCCGTTCCGTTGAAAATGAGGCCAATATATACCGGCATCATCGGTGCGATGTATGGCTTGGCCAGTGTCGCGGGCCCGCTGCTTGGTGGAGCATTCACTGACCACGTCTCTTGGAGGTGGTGCTTCTACATCAACCTTCCGATCGGGGCTATTGTGATAGCCGGCATCGCCATCTTCTTTGCCAGTCCGCCCAGAAAGGATGAGACTTCCATCGGCTTCAAGGCACGAGCGAAGCAATTCGACCCCATTGGGACTGTGCTGTTCATTCCGTGCATAATTTGCCTTTTATTGGCTTTGCAGTGGGGAGGCTCAAAGTACGCTTGGAGCGACGGGAAGATCATTGCGCTCTTCGTTGTATTCGGTATTCTCGCCCTCGCTTTTGGTGCAGACCAGGCCTGGCAGCAAGAGGATGCGACGGTCCCGCCTCGCATTCTCAAGAAACGCAGTATCTTGTCGGCGGCCGGGTTCGGCGCCTGTACTGGTGGCGCCTTCTTTGTTCTGATCTACTATGTGCCCATCTGGTTCCAGGCTATCAAGGGTACAACGGCCACCGAGTCTGGCATCAGGAATTTACCCATGATTCTTTCACTGGTGCTGGCTTCGATTGCATCCGGCGGTTCAATCACTGCTCTCGGCTATTATACGCCCTTTGTCTACGTCTCCACCGTTCTCATGTCCATTGGCGCAGGTTTGATATCAACATGGAAGGTGGACAGTGGCAGTGCCAAGTGGATTGGGTACCAGATCGTTTTTGGTTTGGGTATTGGATGTGGAATGCAACAACCGATGATTGCAGCGCAAACGGTGCTGCCACTCAAGGACGTTCCGATTGGGACCAGCATCATCAACTTCTCCCTGACCCTGGGAGGCGCCCTGTTCATCAGTGTGGGACAGAACGTGTTCACCAACCGGCTACTGAGTAATCTAGCCAGCAGTGTTCCCGATGTGCCGGCTTCGCTCGTGCTCGAAACAGGCGCAACAAGCTTGAAGCGGGCCATCCAGGAACTGAACCCTGGGAGCTTGAATGGGGTTCTGACAGCATACAATGGTGCTCTGGCACAAACCTTTTACGTTTCAGTCGCCATGGCATGCTTATCGGCGTTCGGCGCTGCAGGCTTGGAATGGAAATCTGTGAAAGGGAAGAAGCTTGAGACCGTGGCAGTATAACAGTGAGATTTCTCATTTGCAGCGATCATTTTGACTCGAGCATAGAGCACGAGGGAAAGGGAGAAAAGCTTAAGCTTCACGACTCGTTAGCTCTCTGCCTGACTGGTAGACTTGTGAGCCTTAGCGGTGCATTGTCATAATACCCCCTTTCGAATGTATATATTCAGGCAACAGTGCATTATTCTGCGATTATAGATTTTCAGATCCATCTACGGAGTACATCAGTGATGCTACAGCATTATCATTAGCGGCGATTCACTATCTTTTCCCCCTTAGGAAGATTCTCAGTTGCTGACTTTTAGGCGCCGAAGCTAGATTCCCCTTAACAGATTGCTTGGCCAATCATCGTCGTGATTCGTCCGTCAAGATTATCACATGCATAAAGCTATTGACCGTAACCCAATCGTTCTCCTCGCTGCCGCAGACCCCAAGTCTTCGCCGTCCGCCTATTTTCTTCAGCAAAGACGAACAAAGATAACGGCTCGAGCCTGCCTGCGGATTTATCTTGGGCAAGGAGGGCAGTTCAGTTTCTCATATGCAAAGGAGCTACCTGTTGCTCTGCACCAATGATAAATATATGAAACCGGCACAGACGACGTTCTCTGATGCTCGAGGGAGGACGTCTGATGGACAGGATATTTTTGGGATAGTGCTGACAACCTTGAACGTGCATGTGGACTTTACCTGAAGGGTGCTGGTTCGGCGCCAAAGCTTCACCTATCAAATGCTCTGACTCTGCTGCTCACTGCTCAAGCCCATGGATCTTAGGCGCTTCGGCTGCCACCTTCACCAGAATGCATCCACCTGCTTTCCACACGTCTTGTTCGTCGTCTTCTTTCACTACGCAAGATCGACATTCCAAGTATAGAGCGCCTGCGGGCACATGGCAGCTTCGGCGCTTGAGGAGGCTTCATCTTCCTCTCTCCCCACTCTTGCCATTCTCTCTTCTTCACCAGGTATTCTCTCCTTGGCTTTCTCTCTCTCTGCGTTTCCTTGTCTTCGTTCTTGTCAGCTTGTTGATCAACCTCTCCTGCATCAATCACTCAATCTTTTGAAAAATCAATACACACTTGGGGCAGCAGTGTCGAGACATTGACTGTCTTGTCAACCGTACGAGGAATAGCATGTCTAACGTGAACCCGTTCCTCAACAGCCCAGTATCTCCAATAGAGTCCGGTCAATCACGCTTGCCTGGTAGCAACGCAGACGAAAACAAGACCAAGGTCACCACTATTACCGTCAGACCCAGAACTTCCTCGAGCTCCTCAGGCGTCACTCTCTCCTCGCCGCGAACAGCCAGGTTTGCTGAAGCGACATCTGTCAATTCGCCCATCGAGCCGAGCAAAGCGGGAAGGAATCCTTTCAAAGACCCTCCTAAAGCTACCACAAGACACCTGATGGCGGAACCACAGCCTTCTGATGTGGGTTTCGGCTACATGTCAGACAACAGAGCCTCCAAGCATGCCTCCTTCGCCGAAGTTCCAATGACGCCGAATTCGCCGCTGAAGAGCGCTTTGAAAGTGCCAGGGACTCCAAGCAGGTTGAACCCCTTGAGTCCCACTTTCCGGGAGGAGCAGATGCTCGAGAAATCCGAAGAGCACACAGAAAAGCGCAACGCGAGCGATTTGGTATGAAGCACGAGAAACGTTGGGGAAGGATGACCCAGGCTAACGCATGACCAGAAAATCAAAACAAGAGTCCGCATGGCCAAGATGTGCCTGCGAGTGACCAACTTCAGCTGCAGCTTGATCGTCTTATCAATGCTTTCAGCAACTTTCACCATATTCAACGCGTCCAAGGCGCTCCCCAAGAGGAGCGGGCTTCCTGCATGGGCCCCTCATCAGAAGACCTGGCCGCAAATCACCCTCCTCGTGATAGCTTGCATCTCCTTGGCCTTCTCACTCATGGTCTTCTATGCATACTGGAAAGGTGGTCACAAGAGGGCGGAAAAGGCGGCAATATACTATACCGTCTTCTCCGTCGCTTTCTTCACCTTCAGCATTGTGATGTGGGCTATTGGCGCAGCGGTCCTGAATGAAAGCAGGAATAACGGCAACGGCAAAGACATGTGGGGATGGTCCTGCCTTGATGGAAAGCGGAAAGATGTCTTCTCGAGTGACGTCGACTATGCCCTGATCTGCAGGCTTCAGGTAAGAAGCCGCAATGAAAGATATGAGACAGCAGACTGACTCCGTGGCAGAATTGGTCCTTGATCTGCGCCTTCATCGAAATCATTGTCGAGATCATCACCATTGCCATCTACGCAATCGTCTTCTACCGTTTCTACAGCAAACGCCAGCTTCACAAGTCCATGAATGTACGTGACAAAGCCCGTAGCGATCTCTATCTGGCCCAGCTCCGGACTCAGTCGGCGCCAAACACTCCCGGCTTCAGGTCTCCCACGTCTGGCATGTTCCCATCCCACATCCGAGATGACCCGATCAACGATGCAGAGAATGGCGAACACGTGCAGTATGCTTCTAAATCGCAAGGACCATCCGAGCCCAAACCATTCACACTGCAAGCACCACCGATCAAGATCCACGCTGCCAGCCCTACAGTTCCTCAAGGCGGATTCGAATCAGGCCCGGCGCCAGCACCGCAGGTCCAAGAGCATGTCCCAGCTGCTCCAGGCGAGCAAACGTATGAGTCAGTTCCCATTCCAGGAGCGTATTCGAGTCCGCTCGCGAGCCCAAGCTTTCAAGCTCAAAGTATGGATTTTGGAGCGCCGGGCCAGGCTGTGACCACGGACGGCAGAGTGGAGAGCCCTCCATCAAGTCCGCGATTGGGTCAAGGAGGATTGCATTAAAGCTTCAGGGGAGACTCCGGGCGTTGGGCATCATCATTCTATGTTCTCGAAAAATACCAATTTCTTTTTCTTTTCCATCCTTCGTTCAAAATACACCCGGAACGTGGCATGGATGCTGCTCGATCTCTTGGGCATGACATATGTAATTAGACGTCTGAATGAAGTGTCAGGAATCTTATGTATCCTCCAAGCTGTTAGAGTATCTTGATCTTTGCATCTTGTCCCCATTTCCAATAGCCTTACTTTTTTCAGGGCGTGGGGAACCAATGACGTTGGGGTCAAATCTGCAAGTGTTATCTTTGGGCCAGGGTCTAGAATATATTTAGATAGACTGACAACTTGACGACTAGCAACCAGTGACTTCACTTCTTCCCATATGCCAAATCAATCCATCTCTCCTGCCATCCTCAGGCCTCTGTCCAGGTCCCCCATTCGGTGTAAACCACCTGGCTTGTCGTTTCGAAGTTCGAGCACCAATCCAAATTCGCAACCGATCAAAGTTTGGCCCTTCGTCGCCATCTTCTTCGCCGGCACCGGCACCTACGTGTTGATGGTCAAGAATCGAGCCCGAGAAGCGGAACAGAGGCAGGAGAAGCTCAGTAGACGGCCGAGTATCACGCCCAACGGGAAATAAAATACCCATCCTTCCTCTATTCATCTACCCCCAGGAGCAATGGCTCCACCCCCTCGTCCCGACTCCCCACGCCTGTCAGCCCCAGCTAAAGACAGCCCCGCCTTTTCTCCCAATAGGACTTCAGTCGTCTACGTCCTTGGAGGGCCTGGCGCGGGAAAGGGGACCCAATGCGCCAATCTGATGCGCGACTACGGATTCACACACTTGAGTGCAGGGGACTTACTGCGAACGGAGCAAGACCGGGAAGGCAGCGAATTCGGGGAGATGATCAAGAATTACATCAAGCAGGGCGACATTGTGCCAATGGAAGTGACGGTGCAATTGCTGGAAAACGCGATTAGAGACGTGAATGGGGGAGAGGGCCGGTTCTTGATCGATGGTGCGACTTTCTCTCACTCCCCATCCTTGAGAGGACATGGGGGATATTCCTAGGCTGATGATCAACTATGTACAGGGTTCCCGCGCAAGATGGACCAGGCGGTCAGGTTTGAGGAAGCAGTATGTCCCAGCAAATTCGTGCTCTTCTTCGATTGCCCCGAGAATGTCATGTCCGAGAGACTACTGGAACGAGGCAAGACGTCTGGGAGATCAGATGATAATGCCGAAAGTATCAAGAAGCGATTTAGGACCTTCGTGGAGACAAGCATGCCCGTGGTGGATCACTTCGACAAGGAGGGTAAAGTAGTCAAGGTGATGGCGACAAAGTCGCCTGATGAGGTTTATGAAGACGTGAAGAAGGGGATGACGGAGCGAAACTTTGAGATGACGAAGTGATGCCGACATTGGGGGGATTTTCAAAAGGGGTTTTGGGAGCCGACGCTAAGGGTAATTATTTTGCACATGGAAGACGATAGGTTTCTCCTTCATACGGTGTTTTGATGCGTCAAGCCATCATCCCGATGATTGTTACCTGTTCTTCCTTCTTCAAACCTAGGTGCCTGACGTATTTGATCTTGGCTTCCCGCATACAAGCGGGCCTTCTCAGGCCGGCTACCATCGCTGCTGTCATCGGGCACCAGTCAAGTTGCATGAGAATGTACACGAGAATGGCACATGGGAGATGATGATGGAACCGGAACATCAACGCTAGTTGAAGCTTAAGGTTGTTCCCAGCCTCCTGGGACCTGAGTAGTAAGTGTCGACACTTCCTCGCCCAAAACAGTAAGTCCACAGTGTACACTCGTGCAGTCAACATTCAAGAGCACGTGGGAAGGGGGTCTATTATCCAATAGGGACAAAGTAAACGTTTTCGTTTCATCCTTCAGCATGTGGCTACCCTTCCAATCGGGATCTATTCCCGGAAAGACTCATTTGTTCGGTATCTCAAACATCAAGCTTTAGCTTTCGTTCGATTCACAACTCCTTTTCACCTTATTGATGGTTTAAGCTTTGCTATTGTACCCGAGTGAGAAGGTAGGAGGCATCCAGTGACACACACACACACAAACCAGCCACCTTCCAACTTTACTTCACCGTCCACTTCTGTAACCGTCCACATCCATCAACCTCTATATCTCTCCTTCTCACTACTGTACAACCACTTTTGACCTGCAACATTACACCTCCTCTTCCTCGTGCATGAGCAGTCTTTCGTGATCAATCTGTCTTCGAGCTTAGCGAAGAACTTTGTGCAACACACCTTGGATTATCTGACATACCTGAGCGAGTACCTATCTCCGCCCTTTTGGAATCATCATTGCATCCACCATGGCGAAATCAAAGCAGAAGCAAAAGCAATCTCTCACTCCATCAAAGACCAGCCTGGCCAAACAGAAAGAAATCGAGAAGCTCATAATACAGAGTAAGGCGGAGCAGAAGCCGAGAATGTACTCAAATAGTGTTTATAGACCCCAGCCTGGCTGGCCACGTCAGGAGCCGCGCGCTCCCGTCCAACAGCACTTTCCAATCAACTCCCCAACAACCGCGACATCTTCTCGGCCGAGCGTGGGAAGCAACCCGGGCCATGGGCTTGTACACGATACACGTCGTGCTGGACGACCCCTCGTCAAGGATCCTACACAATCACCAGCTTCCTCTTCTCAAAATAGACTGCAAGCCCCGAATCAGATTGCTTCGCTGGATGCGGCCGCTCAGCATCAAGCCTTACTGAACATTGATGATGGTCAGAGCTTCAATCCAAAAGGCCATTTCCCCTTCTTGCAGCTTCCAGGCGAGATTCGTAACAAAATCTATGATCTCTGCATCCCAACCAGGTCCTTCTCCATCACCTGGCTCAAGCGGAGCAAAGGCCAGCCGCCGAGCCTATGCTATCGCCAACCCAACGACTCTCGGCGCCACGGCCAGGCGCCCAAGACTAAGCCGGACATCTTTGAATGGCGCAACGCCACTCGCAATCCCAAGCGCCCGAACCTGGACGTCCGGCGTCGCCGCCTCGTCATGGAGGTCATCTACCGCCAACGGTCCCCCATCGCCATGCTTTGGGTCTGCCGCGCCATGTATCCCGAGGCCTCCTCGGCATTCTATGGCAAATGCACCTTCGGCTTCGACCAGATCAGCTCCCTGAAAGTCTTCATGGAAAATCTAACTGCCTCGAATCAACGCAGCATCACCTCCCTGTTCATCAAATACCACGCTTACGGCCACCCATACCTCCTCGAGAACGAGAAATTCAAGGGAAGAGCCGATGACGCATTCATCGCCCTCTGCTTCCAGGTCGCCAAGACCTGCACTTCGCTCGCCCATCTGCGCCTCGACCTCGACTACCACCGCTGCCCCATCCGCTTTGGCCCGCTAGGAGCGGCCATTGATGGGGACTTCACTCTGGAGTGGATGGCTTCGTTGTGGGCCTTTCAGGATTCAGCGCTCGAGAGCCTGTGCCTCCGGGTCCGGAGCGACATCACGGATGGGGCGCTGTTGGACGTGGCGAGCCATGAGCTAAGGAAGGAGCTCCTGAAGGACAATTGGGATGACAAGAAGCAGGCCGGGTGTGATCCTTTTGGGTATCGGTTGGTGAAGAAGGGGATGGTGCTGAACATTGTCGATTGAGGATCCCTCCTGATTAGATCGACAATGAGTTGCCATGCATCATCATCATCACCATCATCACCATCATCATCATCGAGATTCCATGGAGTTAGTGTCCGTCTTGACTGGCACCCTATGCATATTTTGATTACACAAAAGGGTCACTTTAGAAGAGGAGACAGGGAGGAGAGGAAAGGCAAAACAAGTCAAGGGTGTGAGGTTACAGACGCGGTAGCAGGACGTGGTTGGACAAGTCCATTTAGAGCGTGCATTCATCTCTGACATGCGGCATGCGTGTGCGGTGGCATTGGTCAGGTCGCATTCACATCACAATTGACGGATGCGTTATGGATCTAGAGAGTGGCAGAGGACATGTTGCAGCAATACCGTCAGCTTAACATACGTATGAATCAGACCTTGTCAGATATGCTCAATCTAAGAACATCTTTTACACATGTAGCTCCAATCGCATGAGTCATGGTTGCAATCGTCATCTTTCATTCGAATCTCCCCTCCTCGATTACAGCAGTCATCCTTATTAATATAGGTACATAAGCGTCCGTCGCCGTGGCTGATCCTCCTGCCACTCATCCTGGCATGGCCATGGCCCATGACGTCTCCACCAGACCTGATCGAGACCAAACGCAGCAAGAAATCATGGGTATCAAATATTCTCCATGCGCCAAACCAACCAAAGGGATAATAATAATGAAATGAATGCCGCCAAGCTCAAAACCCGGCCACAGCTCAGGAGCAGGGAGCACGAGCTTTACCCACCGAGACATCTCACCGTACAGCTGACGTGTCGAGCCCCCCCCCCCCTCCCCGGCGCCGCCGCCGCCACAAATCTTTCGAAGCAGTTAGACAAGCTGACCAAACGGAACCCCTGCGAACCATTTCTCTCACCGCTATCCTTCTCATGGATGGATCCGGCATGACTGATCATGCCTCTCTTTTTTCCCCTCACATGCTGACAGCTCCGAGATGAGCAGCTAGTATCCTTGGCCACAGGTACTCCACCCGGATGCCTGCTCCCCAGCCCACCCCCCCCGGATCCCTCTCGTTGACCGGTCAAGCCACGCCGAACCCATGCCGGGCGCGCCTACCATCACGTCGCCTGTTTCCACTCGGTTCTGGATCATCCTATCGAGAGAAACGTTGTTCATCCCATCGACGCCTCATGCACGTGAAGTTCCCCGCCCCTGTTTGTTTGGCGGTGTCGTCCAGAGTTCGCCATCTGCAATGCCTCAATGGTCATGGGATAGACCTCTTTGAGTGATCGGCGCTCGGTCTGGAGAGGGACAGGCTCATTACCTCCACGATGGGCGCCGGGAGGAGTAGACGTCTTCAGAGGCATTTCTTCCCAATGGCTCGGAAGTCTTCTATCTGAAAGCAATGGGAAGTTTTCGCGTTTCTTCTTAGGCTAGTATATTCTGGGAGCTTTTCTCCAGTACCCCTGAAGTTCCGGGAGCTTTTCACTTCGCAAAGCAATACCGCCTTCGTCGCGTTCTGCGCAGGTAAGTAAACTTCTGAGGTGTTCATCCATGTCTCAGGAGTATCTTGTCGTATAAAGCAACGTCAACTCGTCGTTGTACTTAGGAGGAGCAGGCATGGACCGGGCCACTCGGCAAAGCCTGTTATTAGCTCATTGCCGCAATCCAGTCCCTAAATCAAGTGGAATGACTCGTAGATGCCATGATTTCTCTGTCCAAATGCCGTTGTCCGGGATTGTCCGGCAGGAGATTCGAGGCGCCAGGCGAATGCCCCGTCGGCTTTCCAAGTCGCAGACGCCCATCTCAGCGCGATCGTTGGAGAAGAGAGCCTTGTCTTGGCGTATATCTTGATGATCTAGCCCGGATGAATGCGAGTAGTGGAGACCGCCTTGTAGCTGGAGAATCTAGCTTTATAAAACCGGCAGAGAAAGCAAGATATTTTCGTCCCAGTATCAATCAACTCCTAATGATCGGCTCAGGGGATTGACAATCTTGGGCAGGCCCATTTGCTCAAACGAGCAAGCAATCTCGATATTTGATCAGATTTAGATATAAATGTCCGTGCCTGCCATGCTAGACAGAATGCCTTGGCGAGTTCACTTCCATCATAAGTAGGGAGGTGAGAAGGGTAGTTAGGTCGCCGACATCATTTAATACGTGCATGAGGTGGCGTCGGCACATGGTTTTGAAGAGACGGCGTTTTATTATCGCGAAGGAGATAGTCTGCATGTATATCGCCCCTGGATCCTGGCTCAAACGCAGCATATCACTTGGCAGATAGGTCCTGAACATCGGTATATAGGTGGGGCCGAGCTTCAATCTCTTACCAGGGGATGTATACGTTATCTTTTTGTCATCCAAGTTTGATGCTTCAGTACCCTTGATTTGAGCAACAGCCTGAATACAGTAGAATGGGCAACGCCGTTGCCAAATGGGTAGGGGAGTAAGGCAAGGCAAAGGGGCATCTGTAATTACCTTTCCCAAGACGCGCGAGCGAAAATTTGGACACGAATGGGAGAACGATACAATTTGTCTCGACTGCTTCGATGATTAAGATCCTTTGGAATTGACCAAGGAATTGCATCTGAGAACAAAGGACCGAACATTGGTGAGAGATTGGGTTCTCAAATCCTCATCTAAAACGAGTGCCCAAAGTTTCAAACCTCATAAAGACGCTTTAAGAGCAGTTCTGCGGGGCTGACGTGGGGATTTGGGAATGGTCTGTTCTTGACAAGGCCGCTTTCGCTGATCGAAGGGGCTAAGGTGTTGCTGTTGGCGCCTTCACTCAACACATGGTGTTGGCCGTTGGAGTCCTTCTTGCGGCTGGCTACTCTCCTTCGATGGCAACTTGGGCATCCGGATCAGTGGTGGAGAGTCTGGAGTGAAGGCGGGGTCTGCAGCGTCCCTGTTGCGCGCTGCAGATCGGAGAGCGTTGACCATGCGGTCTTTGTCGTCGAGGCGAGCACGAAGGTCAGCAATCTCGGCATCCTTATCCTTGATAGCT
The DNA here is from genome assembly GCA_019925105.1 of Niebla homalea. Taxonomy (NCBI): domain Eukaryota; kingdom Fungi; phylum Ascomycota; class Lecanoromycetes; order Lecanorales; family Ramalinaceae; genus Niebla; species Niebla homalea. The sequence goes on from JAHGAU010000031.1 coordinate 650,889, forward strand.
TGTGATGGTGCAGTCTCTTCTAGCAGGGCGACATTTTGTCGGGTAGTTGGTGAGAGTAAGAGGGAAGCGCGTGACTGGCTTGAGCGTCTTGCTTGTAGGAGCCGCTTCTCTAGAGTTGCTATATATCGGTTTTTGTCGCCAAGGTCTATTTGGAGTGCGCGAATCTGACTGTGTGCCGAAGCGGTGCCGTCGCCAAAATCCTCCTCATCTTCATTCTCGAGAGAAGATATTGGCGATCCCTGCAGCTCATCGGCTTGTCGCCCTGCCGTGATAGTAGACGCCAGAGACAGATTCCTTGAGATAGGCGGCGTCATCCTGCCAAGGGTTGATTGACTTGCCGAGGAACGCAAGGAACTTATGCCTTTCCGCGTGGCGTCGCCCTTTTCTGAAGATGGTAATGTCGACTGGCTCGCCGTAGATGGAACCTTGAGATTGGCATTAACGCCCGAAGATTGAGACGAGATGATCAAGCGCTTGAGATCCTCCATGCGTCGCTGAAGCGTCGTCCTCGCCAGGTGGATCTCTATGATCTGCTCTTCGCGACGTTGATCAGACTCAATCCCGAGCCCCTCGTCTCTCTCTTCGAGGACTTCCTTCTGTGCCTGATCTTTCTTCTGCGTCTCCAACTGGCTCCTCAGATCCTGAATTTCCATCCGATAGCGCTCGAGCAGCACCCGACTTCCACCATCCCCGGCTGCGCCAAGTGCCTCTTCGGCCCTCTTAGCATGGCTCACGATGTTATTGCGTGCCCGAGCGGCGAACTTCAGGGTATTGAGTGTTTCCATGGTGTGACCACCCGCTGTGGCCACGCTTCCCGCGGAGCCAATCTGAACGGTGCAGAGGATACTAATCAGAGCATTACCCGACAAGGCTGGTTGCAGAAGCCGAGTAAGTTTGCTATCCCTATAGGGTAAATGCTTGTTATCCTTGTCAGTCGGGTGTCCACTTGCTTCCTTGTCGCCTGACAGCTTGGAAACCACAGTACCAAGAGTGAGGAGACTCTTATTTATGTGGGCTCCTTCCTTCTGCCTTTCTTTGCTGTCCGCTGCCCTTTCTGACCCAGCAAGATCAATCATGCTCAGTGTAGAGACGCGAACCCCGCCGGGTAAAAGCGCGGACCGTTTGTCAGTGGCCTTGCCAAAGGATGCCCGCTCGCGACTCTCGACCACGATCTGGACCACCGCATGGCTCCGAGAGCTTTGTGCGTTGAACTGGGTGCTCCGCGTTTTCCTGCATTGATCACCTCGAGCAATCACTCGAAGTAGCTGTGTCGGACTCTGAACGATTTCCTCCTTCAAGGGGCTTGCAAAAACGCCACGTTTGCTATCCTCCCGCAATTTGATTTCCTCCTGCTGTTGGCCTCCGATTGTGGGAGGCATCAGCAGATCGTGAATTTTCTCGTTGTAGATCTCGAGGTAGCTGACCCGGAGTAGGAATTCCCGGGAAGGCGTTTCCCGGATGTAAGAGAATATGTCGGTGATGGCCAGAGGGATGACTCCAGGAGAATCCCGGGTTCCCTGCATGGAAAATGTTTTACCGGTCCCAGTCATACCGTATGCAAACACGGTCCCCTGATAGCCTTCCATGACTCGACGCACCAGTCGCTTTGCAGAGGCGTCGTAAACCTTGTGATTTTTATCATACGGGGCAAATACGTTGTCTGCACTCCAGTCAGTATGGCCATTGGATCGCCAGTAAGAAGCAATTCGGGAAAGTTCCTCTGATCTCTTGTCAGACACGAATGGGTGGACATAGCGCACCATAATAGTAGTTCCCCCCTTCCCTCCCTTGATAAGCCACCAAGGACTGCCGAGAGTCCACTAGCCATTCCCTCCCAGCGTTTTTGTCCGCTCCAGCGTCGGGTCGAACTCTCACGCTCACAATGACGTTACCTTTCGATTCGCTCTCCCTTGAATCCGACTCGTGATCTCGAAGCCTGCTCTCACTTCGCCTTCTGTCATCGCCATCTTCAAAGGTTGTGGCAGAAGTAGAATGAGAGTCCTCCACGGAGGACTCCGGGCTATGCGATTGAGATCGGAGGCTGGCTCGACCTGAAGAACGTCCTTTCGCCATCGCTCCAGACACCGATCTGGATTCTCGGCTATTGTCCAGGAGGCTCGGGGTGGCAGCGGCAGTATAAAGTTGGTTCAAAGATCCTGTAGATGCCTTTGTTTTCAACTTCTTTGCCCTCAGGCTGTTTGACCTTGATGCGGCTGCTCGAGAACTCTGTGGGGCAGATGGGGCAGATATGGCATCAGCAGATGATCGCTGACCGGATCTCCGAACCTTGGGAGGCTGGGGAAAGTTGGCGATGCTGACGGTACGTCGAACAAGACCCTCGACATCTTCAGACGCCTGCTTGCCAGCCTCACGTCTGTGTGAGGTTGACGGAGGCAGGCTGGGACTAGAAAGTGTTCGATGTGCAGGTGACAGCTGGGGTTTGGCGATGCCCGAATTGTGCCTCAGAATCGGTTTTGGTGTGGATGAGAATCTGGAGGTATCTGACGCACTCGCAGGGGTTCGTAGCTTGGACACAGGTAGTCGAGGTAGGGCAGATGATGGTGGTGGGGCTGGCTGCGATGAAGCGGTGATTGTAGCCATCGCCGACCCATGCACACTAAGCTGGGTCGAGGAGGAGGAAGCTGCCTTCGCAGCAAGTGCGACTGATGTTGAGATGGCGTGAAGCAGATCAATTGGCTCGACCAAACCTCAAAAAAGGTGGGCGCGCAAAGGGGGCGATTTAGGGATTCTTCAGACTCATGATTCACACACAAGCATCGCTGAAGATTGTTGCGCTCATAAGTTATGCAGCATGCGAGCAATTCGCCTGATATTGTACTTTCCCAGCTCTTTCCAGTCGTTGCAGAAGGACGTGGTAATTGCTAATGTGATGATCGACAGGGTTGGAACGCATAGGTAAACAAACTAGAATCTCGACCAGGCTCAACGACAAGGGCTCAAAAAGCTACAGAAAGAAGGCTGCCTGCTTGAGATGTCTGAGAGGGAGCAGCGCTGATCGGAGACAGTAGAGGAATGAGAGGAAAGAGGGAGCAAGGAGAAATGGAGAATGGGAGACTGAATGCTATCCAATCGCACCCGATCGCCACCATTTAACCCTTTTGCTTGGGCCTAGCTTGATGCCGGGGAACCTGAAACCTTCCCCCCACCCCCCCCCGGGGCTCTGGCCCCACAAGCCCCACTAACTTAGATGCTTAGCGAGGTGTCAGTCTTGGTTCGATGCTCCATGGAAAGCTATTGGAAGCTCTACCTAAGCGGCAATATGCACTCCATCACGGTACTAGAGTACGTGTCTGATTCCATGTACTGGAGAAGGAAGGCCAATGGCTCAACGCAACTCTTCTTCCCTGCAGAGAGAATGACCAATTGACGGATTACATGATTAATTTTCGTGCATTAAGATTGCTAATATTCGTAGATACGCAAGGTACGATAGAGTCGGCTCCGCCTCGGTCCTTGAATCAGATAGGTCATAGGTAGAACATTATTATTGAATTGCGCTCCCTACCAGAATCGTCACGTCCAAACCAGTCTTTCTCTTCTCTACCTGTCCACCGCATTGCAATCCGTACAAAGACGGGAAATCCAGAAAGGGGCACGGGCTTGTCGATTGCTGTACACTGAACAGCTGCTTGTCATCGTTAGTAGAATGTAAATTTCGCCTCTCCTTCCTTGTTCCTGCAGCGATCTGCGAGCCCCACCCACGAACGCAAAATGCATGCTCCAACGAATACTAGTAGTGGAGGGCATGCCTGCTCATCATCAACTTTGCAAAAGTACCGCTATACCTTTGGGTTTTCATCCCTTGGACCGTTAAGACACATTGAGACATTATCAGGGTCAGGGTGCATCAGTCTGTGCATGGGCCATCTCTGCGCCTGCGTACCATCGTACGTCGACGTGATTTCGGTAGACGTCAAACGACGTAATCTCCCTGGGGACAAGTACAGTATAAACTGTGGTAGAAATGGATATAATCGGTACAAATGCCTGAACATTGCTGAATTTCATCTTGCTCCAAAGTCCAATCTCCTCGCCACGGTTTCGCTCCGGCTATCGTCAACTTCACCTCCTTTCCTCTTGAGATCTTCTCCCATCTTCTCCATCCCGCCGCCCTTCTTGGGAAGATCACTCTTGTCCGTAGGTTGCGGCTCCACTGACCACCATTTATGCTCGAGCACTTGGCGGGCTGTACATCTCTTACGGGGGTCTAACGCGAGCATGGACATGAGCAGCTCGACGCCGATGGGCCCTGCAGTCCCAAACCGTGAGAGGAAATAGTTCCGGTCTCGCGCCCCGAGCTTACGCTTGTCAAAGCCCACATAGCCAGGCAAGCTGGTGACTCCAGGCCAGTTGCTCTCGGCAGGTGTGCCTACGCCTTCACAGATCATCTCCAATTGGTGCACATCTGTGCTTCCAGGAACGAATGGTGCTCGCAATATGAGCTCGGCAAAGACCATGCCGACTGACCAGACGTCTACAGCCCCAGAATAGAATCGAGCTCCCATGAGTAATTCTGGTGGGCGATACCATCGGGTTATGACCTGGCAGGTCATGGGTCGGTACGGGTCTGAGAAACTCCTGGCCAATCCAAAGTCGGCTAGCTTCACCTCGCCGTCGGCAGCAATCAGTAGGTTATTGGGCTTGATGTCTCGATGCAGAACAGAGTTCTCATGACAGAACCACACTGCTCGGCCCAGCATACCCATCCACGCTTTCACTTCAGCAGTACCATACTGGATCCCATTGCTGTCTCTGACAAGCATCTCGAGATCGCCAAGAGGCAAATACTCCAAGACTAGATTCAGATTCTGGTTCTTGGACGAAAACACGGCGTCTAATGCAATGATGTTTGGGTGGGAAAGTTCCTGCAAGTACTTGACCTCACGAATGGCGTCCATGGAGAGACCGTCCCGATATTCGGTGTTGATTTTGATCTTCTTGATGGCAACCAGTGAGGATGGCTCTCTGGCAAGATGACCAAGATAGACAATAGCATAGGTACCTTCGCCAAGCTTTTTGTCTTTCACGTATTTCGATCTCGTCTCCGCATTCAGGCGCTCGGCAAAGTCCTCAGCCTGCTGGATGGCAGCAACAGCTGCATCTTGGAGGCGTGAAACGGGATTGGTTTGTACCGACAATTGCTTGGAGTCTGATGTTGCTGTCACTCTGGATTTCGGGGAAGTGTTGGATGTTTGGTCGTAAGTAACAACAGGTGAGACAGCCATATTGGCAATGCGCGACTCCAGTTCCCTCATTCAAATGGCGTGCCTACTGCGCTTCTACACCGGGTCGATTGAGGAGTTGAGGTTGATCGGGTTGTCTTGATGCAAAGCAACTCTGGTCCCTCCCGATCCCTTGGGCCCTCCCGATCCCTCTGATTCCTTCTGATCCCTCTGGTCCTAGCCGTGATCCCAAATCACTCAGCTCCCCTTGAGTGATCGAAAGTAACTTCAGATTACAACTGCAACTTCAAATTCCAGATTAAATTTAAACACCACCACAAGCGATCGAAGATTCTGATCCCATGAAATGCTTTAATCTGTATAAATTCTTAGTATTGTGGCGGGATTTCATGATATAAAACTTATGGGTGGTGTCGCAAGGTCGGTGGTTGGTATTTTATCTTGAGACCCCGGATGATGCTAATCCCAATCGGGCCCATAACCTTCAATGTAGCCTATAGATGGCTCGACTCTTTCATTTTCAATCATGGTAGGTACTTCCATCATTAGCTGATCTCCGAAATTCCTGCCGCAAAGTCTCGCCGTATACTTAAGTCCTCTAAGCCTGGCTCATTGCCTATACTGAGACCCTTCTCATTTGCCAGATGAAGTAGGCAGATGAAACAGAACGACGTTGAGATTTCCTCCATTGCTTGTTTGGGATATACCTGTTGCAAGTCGTTCATGATTGAGGTAAATTTCAAAGGAGCGACATCGTCCGCCGGCTTTGCCCTGGACGGTTCTTGCTGCCCTGAGAATTCCTGTATCGGTCAGCCTGCTTCGCATTATTTGGTGAGTAGAATTAGCGCCTACACTGTCCAGGCCAATACCTCGCCACATCTCCTCCTTCAACCTCCTCACATCAACCTTCTTGGCAACTCGCGCGTACTGCACATATTCTGGTCGCAGCCTCCTGCTCTGTGTGACCAGCTGCGAACCGAAGGGGCCCTCTTGGCTTTCCTTTGCTGTAGCTTCACCTTCTGCACCCTGGCCTGAGGGGCCTGAATCGGTTGCTGCAGGAGAGAGTGATTCTTGTGCGTCGGCGAAATCATCACCTTCGTCTTGGGGTCCGTCCGGGAAGCCCATTGCATCGTCCTGGAAGAAATTGGCATCGTAGTTGCCCGCAGGTGCTTCGCCATCAGGGAAGGCTCCGCTTGCACTGTTCTCTTTCCGTGCCCAAAATACTTCATCCCCTTCGCCCTCAGGTATTTCCTCCCGCCTTGGGAGCCTCGAGGTTTTATGACCAAGTCGCCTTGAACTCATCCTGGCATTGGGCTTCAGGAAAAGTCGCAACAGCTGTTTTGAGTTGAAGTGCTTATCGTCTGGGAGCAGGTTCCGTGTCTTCGACTTTCCCTGGGCTTTCGATAGTGATATCGCAGCATTCGACGAAGCTGGGGTATAGATCATCTCTGCCATACTGGGATCAAGCGGGGTGTGGAAATCGATGGCAAAAGGCTCTTTTTCCTTCTTCTTTGGATTGGCGGAGACTTGCGACGTCGCGGTGTCTTTGATCCTTCGTATTCTCCAGTGCTCAGGACCGGCCCAACTTTTCTGAAGCGCGTTGTCGAAATAGCTAAGTATGTTGTCGTGTCCATCGTCACTCATTCCGAATTGCATTTTCGGCATATGTTGACTCCCCTGAGGATCGAACACACCCACATCCGGTCTATCCCCGTGTCCCTCTCCACCGTCGTCGTTAAAATGACCACCTTGCGGGCCCATCTCGGGCTCGATTGCAGCACTCTTAACCCAGGCGTCGCCTCCTTCCCCAAAGGCGGCTTCGACTGCTACATCAAATCCGCCGAACAGCTCATCATCTTCTTCGAAACCTGCCACGTTGTCGCCATCAAGAAAGACGCCGGTCTGGTCGCCTAACCCTCCTAGTTGCGAATTTGAGTTTGAGGACTTCCACTCTTCTGGTGCTTTCAGAAAGGGCAAATTCAGAGAGCCGCAGCCTTCTCCGAAGTCCAAGTTCTTTAGGGACGGGCAAATGTCTTGTCTGTCTAAGCGGGTGAGATCAGGGAAGAATTTTGCAGTTAGTGATTTGATGTCGATGTCGGTATGTCTTTGGTGGTTTACTGAAGCAAAATCTTGCGCAACTTCACCAGGGGTTCTTTCATCGTCATTGGCTTCCTTTGGCTGGCTTTCTACGTTTACGGTCTCCGCGGTGGCATCTTCAACATCATCGCTACTGTCAAAAACGATGCGACCGTTTCCGTCAATGGTCAAATGATTTAGTAGCAGTCCTTTAGCACCACCTTCATCGAAATCCGCCGATGCTTTCTTGAAAAGGGGATCCACGGAGAATTCGAGCTCCATTTTCTTCAGCTGTACTGACGCAAATGATGGAGCAAGCGTATTTTCAGAGGACCTCTGTGGCTGGTGAGCATTAGTAGAGGACTTCACTGAATTCGTCCAAGTCATTATACCTTTCTCTTCGCCTTCCTCTTGCTCCCATCATCACCTTCCTCGTCTTCTCCCTCTTCAGCGTCGCCCTCCCCGTCATCTCGTTTTGATTTCTTGCTACTATTGTCTGCCAGACCACTGAGCAACTTGCCTGTCTCGGTGGCTACACTGTCGACGCGACTTGTGTAGATTTTTACGCAGCCGTCGAGGGTGCAGCTTGCTTTCTGGAAATTGACGGTGTCACCCTCTTTGAGTAAGGACATATCATGGAAGTAATCTATCAGAGCGAAATTCCATGAGTTGGCCGCGTTTATCTTGTTGTCCGTGGCCATCTTCATCCATTCCTCAAAATTGGCAAGTATGGGCATTCGCTTCATCGGGGTCATGGCAGAAGCTGCAACGAGAGGCAAGCCCCCATCCTCTGCATTTTCCTTCCCTCTTGAAGCTTGCCCTCTTGGTGTCTTCGGACTGTCGCTCGCCGCACGATTGTAGTTATTCAGCCTTCGACTGGGAGAAGCTGCAGCCTTGAGGGTATTCAATTGGACCTCATGCAGAGCCTGGCGTGACTGAAGGCGGACTGCCTTTTCCTGACGATCGTCATTGAGCGGTATCCTAAGGTATTACACGTCAGCCCTGGCGCCCGGTATGATACTGCGAAAGCCTCCGATTTACTTGAGTGGTGATTGCTGCAATGTCTTCTGCGGGGTTACCGCTGAAAACTGCTTGGAACGCGCTTGATTGGCAATGCGCGGCATTTTGGAGTCACAAACACGAGAATGGTCGCCTCTGGGTTGTAAGAGTCCAACAGTGGCCTACTTGAACGGCTTTGATGACATCGAAGGCAAAGGATGAAAAGACCTTGCGATTGTATCTGCGTCGCTTCCCCGTCAATCAAAGTAAACAATGCGGCCCCCATTGCGGTTAGTGGGTAGATTTGAGCCTATCCGCGATACACGTAATTTACAGGGCTGCCTCAGGATACCCAGAATTGAGGTTACGGTGGACGTAATGTGCCAGTCCGCAGAGTGTCTGTCCACCCTCTACTCCGTACCAATCTGCAATCTGCCCCCAAGTATCGCGCGTCTTCACTCTTCAGGCCAGGAGCTTGATGCTCAGATCATCTATACAGATACTCGCTTCTCCCCTGACCCTTCTGGAGCGCTCCTCTTACTTAGATTTCCACACCACCTCTCTCCGTCACCCGTGAGGAAACTCATCAGCCGTTTCCTCTTCATAAATCTTTGCGTCTCTCTTCCGAGGGGTAGGATACGATACCTCGTATCGCATTCAACTTATGTAGCCTTCATCAACCGCGAGCAAATGTCGAAGATGGTCGGGTTCGCAGACTGTTTCTGGTCGGGGGATTATGCGGGCGGAATGGGGGTTTTGTTCGGCAAACTCCAGCAGGGTGTCATTGAGAACCAGCAAGTGTTGAGCATAGCACGGATGAGGGCCGAAGCGGAGGAGACGTATGCCCGCAAGCTCGCGGATGTCATACCAACGACAGATCGCATGACGGGCGGCTTTGCAAAAGACGATGGCGCCAGTCTCAGAAAGGCATATGAGGGCGTACGGGGGGAAATGGAAGCGGCAGCAAAGAGCCACAAGAACATTGCGTCCAATATCAGCGAGCTCGTTGTCATCCCGTTTAGCCGGTGGTGCGAAGCCCACGAGGGTCGGGTGCAGGGATCTCAGGATGACCTACAGGCAAGATTAAAGGCACATGACAAGCAAGCCGACTATGTGCGCAAATTGAGGAGCACATACTTCAACAAATGTCGCCAATTGGAGGATTTGGAGGAAGAGAATAAATTGGCTTTCCAAGATCCTGAGAAGCAGGAGGTCTCCAGCCCCAAACCCGCCCAAACGCCAACGATCAAGCTGCCCGACAGTCAAGACGCACAGGAAGACGAGCCAATAGAGATCGGGGATGAAACCTATGATATAGATCATGTCAAGAAAATACTCACCCATATGCTCGCATCGATTAGACTAGGAGATGCCAAGGTACCTATCCTTGGTGTCTATCACAATGTCTCCACCGGGTCCGATATCACGGATTACATACAGCGACACATGAGTGTTACCAGTGTGAGCTACGCAGAGCGCATAGGACAAGATCTGATATCGCACGGATTCTTGAGGTTGGTTGGCAATGTGGGAAGTACGTTTGCCAACAGCTCGAAAATGAACTACCAATGGCGGTCCAAGGTATTTGCTTTGACAGGCATTCCGGAGAAGAAGAAACCCCTGGACAGGGTCTCCTCGATGGGATCCACTGGAAGTGCAGAATCACCAATTGTAGGCTCCATGGGCGACATCCTATCTACGACACTCAATTCTCCTTGGAATCCACTTAACAATCAACATCCGAACGAAACGCCTGCGGAACGCTTACGACGGGAATCTGTAGAGGCAGACGAAAGGTACAAGGCAAGTGTACGGAAACAAGACGAGCTCCGGTGTCTCCTGGAGGAGAAAATGATTGAGAACTTCAAGTTCATGGAGCGGTGTGAGCTGGATAGATTGAAGGCCATCAAAGCGGTCATATTGGACTTTTCTGGCGCTATCAGTAATGCCATCCCCAGTCTTCAGAGTACAGTGGACAACATGATGCTATATCAGGAGACCGTGCAACCGCTAGGAGACCTTAGGTATCTCCTGGAGAATTATCGTACGGGTGCGTTTGTGCCACGAGTGCAAGTCTACGACAACTACTACAATCATGTTGACGAGCAAACTTTCGGTGTTGATCTCGAGGCCCGAGCTCGAGCGGATCGTAAACGTGTACCAACCATCATCACCACCATCCTCACCTTTCTCGACCAGCATTATCCAGACTTGGAAGGTGATGAGGCCCGTCGGGCTATCTGGCTTGTTGATGTACCGCTCGCTGCGACGCATCACCTTCGAAAAGCGATCAACACAGGGAAGGCTGTTCCGAGAGAGGTCTTGGAGCGATACGAGATACCCATTGTTGCCAGCGCCTTGAAGTTGTATCTGTTAGAATTGCCAGGTACATAAGTCGCGGCATCCCCTTTAATAGTGAACTTGCTCATTGACCCCTTCCAGATTCCCTTGTGTCATCTCAAATGTACGAAATCATCAAAACCATTTACTCATCGCCCGACTCTTCCACGTCTGCCGACACCCGCATCTCCGTCCTTCAGAATACACTCGGTCAACTACGTCTTGCCAATATTGCCACCCTGGACGCCATCACGACCCATTTTACCCGCCTGATCGAACTGACCTCTGCAGACGAGGACTATGTGTCCGCCCTTGCCTCTGTTCTATCGCCATGTGTCCTTCGACCACGGACGGAAAACTCATTGACCATGCACGAAAAACATGCTTACCGCCTGATCCGCGATCTTTTTGCCCACAAGGAAGCCATATTTGGGGAGCTGAAACGAGCTTCCGCACTTTCCCATACGCCCAGTGGTGGCAATGCTTCCAACGCAGCTCGGATACGAGCCATCAGCACTGATGAGAGCAACCGGCGCGCAAACATGGAGGCCCGGAATCGGGCCATTGCGTCGCGGTCGCGGAACAGTAGCCCGGCTCCACATGCCAATGGTGGCCGTTCCCACAGGAGGGACCGCTCCTCAGATCCGCCCTTGACAAGATTTCCAATACATACCAGCCCCCCCGCTGGCGATGCCAAAAAGGGGCATGTGCGCGCAAGTCTAGAGGTACCGCCAGAGAACGGGTCGCCGGTGACGGGTAAACCTAGCACAACAATTCCGGAGCATTCTCAACTCGTTTCGGACGACGGCGCTTCGATGCCCGGATATGCCGCCGACTCGACTCCCTCGACATCTCTACCACTATCTGACTCCAATGCCCTCCCATCGGAAAAACAAGATTCGACAGGACGGGGATCAAGGTTCCCCACTAGAAAAACGGGCGGCCAGGGGAGCTTAGGCAACCGAATGAGTGGCGGGTTGAATCAGAGGGACAGTGTTGGGAGCGAAGGCGGCGACTACAGAGGGGTTCAACTGAGTGACAGGCCAATGGACGATTAAACGTCACAAATGGTCGGCAGTGCGCTAGACCGATTTGGAACATCCTTCTTACTGTGATATACCTGCCTTTACGGATCTGCAAAGTAGGTAAAGCTGAATTGAAGCATGGACAATCTGGGATTTTGTAAAGTGTTTGTGATTCGTCTGATTTATTGATGCTCTTGCAAAGCGTCTGATGTTCGAATTCATATCGATTGCCGGTACAAGTCTCCAATTAGCTTTGCATGTAGGCCACCTTCTGGTGTGATGGTGAGAGCCCATTAGCTATCATGAGACAACAAAAGACCCTTCAAGAGGTTCCCTCCGGCTCCCTCCAAGCAAGTCTCCATATCTCTGGCATCAACGAAGCTTATCAGTCTCTTCGCCGCAGCCTTACACTTCTTGCTCCGCGTACTACCCTTATTGAGTCCCAGAATCCCAGTATCCTCGCCTACCAGGCCAAGACCGTCAAGTCCAGAAACTACATCGGCAAATTCAGTAGGAGTCAGAGCTTGCAAAGCGTCTTCGCGCTTGCACAGGCTACGGTAGGTCTCATGTAGTTCCTTCACTGTGGGTGCTACCGTCGGCTTAGATGGTGACGCAAAGATTGAGGTCGTTACAATGCGTGATTGCCGTTGACGAGAGATGAGTGCGCACAGAGCAGCCTTTTGTTGCAGGTTCAAAGTCTTTAATCGTTGAAGGGTCCCATTGCCAAAAGCAACGGCTGAGAGCCGGGAAAGGTGAGCTATGGTCGCACGAGGCGCTGTAAGGGGCGTCAACTCCTCTGCGCCAGGTCCCTGTGGAGCTCTGCGTTTCGAAGGAGACGCTAAGTTGGGGTTCTCCGAGAGAGGTCGTTTACTAGGTGACGTTTGTTGCGCAGCCAAGGCCATGGCGGATTGCCCTTTACTTGAGATTTCATTTCCGACCAAGTCAATTGTCCGACGGATGATGTCAAATGCTTTGCGAAGATCTCCTGTCTGCGAGGCCACCTTTTTGGAACAAAGCTGAATTGCGCCTGGATGCACAAAAGGCACGAAGTCAGCTTGATCGGAGATGTGACCGTCGAGAAGCGATTGCAACTTGGAGGTGATGATTGAGGTGATCTGAGGAGCAGTATAAGGTAAAAAGGGGAGCTTGTCCGGTTTGAGGTTCCTCGACTTCAGTCGTGGAAGTAGGCGTTCGGTCAGGTCCAATGCGTTTGCGATCCCAATAACGATTAAGCGCGAAGATGAGTGCAGGGACCACTCAAAGAGTGTATAAAGAGCTTCTAGATCCACTGTTATCAGATGATCGATTTCGTCCAATGTCACGACATAGGTTGAGTCCGGGCTACCAGATTCCTTCTTTGACAGGAAAAGAGATTTGAGTCCAGACATTGGATCTTGCGGAGTCTCCCTCTCTTTCAAGAGAGAGGCTAGCAAGGTCGTGTAGATGTGATCGGACGTTCTCATACTCATACAATTGATGTGGGCTGAGTGAACGTTGTCGATGCCCTTGACGAGCTGGCACACTTCACTGACGACGGCGCTTTTTCCAGTCCCAGGAGGTCCACTGACATATACACATCGACCCGATCGCGAGCTAATGCTTTGTTCCAGAAGAGCATTCAACTGGAGCTTTTCATCATCACGGCCAACCAAGCGTCCAGGTTCTGCGCTACGAGTAAAAAGCTGACATGCGCGTCGGTAGACTGGTGGGGCATTGCTAGGAGACTGGGGGGTTCGAGGCGTGCCCAAAACAAGGGACCTTCCGACAAGGCCAATTCGATGTCGGGGGGTGATTGGGACTCTCTTTGACAGTGCATCTCGATGTCTGGGAGTCTTCGGGGTAGGAAGCTGGAGCACATGTGTTTCCTCTACAAGGAGAATTAACCCTATCGAGCACAATTGATCAGGTTGCCCACCTTCAGTCGGATGAAGAGAATGATACAGACGGGTCAGATCTCGTGGTGGGGGTGCTCCCTCAGTGTCCCATGTTTGCTTGCAGCTGGGATGCCGATAAACAGGAGAGACGTGTTCTGACTTCTGCGGAGTCCCATCTGTCCAACCAGGAGTATCGTTACATTGCTGCTCCTCGTCGTTGATCTTCTCCGGGTCAATGTTCTCATCATTGGTACTATATTGGACTCGAGCCCTCGGTTTGGCGCGTGCAGAAAGCTGCGGTGACTCTGCCAACAACAGTCAGCAGATACAATGAGAGAGGCCGGAGTGGCAGTGAGAACGTATTGCTTGCTCTTACCAGGGGACCTTGCGCGCTTGCCTAGAACAGATGCCATGGATGAAATGCTCTTGCCAGTTTAACGGGCAGAAATCATCTGGTCGTTGCTGCTTTTGGGGGAATCCGGAACCGCGTTTCTCGCGCCTGCCAAGACCCTTGAAGCCACAGCCACCGGGTCCGCTTACCTAATGGGCGAGTTCACGACGGTAGGCCCACTACAGATTTATTATCACGACACACGGGAGCCAAGGGAGCACCTAAACCCATTCCAGCGTATATTAGGGTTAAGGTAGCAATGCTACTTGCTAGCAATTAGTATCAAGGGACTGAGGGTGTATTGGGGACGAGCTGATGAACCTGAGGCAGGAGGGATGAGAGCCAGATACAGACTGATGCTGCTCATGGCGCTTTCGACGCTATTCACGAGTTTGCGCTGCTCACGGTCTAGCAGTGTAGCCATCGTTCATCGGCGCAAGGGCTGAGCAGAAGAAGCTTAAGCTCCGAGCGGACATGGACAACCGTATGAGAAATCAACTCTCGCCCTCCCCTCGACCAGCTCCCACTGTCCTCCCACCACTGTCCAAATTCTATTACGGCCCTGCCCAAGGCTGGACCTCAACTGAAGCTTCTCCAAGTCATAATGGTGGGCCACAACAGCTCCTGTGCTTTCATCCGATCAAAGCTGACTAGTCATTTTCAGACTCAACATGGAGCGTCCATAGTCACCATTCGGATTTCTCCTCTACCGTCGCTCCCCGGTTGTCTCCGGCTGTGCCAGCTTACTCTCCTTCCCAATGGGAAAATGACTTCTCATCAGACGTCGACGAGCCCAAGCCTGCTGATGCCCAGTCTGTCGACAAGCCTAGGGCACCATTAGTTCGAAGCTATTCGCCCATCAATACTGGCTGGGAGAGCCGACCAAGCTCACCATCCTTGGATCCTTCTCATTGTGCTGTGAACCACAACCATGTACATTTAGACGACAGCCGCGCCATCTCCAAACCTTCTCTACCGGTATGTGACCTTTGTCTCCAACAACGCTTCTGCGCTAGCCCATATGTACTCGAATTATCCCCCAGTAAAAGACTCCAAGATGTGTCGGCTCCCAACTACCTCTTGTCAAGCGGTCGACCACTCTCTTCTTCATGCTATTCTCAAATGGACACCCTCTGTTGGATGATTGTCGCTGCAAGCTGCGGTTTCGCGCCTCTGAAGTCTCACTTTACTAGGAATGATGCTGACATCTATGCAAGCCACGGGGAGCTCAGCCTGAGGGACGGCAAGAGAGGACGCCTGAACATTCATTGCACTCCAAGTACAGCTCACAATATCCATCTACTCGTGGCTCGGCCACCACTATTGATGTACCCCTATTCTTGCAACCCCAGTTGATCGATCTTGATACAGCTCCACCTTTGCCAAGACGGTCGACCTCTCCGCCATACCGTCCTGACGCAGGTCACTCGACATCTCCAGCCCCAACGAGGCTACCACCGCCTCCTCCAAGGGCACCCTTCGACGGTCAGGACTCGCAAAACCGGTCTTCCTTGCAAAAGCCCAGACTCGATCCCCAAAAATCTTCTCAAGGACATGATCATCGTCCAACCTCCCAAGCGTCTCTAAAGAGGCCCCATTTTGATCCGCAAAATTCTCACAACGATCAAAGCACCCATAGCTCATGGCGCAGCTCGAAGGATCATCCGTCCATACCACTACCGCAGTTTACCAGCTTTAACGTTAATCCCGAGCTTACCGCTCCCTGCGGCGACGATAGCTCTACCCTTGCTGGCCTTTCGAACAGCCAAAGCACCCAACGGATACCCTTACGTTATCGACAACAGGCTGCTGTAGCTCCATTGTACGATGAGCCGCAAACAAGCATAGCTACAAAGCACTGGGACGTGTCATCATATCGTGATCCGTCTTCTGATCTTCCAGCAGCAATACCGCCATTCCAAGATGCTCGCCCAACGTCCGCGACAGACGCCTCATCCAATCGGCACGCCGCATCAACCCCGGAGTCGCATCAGACTTCCAATACTTCTTACAAGGGAAGTGACGGCCCTCCAGACCCAAGCAGGCAAGAAGAAGAGAGCAATGACTCGTTCTACTGGCATTCTGGTCGTTCTTCTTCTGATGGGGATGATGAGCAGAGCCATGGCACCACCACCATCACCCCGGGCGCCAGTCAAAAAATCAACCATGAAGTTTCCGACTATGAAGCCAGAGGTCTGCCAGCACGATCCACGAGTCTCTCGCCCGTAGCTGCGGTTTCCTACGGAGCGTCTGCGCTTGGGTTTGGGGGCCCCTCTGACTGGGAATACTTTGGGGACTACGAAGCGGAAGAAATTGATGATGAGGAGTTGTACACGCACAAGCCGCGAGCTGAGTTACCAGGAGATCATGTTCAAGCGGTATCAGATCAGGATTACCAGCAGCCCAAGGCGAAAGCCTTGCGAAATACTATCAACATGAATACCTTGGAAGTAGGAAAACCCGCCGCCATGAATTCGGAAGAGAACGAGTTTCCAGCGTTACCCCTACCGCCTCCAGCTAACATCGCCGAGGATGGCTCTATACTGGCGTCAAAGTGGTCGCCATCTACAACCACCCCCACGACACCGCATGCTAATTCTAGCCGACCCCTGACAGTCACCTCTGAGCCCTTGCCGTTGGATGAGCATCGTCCAGATCTGGATGATGTTATTCAGGCTTGGTCAGACGCTCCACACATAGGGCGGTCACTAGATAGATCATCTTCCGGCAAAGTTATTTCAGCAAAATTCGGAAGTCAAGATGATCATACAGAGGCATCATTGGCATCGACACCTGGTGAGGATGTCCTAGGCCTTGGAACAGTATCGAGAAATGCGCCCCCAATTCCAAAGCTACCTGATTCGATTGCTCGTGCCACCGCAGCAGCTTTGTCAGGTATTGCCCCTCATGCAATCGACCCACTTGAAGACGTGCAGGATGTTCAAATGCCCGCAGATGTCGTGCTCGCTGATCATTCTGACTCCCAAGAGGTCCCTCCCACAATCGAGCCGCCTAGTGAGAGTGCCACCGTTGAAAGCAGTACAGTGCAGCATCGTTCGATGTCAGCAGCAGGCAAGGCAGGCGAGAGCGAACCTTTTGACCCTAATGCGGGGCACGCAAAGGGCGCGGAAAGCCCCATGATCGATTGCTCCTCATCGGCTGTGTTACTCTCATCTGCTTCTCAAGGTCCGTCGCAAAATATCGACCCATCTACAAAAGTCGTGGATCATCAACCAAATCCGATAGCTATTGGACGCCCAAAGACAAGCTTGGTGACTTCTCCATCATCTGATTTTGCCCGGAAGCGACAAATCTTTGAGTCAGCCCCTGAAAAGCTATCTGCATCGTCCCAAGCTGTGAAGAAATCGCAGAAAGACTACAATAGTAGCATCGAGTCTCCCGTGCCATCGCCTGCCCTCAACTTGGCTGAAAACGAATCGTCTACCATAGGGGATATTGAAGCTGATATTGCAAAGAAGGCAACAGACGTTTTGGCAACGGTCGAGAGTGCGCAACTGCCTTCTGATCAGCCAAAGAAGGGTACAGATGATGTTGAGGTGGGAGCAGAGGGGAGCCAGCCTGATCAACATATTGCTTCCCCATCGGCGTCTAGGGAGCAGGACCTCTCACTGTCTTCACTTAGCGCCATCAGCCCGTCTTCTCTACAACCTGGAAACGGAGGGACCGTCCTTCACCCGAATCATGAAGGTAAAGGACTCTCCTCAATAAGCTCAGTCCATCAAGTCGCGGAAGGATCCGACCAAGTTTCCAACAACAATGCTGGTAGCCTCAATCTGGGAGTAGTCGATCGCGAAAAAGACAGCGTCGACCAGAAGGAACAGAATCTACTGCAGCAAAATCAGTCAAGAACGGAACAGCCAGAACCTGTTGACGAAGCTGCAGCTGGTGTGACCAACTCAATCGCGCTGCACACGCACACTACCCTTCAAGACGAAAGTCTTCGAAAGGTGGACGATATTCGAGAATTCCGGCAACCAGTCATTGAAGCAACCATTTCTATGCCACGGGGTGAGAGGCCTCACCAAGAGACGAGCGAAGTGAGGGCTGAGGCCCCTCAGGACTTGGACGTATCTGCTGAAGGGCAGCCCTCGCAGCTTACAGGAGGCGTGATTTTAGGCAAAGACCTTCCATCCGAGATCAAAAGCTTCGATGATCCTTATGCTGACCTTGATCCTTGGGGTCGTTCCTCCCTGAACCGCTTCGCTGCCATGTTGCGCGAAGAAGCTCGGATGGAAACGAATCAGGATAAGTTGAACATATTTAATGTTTTCACTACCAGGGAATCGCGCCTGCGAGTCATCCTTTATGGCACCGACGATGAGCTGATAATTCATCAAAGTGGTAAACTAGTCTCGGGGGAATCATCGAAGAAAATTCCGTCTCAAAAGGTGCAGCATCTTGCTAAAGCTGGATCCATGAAGCGAAGTCTTCCAAAAGATACTACTGCCAAGAGCCAACGTACGGTGAAAGAGCTGCCACCACTACCCCCCAATCGTGATAGTACTGTCGGAATTCCAGTCAAGATATTAACATCTTCAGGCGTGCAAAATGACGCGGAGCTGGCTGGGCCTGCGGCTTCCACTAGTCATCCTCAGATTGCTCCAGAGACCAATGCTGATGGGCAGCAAATGCCAGGGTCTCCAAAGATAGCTAGTACGGCGAGAGAGACTGAGTCACCACCAGACTCAGCTGTCCCAGAAGCCTCTAAATTGTCAGACGGAGCCACGAATCCTAGCGCCTTGTCCCTGGAGAGTACATTCCAACCGAAAAATGACATATCGGATTGTCCTGGCGAGCAACAAGACGCAAGATCTGGACAACAAAGGAGCGGCCAAGGTGGCTCCGAAGTCAAGAACTATTTGACAAACCGACGCTCCATCTATAGACCATTCGCAACGCAAACGATGGAGTCCATGGAGAGTGCGACCAATTTTGTACGCAAGCCGGAGTATGTACTTGAAAAGCCGTCGATTCGTAGTTTGGAACCAGCAACAAGTCAGTTCAATGCAAAGCCCCCTGCGGAAAAATGTCTAAATAATGAAGTCGATTGCGCCAAAGCTCCTGCGCGTACAGAAAAGGGAGATCAGCCATTGGATCTCCGGCGCTTTATCGATGCCGATTTCGATCCACTCTTGATGGTCTTGCCCCAAGCAGAGGCCACCTTGAGTGAGAGTGTCAAGCTCATGAGTTTCCAAAAATCGATAGACTCCATACCGGACGACTTTAGCTTCATACATGCGAGCGTAGTTGGCTTGGACAACAAGGTCCAGAAGCAGCGGGAAGAGCATGAAAAACAGAGACACTTCCGGCAGATAGAATCCGAACAACGCATTGATGCATTATTTGATGAACACGAAATCGGCTACGGCGATATCGCAGAACTTGAAGCCGAGTTCAAGACATCCGAAGCCAGTCGCAAAGCTGAAGAGGATCGTGCTGAATATCAGGCATTCTTGGAGGACGTCTTCGATGTCGTATGGACGCGTCTGAATTACGAAATAGATCAGCTGAGCCCCCATTACGAGGAGCACAGTGCATTGATGAATCAGACCTTGGCAGGAAAAGACATGTTCGAGGCGTCGCTAGAAGATTTGGTCCTCGCACCGGCGATGACGGCGGTCCTTGGACTGCATCAAAAGCTGGAAATACGACATCAGAAAGCATTGGAGGCGGTGCTCGAACGAGATCGGCGGCTCAAAAAGACGGAGATCTCGCCATGGTACAGCTTGAGCAACATAGCCAAGGTGAAGCAACTGGAGAGGCAATTCGAGGAAGCCGAGAAAAAAACCATCATTGAATACTGCCAGAAGCGCAACCAGCGCGCGAACCGGCTCATGGACGTATTAGATGAGAATACGCTGCGCGGGGTGGGCGCCAACCAGGACTACATGGAGGCAATCATGAAAGCTGTCCGTCGCATTGCATCCGGGCGAGCCTTTGCCTCAATGCCCGGCCTCGAGACACCTGTGCAGGGAATCGAGCTCGTCCAAAAGGCTCGGTCTTGTACGGCGCTGCTGGCATCATCATCGGAGCAAATTGTGCAAACCTTTCATGTGGCAGACATGCTTCTCAACAACGCTGACTATGAACTCTCAGTGGCCAAGGCGAAAAGGACCAAAGCGGAACTGGCCACTCTTTCCAAGTTGACAGAGGAGCGCATCAAGGAAGATCAAAAGCTGATGCGCGATCTGGAGCATCGACTGGCTCTGATTCGGGAAGACTTGAGACGTACAAACGATGAGGTGATCAAATTATTGTTGTTTCTGGGCGTACAGAACGGACGAGCTATGGACACACAAGCAGCGCCGGCGGCTCTTGGTGTGCAAAAACAGCAGCAGCAGCAGAGCACTGCAGGAATGAAAGACCCTGGTTATGAAGGTAGAGTGCTCAAAAAGCAGTAAACGGGGGCGAAAAAGAAGAAAGCCGATGGATGATTCTGGAGCGGGATGGAAAAATTTGCTTGGATTCACAAGAGCCCTTTGGTCTGATGATTATGCTGAGCATGCCTGCTCAAGTCTCAATGATACCCTTCACTGGCAAGTGGGAGTACTGCCCAGTGTGCGTTTGAAAGAATTGTATATATGTATCTACGTGCTTAATTAGTGAACTATCTAATCCGTACTATGTTGCCAATCAAATGTAATGACATCGGAGCGAATAGACATTAATCGTGGGTTTGAGTACGTTTGTCGAGGAAGGAAGTTGAGCCGGTTGCATAGAGGCGTGATGCTCGCTGACCTTTGGACTATTCCGTAGATACCTTATTATTATTATTCCGTCATATCTCCCAGCCACAATCACTAGCGCCACACTCCGCCACGCCCATGAGCCTGATTTCTCTCCCTCACCATCCGTCACTTTAGTCTGTCCAATATTGACACTGTCCTTGCACCTACTCGATTGTATTGCTGGCTCCAAGCTCTACATCGACCCCAATCATCATCGATCTTGCACCTACAGCTGACACTGCAAGATCACACTTCTCCAAGCTCAGACGCTAGAGTAACAAAAATCCTATACATTGCCGGCTTGGTCAACTTCCTGTGTCCTGTCTGCTTCCAGCATTGGATGCCTTCAAATGGCGGGCACTGAGGCTGCTACTCTGGCGCGCGACTCGCCAAGTCAGTCGCCAGCGTTGTCACATCCAACTGATGAGCAATCTTTGTCTTCCGTTACAGCCGCCTCACGGCTGGCCAATCCTCGGAAGCGTCGACGCTCATCTAAGCCATCTCATCACGAGGAAGAAAGCCGGACAGGTCCCCTGGCCACGAAGTCTGCCATTTCGCCCGCTTATGCTCCGCAACCACTCACCGGAGCTGCCGCCATTGCGGAAGAGCAGAGCGCGCTTCTGGTCGAGAGGGTTAGCGAAGCCGAACAGACCACTCCTATTGCTGCCAGAAAGGCCCAAGACGCTTTGATGGCCGCTACAAAAGCTCCACCTATGAGTAAACTTAACGATGCACCGAGCAGATCCACCATGGAAACCCCTACCACCCCGAACACTGCGAAAACCCCCCCAGCCAATGCTGATGAGATCCATACCAGCCCGCAAAGCAATTCCAGCACTGGCTCATTCGACAAAGTCTCCGCGTCTGCGCCTATCAGTAACGGTCTTGCCGTAGCTAGTCCCGGACAGATGGACGATGCTTTCGCCGATGGAGATGAGAGCCCTGGCATGGTCAGCAGAGAAGGAAAGGAAGCCACCGAAACATACGAGGAAGAAGGTCATTCCAATAAGGCCTCGACCTTCCCAGGACCAATAAACCCCCAACTTCATCGCACGTCTAGCCTTCCTCAATCGGGCTATGGTAGAGACAATAGCATCTCATCGAATAAGAGACACAAATGTCCCTACTGCAGCACAGACTTCACCAGGCATCATAACCTGAAGAGCCATCTTCTCACTCATAGTCAAGAGAAGCCCTACAATTGCGACAGCTGCGATGCTCGCTTTCGCCGGCTTCACGACCTGAAGCGACATGCCAAACTTCACACTGGGGAGCGGCCTCATGTATGTGCGAAATGCGATCGCAGTTTCGCTCGCGGCGATGCTCTGGCCCGGCACAACAAAGGACAAGGCGGATGTGCCGGTCGAAGAGAGAGTATGGGTAGCTTTGGCGGGGACGATCGGCATGATGAAGCCGCACGCGCGGGTGATGGGGACAGCATGCACGGGATCATGTATACTGGCGAAGCGTCGCATGAACCTGAGCACATGGATGAAGATTCCGAGGGTCAGTCCGGACGAAGCCTGCCAAGCATCAGAAAGCATGATGCTCCTCCTGATCCGCAACGGCAATTGTCAGAGCATCAAGGTCTTTTTCATGCCCGCCAGCCTAGCACCTATCCCCCGGTCGCTGCCCGTCCTTCCGCCACCGGAGGCTTATATCCACCGCCGCCGACGGCAAGTCCCAGAGGTGGATCTGGAACACCCATCTCACAAAATCCCATTAGTCAGTACCCACCGCCATCTGGTGGCGCTTCTGCGTATCAGACTCACGGACCGAATGTGTATGCCCATACGGCTAACATGACGGAAAGTCCGAAACCGCTATCCCCTGGCATCGGGGCATCACATCAGATTGGGCAAGGGGAAGGCAGTATGCATCGTCACAGATCTCCGAGCCTCACCCAGCAGCTTCAGCAGCAGCATTATCGGCGAGCGACTGGCAGCAACGTGTCCCCTACCATGAGTCTGCCTCCTCCACATCCGATAGGAAGCATGTCGCATGCGCCTCACCTACCGCCCATACAAGGACTCAATCCACCCGAGGCGAGATATACACTACATAGCCAATCGCAAGCTTCCAACCAGATGCATGCACCGTCGATGAACAACCTCAGTGGTCCAGGGCAGCATCCAAACTCCCCTTCCCATCCACCAGGGCATACTTCCTCAGCTAACAACAGCCTATCGAGCCATAGTACCGGCCCGCACGGCAGCATCGATCGGGCCAGTTTTTACACGCATCACAATGAAAGCTTCGTGGCGATTGTGGAAGAACTGGCATCTCGAGTGCATCATTTGGAAGAAGAAGTAGCTCTGTTGAAAGGGCAGGGGCCGGCAAACATCGTTCAGAAGTAGGGCACATCTTGCTCCATGGAAACACACTCTCGCACGACTGGCCACAGAATATTAGATAATGGATCATAAGCATCTATCACAGTGGACCATGCACAATGGGGAGATAGTGGATCAAAAGCAATATCAGCCCGACTACTTGGAGCTTTCTGTGGGAGCGTGCCATGAAGATGACAAGCGTTAGAAGATGGCGGGCTGTCAGGCATAGACCCAGCATCTCATCAAATGTATGCAGGTCATAGCTGCTCATATAAAGCGATGAACGCGGCGGAACGAGAACCATGTCACTATGCCTTGCCCGATGATGACCAAGGAGTTGGCGCCATGTCATCGGTATAAAGAACGATACAGTGAGAACGAGTCGATGCATTGGTCTTTATTCACTGGGTTTTCTCAAGAGCCTGCGACTGATCGAGTCGTGGCAGAGCCCGATTTGACCCCATTCTTCCCTTTGTGCCGCTCAGAGTTCTTGCGCTTGGCCACGAAAGCCTGCTGGCGATTAGTAACTGGAACGTCAGGTCTCGAATTGTAAGAAGTCATTCCATTGGCTGGAGTACTACATCTCCACACACGAGCGAAAAGCAATGGGCTTCGCCTTTACATAAGCTTTGCCGAAGGCAGAAAGCCTTGGGGAGATACAACTTCCGAACTTGAGTGAAGGGCACAGTGGTTCTGATAATGAGGGTGAAGTCCGCTTAGTAATCAATTTGAATGGATGAGACTTTCCCATCCATGAGCGACATAGCCTTGATTGTTGTGCCAAGGAGAGCTTTTGACAAAATCCCGCCGCTTGAATGCGAAGCCGCTCGTTACCTATCAAACTATCATCTACGGATCCGTAGGATGAGAGGCAGCATACTGCTCGATATTCATCTACACGCACTGAATGGCAATGTTCTCTCGCACTTCTGTCAGCCTAGCCCATAATCTCCGCCTCAGCCTGTTCCAGATGCTCGCCATGACAGCCAGAAAAATCCCGCTCACGCATTCGCGGTTTTAGCCACGTATAGCTTTTTGGCGTCTACGTAGGACCCCCTTTGGAGTCCGATTGACGCATGTCGTCTCGGGCTGTACTCCGTACAATTCGGTTCAATACCGGTGCCCAGCAGCTATTTTTGTTCCAGTCTATATTCAATCAGGGTACCGTCGTTGTCCCTCGGCTGGGCCGACTCCAGGGACTATCAAGCTCGTTTTTCGTCGGTATGGCCCGAAAGAACCTCTGGCCGGACCACTACTGTTGTCGCCCTCGACTTGAGGAGAATGCGGCGCCATGCCTGGACATCGTCTACGTCTACTGGTGAATTCGTGGCCAATCGATGAGCGCTGCGGCTACCGCGCTACTCGCCCATGGCTTCTAAGTTATCAGCTATTCGTTTGATGGCTTGGAAGTCCTCCTGATAGGATCATCAAAGTTCACATCTTGTGCTCGAATAGTCAACGGACTGGCGTTTGAATGACAAGCGCCACTCGTCCCGTAGGTGAGGCTGATCGAAAGTCCCAAAGTTCCTCTGGTCATGGCGTACTCCCTTTTTGATCCATACTGCTCTGCCTCATTGTTTGACTCAAAAGATGCCCTCCTTGAAGAAACCTCTCGTGCCTCAAAAAGGGTGCGTCTGTCATTTACTTTCTCGGCCGAGAATGCTTGCGAGTCCCATGTCAAGTCTGTCTTGCGCAAGTCGATCGTTGCAGAATCACAGTCTGGATGTAGAAGATATGCCAGTCACCCGATCCCAGAGCAGGCATCCCCCTAATATAATGGCCTCCCGCGCGACTGATCGTGAACGCTGGAATCCTCTGTCGCGACCGTCTGCACGTCTGCCATCGATCGGGACCCAGACAGGACTGACGACCAATATGAGCAGTTTCAATGACATGCTTTCCCCCCACATTCTCGTAGAGAAGGTCTCTACCAAGACACTCGGCAGAGGCAGCTACTGTGCGATTCAACTCAACCCAGTCTCCGTTCGTATCTATGATTCTGACGGGAGCTCTGGTCGCGTGGACTGTACGTGCGATGTGTTTCGTACGACACGAGAGACATGTGTCCACATTCAAGTAAACCCTGTGCAAGTCTTTCGCCAGTGGGATGCCGCTAACCTACGCAGTGGCTCACCGTTGGTCTGCGCAACATCCTTTACCAAGTTCCAATATCACAGCCGATTGCCTCACCTACGCAGCTCAGTCAAATGCTCCGACTGATTCAAGCTAGGGAACTTTCTCTGCCCACGGAACTGAACGATCTTCGAGGGCCGGACAATTCGCCACTGGATGCAGCAGGGATCGCATCGTTGCTTCCTGACAGGGACTTGTCAGTGCGAGGTGATGTCCTCTGCGACATGCTCTCAACCTTCGATCGGCATCGTCTCCCAGAGGATTTCCGGCAAGATTACTTGGGTGGTGTGACTGGACCGACCCAATTAGAGGATTGTTTACAGAGGGACAATGTCTTTGTCACCATCTACCAGATGGGTATGATTGATGGAGCAAGCTTTAACGCATTACGGACAACAATCTCACCGGCATTTTGTAAGGAGCAGTATCAGCGAAAGCAAGGCCTGAGAATCCGAACCGAGCTTGATCAGCTGGCTCATCAAGAACAGGCTGGTATCGGTGTGCCTGCCATTTCTGTGAGACACTGCGCAGACAAGCTCCGCTCCATTGCAGACCAACTGTTTGATGATCACGACAATCGAAAGCGACGGCAAGAGGGGCTTGGGATTGGGGGAGGTCAAGAGATAGCCAGCACGATGGTCGGGATGATCAGCAACGTTGTCGATCGCAACGAGGACCTCCGCGTTAATAGGAGCGGCCGTGCATTAGCTCAGAAGCATGAGCACAATCTGTACATGGTCCTGATCGGAGATCCTCCGAATGACGTGGGGGATGCCTTTGTACTCGACAGACTCCGCACCTTGCCATATGAGGATTGGAGTAACGAAGGTGGCCAATTGGAGAGCATCAAAGATCGAATTGAAAACGATTCGAGCTTGTGGGGAAAGCGTGGGATGAGTTATGCGAGGAGGATTGGTGACATGCTCCGCGAGCATAATTTCCACGCTCCAGACAGGTGACGCTGGGCCTCTCGGTGTGCTACGATGACTACTCGTGATCTAATTGGACCGATATGGTACGAGAAGAAGCGCACCTTCTTCAGCACCTCCACTCTATCCCTGCAGGCTCTGATTCTTGCACATATGTTGAGACCGTGATTGATGGGGGAGAGGTGGCAGCAACTACCAATCTCTCTTTGGTTGTGATCGCACCGATGCAAGTGTACACATTTTGATTCCAGTTCCTTGGGCAGGTCCCATACTGGACGAGATAGTAATCAATGCACTATTGACTGTTGACCTTTGTACACGCGTTGCATCAAATTACATGGGTTCGACCTTGACGTCCAGGCGTTGGAAAGAAGTCCTGCAAGCTAGGTACCTCGAGTACTTTAGGCTCGCAATGCCAAGCTTTCCGGGGTAAGCTCTTCCCCGCACTTTTCGAAAACTACGTCAGCAATGGTCGATTCTGATTGGTGCAATGCCACAGGGTTTGGAACAAGGAAAGCAGGACTCCTTGCTGACGACAGCCCGTATAATACCCCGTCCACCTGCCACCTGCCGCTTGCTACTGACTGCTGATTTCTGACTTCTGACCTCGACTCTCCTTCGACACACAGGTCTGTCTTCAACTGTCTATATCCTCAACTCTCGCTGTCCCGATAATCTAGTTTGGTTCTCATCATTGTCATACTTCTGCCGCCTAGCATCCAGGGTCTTGAAGCTCCCAATCCTGTTGCACAGGCACAGGGCTGTTTGAAGGGGATCTACTTCCATCACTCCCAGTATCTTTCTGTCATCCTTTGAGCTCAGATCTCGGCACTGAGATACACCTTTGCGTCCCGACTCGATTGGCATCTGTTGTCTGCGAGATGTCGGGCGAGAATTCCCCTCCTCAGTCACCTGCAGCACCATCCAACCGCCGAGCCTCGTTCGCCTCGGGCCAGAAACTGTCCGACCTCTTTGCCCGTTCTCCACCCACCTCCAACCCGGCCTCCAATCCCGCCTCCAATCCTGCCGCCAACGGCTCTTCCTCCCACCCTGGACCGATTGCAACTGCAGCTGTCAATGCCTCAGCTCAGCAACGCCGACGCACCTCCTTGGCAGGTCTCGGCTTGAGCGGGTCGCCTACTTCAACATCTCCTTTCTCCAACCTGCGTAACCGCAACAGCAGTGTTGGCAGCAGCAATTCCCCCAACTCATCCATCGAGGAGAGCGCCGTTGAGGATGGTGATGCCCCACCAGCCCAATCGCCCTCTTCACCCTTTGCGCGGCGTATGAGCTTTGGAGCAAGGGCACTTCACGATATCAGAGCTGGCAGCAGTTCCACCAACGGTAAGTCAGCCTTCTTCAACCACGTCGCTTTTCCCCCTTCCTAAAGCAACAAATCTTGTTTATGTGCGGTCGAGGCATCCCTGACAATCGAAAATTGTTGATGTAGCCGCTAATTGATCACCATTCCCACAGAGGGCTATAATTGGTCCGAGCAGATTCGCAATCGTGCCGAACGATCTGCATCTCTCAACCAGCGTCCGGTACAGGCCTCCGGCTCCGCCAATAATGACCACCATAAAGCTGCGAGTGTAGCCGCGCCCGAGCAGCCGGTGAAGGAATTGCCAAAGGCTCCGAAGAAGCCAGACCACTTTCAAGAACGCATCCTGAAAGGCGACTTCTATATGGACTGAGCGTCACATGTAATTCATCAAGCGCTCATGACCTTGAACTATCTAGTCAGCGCGGTGAATGCATTCCAGTCTATACGGCAACTGGTTCGCTACCTCAAGCACGCAGTGCTGCCTCGATCCGTGCAATCGCTGTATATGCAATACCCTCCATCACCTAATGATAGGGAAGACCCCGCAGGCCGACTTTTGCTGTGACGAGTTTTATAAACCCGATCTCCGGAACTATATTGCAGTCAGTCGCTCGCTCTTCACCGTCTATGAAGGCGTGGTAAGCTGGAATCGCTCTTGACGAGGCGATCATGCTCTCTTTGGCGTTATCAAATAGGCGCGGCCGAAAGGAAAACTGGTGAAAAGTGTTCCAATCACAGCGGGATACGATTGCTGAGGCCACCAAGGTTGTACGAAGTCTCTGGATGCTTGTTTGTCTTAACACACTTAGGACCTTGTGGTCATTGAATTAAAATGCCGCACACCGCCAGTTCCTTAAAGTGTCATCTCGCTCACTCCCTGATGGAAACTGACTCTCAACCTGCGTCATGGCATTGTCACCTCGGAAAAACCCAGCTAAGATACAGGGAAGGCATGCTGTCGTCAAGCTCTACACATCCTAGTGGCTCTGAACGAAATCGTTGCCTGTGCATCATTTAAATCTTAAATTTGACGCTCTCCATCGTTCACCATTCTGTGTTGATCCGAGGAAATCAGTATTTTTCCCTGCCATTCAGCGCTTGAATAGAGAGCCTGAGGGCCCATATTGGCTGGATACCAAATGTCCGAACTCTGGGGGGCTCTCGCCCATAAAAAATGCTGAATAATAGATCGGCCCCAGCCAGGGCATCTGGAAGTGGCATTTGAGCTTCGAGTAGAAAGCGCTAGCAAGTTCATCATAGTGACTTGTCGACTTCAATTTCTCTTTCGTAAGACTCGAGCGGAGAGCGCTACCTAGAGGCTATTTTGTCAATCTGAGGGATATAGCAAGGTCCGTTGAAGGCGAAATTCCAGCTTCTTTCACAGATCATTACCAGTATGGTGGAGATACGTTCGATTGATTGATGACAGCGTGCAGATGGGAGGGTGGGTACATGAACTTTCGAGACACTTGTGTCTTAGTCCTATTTCCCATGCCCATAACACTACTCCTTTCCGCTCTTCTTGGTGCTTCCTAATGATGTCTCCTCTGGGATTTGTATACCTTTCTTCACAATCGGATCGGTATGTTGGAGGCTTTACAGGACTCAGGCCAGTCCTTCCAAATGAGGAAGGAGGTAGAAGCGTTTTGGCTACCTACCGAGTCAGTGGTCAGTGAGCATTAGTCATTTTATAGCCTCTTCTCTCGCATACCATCAAGCCTCGCCTCAACCTCGCCTCAACTCCCTTGGGGCGCGGAAGTTCGGCGTACCATGGCTCCTAGACGCAATCGAAAAGCCACCATTCACTCAACCCGCAAGCAAGGGAACGAGCAAGAGCACAAAACACCTTCTCAAAGCCTAGAGGAACAAAAGGCTCGAGATGTAGTGGATTCCAAGAAGGCAAAGGTGAGCATGACCTCTGCAATGGCCCTGGCTTGCAAGTGACTGGACGGTGGGGCTTCGCAGGAGCATCAGAGGCGAGCTCTTCGCACAGCATCGATTTTGAAACAACATTCAGAACGGGTGGGACGCATCCAGTCAGAAGCGTTCGAGAAGCTTACGATGATCCGTCAAAATGCGTGAGTGTATTGCCTGACTACCTGCACTACACCCATACTGAAAGACCAAGGCTCAAATCTCATCGGGCACGTCTCCAGTATATTATTGGCCTGTTGAAACAGCGGCAGGAGATCGAGCAACAGATGTTCAGGACGACGAAGAGGGTGGAAGATGCTACGATACGCGGCAACCGTTGTCTTGAATCATCACTGTGTGCTAGGCTTGCAGATTTGAAAAGCATGGATCAAAGGACCATGACACTCTTTACAGATCACTCATGAGAGTTAGACATCGAGACATGAGATCGGCTACATTACAAAGGTCCCTATTAGGAGGGTAGAGAATTGGGAGGTTTTAAGTGTTAGTTGATTTGCCTGATGTGGCTAAAAATAGCAATCCCTCTCTGTAAATTTGGGAGTTTTATATACTAAAATTCCATCATAACTTCCATGACGGCGCCTCTGATACCTTACCGCAGTATTGATATATCAATCATGCTTTTGCAGACTCAGACACACAGTCTCGGAGATCGGGCCAGCAAGTCATCGTGCAAGTGATAAGCCGTGGAATCTTAGAGTGGTGGAATCTTTCGCAGTCCTACTTACCCATCTGTAATACCGACAAGATGCTGAGAAAGTGGTGGCGACCTGTGCAGCTTTCCAATATTGTCGTGCTCAGATGATCGACTAAAAGTTCACCGTTGCCCATGTCTTTGCGGCTTCTGATACGGGACCATCCTGCCCGCTCACTGGCCATTGTCACCGATACTCATGCCCTCGTGTTCCAGCATGGCAATCCTTCGCTTGGCCAGGATCAAGTAATTACCCACGATGCTCCGAAGCCTGCCTCCAAGTGCGTGGTCGAGTTTTCTGACAGTGTGGATCTCACCGACTACCGCATATTGCGGGCATCGGGCATCCACGGTACCTTGGGTCTAATTAACATCGGTCTTGACGTCTTTCTCTGTGTCATCAGCAGTGCGGTACGGGTAGCTACAGTGCGTCCCAACGAGACCGTGCAGAAAATTCTATCCGTGGATTTTTATTGCCTCAACAGCGCCGATTTTGATTTGGAATTCCACCAGGACCTTGACCCGTATGCGAATGGCGCCTCTCGCCCCGGTGCGCCTCATTACGGAATGCTTACCGAAGAGGCCGCCGTAGAGCATCCGTGTCATGAACTGAAGAGGATTCTGAGTGGGGGCACCTTCTACTACAGTGTTGACTTCGATCTCACCAATCGTCTACAAGATCGGTTGTCGGAAGAATCAGCCTTTGATAGTGACTGTCTGGACGACAATTATCTCTGGAACCAATACATGATCGACCCTTTGATAAGATTTCGATCCCGCCTGGGAGACCACGAAAAGGCTTCCCTGGATTCATCTCGGATCCTGACGTCTGCCATTCGTGGCTTCGTGCTCACTGTCAACGTATCACCTTCGGTCTTCACCGCGCAGAATGTTAGGTCCAATCTCCCTGCTGCCTTGACACTTGTGTCTCGACTCTCTTGCCGACGAGCCGGTACCAGATTCAACTCCAGAGGGATCGATGACGATGGCAACGTAGCCAACTTTGTGGAAACCGAGACAATCCTCTGGCACCCGTCAGGCTTCTGCTTTTCATACGCTCAGGTGAGGGGCTCTGTGCCCTTGTTCTGGGAGCAGGCTACCGGTCTACTGCCTGGCCAGCAAAAGATCCAAATCACTCGATCTGCTGAGGCGACTCAGCCAGCATTCGACAAGCACTTTGACGCCTTGGATGTAGACTATGGAACGGTGAATATCCTCAATCTACTGAGCGAGTCCAAGCCCGGCGAAGCTGAATTGACGGCGAGGTATCGAGCTCATGTCGACCACAGCCCACTATGCAGTAGAGCGAACCTTGGGCCCTCCTCGGCGAGCCGCTTGCTTGAAGTGCAATTTGACTTTCATGCAGAAACACGAGGCGGAGGCTACGAAGCAGCAAATGCGATACGCAAGATAGTACAAGATCGTGTAAACGACTTTGGATTCTTCCTATGGGAGGATGCAGTCAAAGTGGAGAAGGCCACAGCAGCGAACGTAGTGGGTGTGATGCAACAGGAAGGCGTCTTCCGTACGAATTGCCTCGATTGTCTAGATCGCACCAATCTCATCCAAACGATTCTTTCTCAGATGGCTATCGAGCTCTTGTCCGAACGTCGTGGCGAAAGAGCAATGTCGGATTTCTGGATGCGACACTCAAGCCTGTGGGCTGACAATGGCGATGCCTTGTCCAAAATCTATGCTGGCACTGGTGCCTTGAAGTCCTCCTTCACCCGGCACGGGAAAATGAGCCTTGCCGGGGCGATTGCAGATGCTAGAAAGTCTGCCACTAGGCTTTACGTCAATAATTTCGTGGACAAGGGTAGACAAAACACCATTGATATGCTGCTGGGGCGCTTGGTGGATCAATCTCCTGTGCATTTGTTTGATCCGATTACGGACTATGTGAACTCCGAGCTCCAAAGAAGGATACATGAGTATTCTGCCTACGATATCATTCACATTTGGGCAGGCACTTTCAATCTGAATGGGAAGGGCGCAGGCGTGAAACAAGACCTTGGCCCCTGGTTGTGCCCAGAGGATACGTCAACCTCTCAGTCTCCAGAGATCGTTGCAGTTGGATTCCAGGAGATTGTTGAGCTGAGCCCGCAGCAGATCATGTCGACCGATCCTGTCAGGCGCCAGACATGGGAACACGCAGTGAAAAAAACGCTAAACGACAAGGCGCGGAGGATGAATTCTGATGAGTATGTTCTGTTGCGCACAGGCCAGCTGGTCGGCGCTGCTCTGATGATATTTATCAAAGCAAGCGCTCTACAGAATATCAAGAATGTCGAGGGTAGCGTGAAAAAGACCGGCATGTCCGGTATAGCTGGAAACAAAGGGGCCGTCGCGATCAGGATCGAGTACGCAAATACCCGGCTATGCTTTGTAACCGCCCACCTGGCAGCAGGCTTTGCAAATTACGAAGAACGCAACCGTGACTATCGCACCATTAGTCACGGCCTCCGCTTTCAGCGCAACCGTTCGATAGAGGACCATGATACCATCATTTGGGCCGGGGATTTTAACTACCGGATCGGCCTCGGCGACGACACAGTCCGCAGACTCACGGCGGCAGGGGATCTGGATAGGCTTTATGGGAACGACCAGCTGAATCTCCAGATGGTGGCCGGACGAACTTTCCCCTTCTATTCAGAAGCCAGGATAACCTTTCCTCCCACATACAAGTTTGACAATGGGACCGACAACTATGATTCCTCCGAAAAGGCTCGCATACCCGCCTGGTGTGATCGCATCTTGCGGAAAGGCGACAATTTGAAGCAACTAAATTACGCCATCGCCCCCCTCCGTTTCTCTGATCACAGACCCGTGTATGCTAACTTTCAGTGTACTATCAGCATCATTGACGTGTTAGCGAAAGAGAAGCTAAGCCAAGAGATCTACGAGCAAAGACGAGCAGACATCGGCGATACTACAGCGAACGCTGCAGGTGAGGATGTTGACGATGAGGATTTGATCGGGTATGCTGCCATCGCCCCAGAGCTCCCACCAGCAAGCTCTGATCGCCGGAAATGGTGGCTTGACAATGGCAGGCCCGTACGGTCGAGTCTGAAGGCAGCGGATCCCACGCTTGCACTCAATCAGCAACGGCCCAACAATCCGTTCACCCCAACGGGCGAGCCGGATTGGACATTGCCGCTTCGGCAAGTCCCACATCCACCTGCTTCGTCGACATCGCAGGGCACTGCCCTTCTTGCCATGTCAGATGCACGGCAAGCATCACCTCTCAACAAGCCATCCAAAATTGAAGCTGCATCACCATCTGCTGAGTTCACTAGCCCACAATCTGATCATTCCACCACCGTCCCAGCAAAAGCTATACCGCCCGTGCCGAAAAAACCTAATCAGTTGATGATTAATGCTGGGGGACGCAGCTCAAACGAAAGCCGAAGGGCAACAGAACCGAGGGCGGGCTCATCCACGTCTGTTACAGCTGGGTCGGGAGCTGCCCATGTTCACAGTAACCCAAATGGCATTTCGCCTATCAGTCAAAAGACAGAATCGAAGCAGGCAGGTACTTCATTCTTGGGAAGCAAGGTATCAAGCGCTGCAGGCGCTCAGATGGCTCCGAATGGGCGTCCTTCATTGCCACCAAGGCAATTGGAGGAGAGATGGAGTGACAAAAGCGACATACTAGATCAAGATGATGGGATGGCAACGACAATACCCTCATTACAGCCTAGTAAAAGATTTTGACATTAGGATAAGGAATGAAAATTCTTTGGTGGAAACCGGTCTGATTCATGTGTGTTCAACATAGGCTGAGTCTTGCCCTGTGGAGCCCCCTACAGAATGCAACAATTATTGGGGGATGATATCTCCTTGGACCGATTCGACCAAGTGCAGTCAAGATAGAGCCCTTGACTGATTGTACAACATACGGGTCACGGTTGCTACAGGAATCGGTTGCGTTACAGAGAGATTTCATCGCCCATGCGTGGTCTAGAAAAGGCCAAGAGTAGACTTCTTGGATAATCGAAAAAGGAGGCAACTTAACCCTCACGAGCTATGGCAGGCTGATGAGATGATTTTGTCCCAAGCTCAGATATACCCCTACAAAGGACGCGCACAAAATCGAACAGGCGCCGTTGAATTCAGACTCTTGAGTCGGCTTCAACATTGAGCATGTACATGAGAGTATGTGGTCTTGAAATTTATATCACCTAGACATGCGAGGCCTTAGAAACGCATTCATTCGTTGGCCGTGGTGCTCTTGTCACATTATCATTTGTTTGGGGGGGGGGCTATCAGCTTAAGCTCCGGAAACCAGGAAGCGGAGTTGGTGTTAGTCGAAGATCGCCCCGTGCATGCGCATGTCCGAAGGCATGGAGCAGAGATCATTTCTTCTTTGTCTTGACGCTCTTCTTGGTTTTCCTGCCACCCGTGAGCCAACTGCCAAAAATTGGCTGGGGTGGAGCCTTCTTCTTTCCCTTCTTCACTGCAGACAATCAGCATTGTAAAATAGCAAAGACGCCTTTGAGGGCTGAGGCGCACCGTCGCTTGCCAAGCCGCCAGGTGCAGTTGGTGCAGGCGGCGGTGGGGGAGGCACACCTTCATCTGCAGGAGCAGTCTCTGGCGGTTCGGGAGGTGCCGGCTCTTCCTCCTTCTCTTCGACCATGGGCCACATGTGCATCGTGATTGTCCAATCGGGCTCTATCACAGTCTCCCAGACGTGTGGCAAGATGATCTCCCCATGTGGTCCCAGTAGATCGTAGTGGCCTTCAGCGACGTGGGGGCCAATCTCCGGAATGTGGACGAAGGCTTCCTTGATCAGGAATTCCATTCCCTAGACGCAGCATGTTAAAGACCATGTAGAGGCAGGATGTGAAGCAGCCTCAAACTTACAGACCAAGTAGCGCAAAGATGAAACGGGAAGCTGAACTTTCGACCCACCGCATCTTTGAACTTGATGGGTTTGTCCTTCTCCTTGGGCGGTGCTGGAGCGGCAGCAGCAGCAGCAGCAGCAGCAGCAGCGGCGGCGGCGGCGGCGGTGGCGGCCTCAGCTTCGGCTGCCTTTGCTGCTGCAGCCTTTTCCTCTGCCGCCTTCTTCTCCTCGGCGGCTTTCTGCTCCTTCGCTGCCTCTGCTGCCTCTGCTGCCCTCTTCTCCTCGGCGGCTTTCTGCTCCTTCGCTGCCTCTGCAGCCTTCTTCTCATCAGCGGCTTTGTGCTCCTTCGCTGCCTCTGCCTTGGCTTTCGCCGCAGCGGTGTCCGAGGCTTCCTTGATCTCTGCTGCTCTCTTTGCTTCCGCTTCTGCTTGAGCTTCCTTATCCTTTTGGGCCTTCTCGGCTGCAGCTTCCTTCCTCAATTGCTCTTCTTTCTGGTCGAGCAATATTTTCTCTATTCGAGCCCACTTCTCGTCGTCTTTCTTGGACGTATCTGGGGATGGTGGTGGACTGCTGGCAGGCCGAGAAACAGAGGGCGCCGGGGCTGGAGCGGCTGGAGGGGGCGAATACACGGTTGGGAACGTTTGAAACACATGCTGAGGCGGGAGATGAGTGGGCATGGGGTAGCCGTGATGCGGATAGGGATAGTAGCCGGCCGGGGGGCTATAAGGAGCTGTGCCTGGGGGGCCCATCATGTGGCCCCCTACCGTGTGGTGGTTGGGAGGGAAGTAATTTGAAGGAGGCCCTGCTGGCGGCTGATGGTAGGAGGAGAAGCCAAACGGCACCATTTGCTGCTGGTTCACGGGCACCAGACTCTGCTGGGGATATGCCTGGAACTGAGCGGAGGTTGGGGGATAGTTGGCCGCATAATTGGCATAATGGCGAGCGTAGGGATGCGGAGGGCCGTGGGCAACGCCCTGCCAGTCTTCGTGAGAGGCCACGCTTTCTGGCCCGGTGGAGGGAGGTGATCTACGAGCTCTTTGGGGGCCTGTATGGCGTGGATGCGGATGTGGATTGTGGCGTCGAAAAGGGTGACGATCGGTGGCCTCTTCGATTTGCGGAGCTTCAACGAGCGGGCGCTCACGATTGGACGTCTGCGGCCGGGAGGCTGAGTCTGAAGGTCCAATGTCGTCGTGATCTAAGCTCTCCCAGCTGCCTTCTTCGTTTGCGTCGTGGCTATCGACCGCAGACCTAGGAGACTGGGGCGAATGGGAATAGGAGAGAACGACACCGGTGTCGCTAGAACTTTGGCCGTCGTCGCTAAAAGAGGAAGAACGAGAGGAGTGGTCGCCGGGGTCGGTCGTTGCGTGATCGATGAGGATTTCGAGTCTGGGGGTGCATGACGCATCAGCATTGGTTGTCGGGTTTTGAATCATTGGGCTTATTGGTATGATGACGACGTACAAGATGACAAGAATGGCAGACTCACGGCATCAGTCCACACGCGCAAAGGGTCAAGGTCTATCGAGCCCTTGCTGTTCTCTCAAGCTACCCTTTGCCCTTGATCTTTCGTCTCCGGTAAGGGCAGAAGGCTTGACCCGAAAGCGGCCTCTAGTAAAATGGACAGGTCTTGATGCGCATGAAGTGTAGGACGGGATTGCATGGCAAACTGCCCCGAAGAAGACTCAGTCAGTGCAAAAGTAAGAAGCCAAAGACCAGGACACAAGGTAAGAGAAACGGCGGAAGTGACAGTGACATACAACAATGGGTCATCGATCGCTGAGGTTGTGGGGTCGTGTTTCTTTGGCTTGGCGAGTAAATTACTGAAAATGGTCACGCTTATTCATTCTAACTCATCTCGACTTGCAAGGAGACAGAGCCGCAAAAAGCATGCATTAGCTCCCCACCATCCCAAAGCTGTGGAATACCAGGCACGGATCTTCAGTCAATACGGATGTACTGACGGTCGGTACCTTCAGGATGTGCCAAATTACCTTTCCATATCATCTGTAATTCTTCTCATGCCTTGCAGATTGAGCCATCAATCCTACATCTTCAATGACAATTCAGGCGCCCCCGTTCATTTTTGTCGCTACTGAAGGACAACGCCTTACGCGCCGCGCACATCCGAGCATAGTCCAGGCATTAACCAGATGTTCTCACAAGGTTGGGAGATTTTAAATCTGAGGATTAGCCAGCCGATTTTACATACATGCCCTCTGACACCAATGCTAGGATGTTAAGGGCCTTCCATGACAGATTGGGCAATTTATCTGGCAAAGTTGATTGGTTTCGATGACTCCAATGTCATCTCAATCTTGTCTCGTCGCCTTTGTTGAGCAGTCGCGTTGCAGCGATGAGCTCGTTCTGATTTTGTCCGACACCCGCCCTATTTTTGTTGGCTTCCGCAAGCTTCAGTGTTGCTTGTTTATTGAGTTGGCGAATACACTGGACTGAAAGTGGGAGACCCTCTGCATCATGCGGCGCCTGGGTCTGCGAGGAGCCGCTGTCTAGCAACGACAGCAGCTGATCCGAGGCCTGCAATGTTGTTACTGTTGTGATCTAGTGATTGACTGGACTCGCAAATTTCGTCGGAGGGCCCTCTGACGTACCATCTTTAGTCCATAGTACCCTCGAACGTAATCATCGCATAATTCCACACTCCGACAAAAGCGTCTCATCGAGTCTACCAGGGCTTGTTGGACATTGGTGCTCGTGGACGCTGACATGTACAGGAGCTCCCCCAGTCGAGCGTGGACCTATGTCGGTTAATCGAGAGGCGTTCCACGAGGGTGGCTGGTCCGCTAAAGAGGGGGGGGGTTTAAAACCTACATTCCAAGCATTAGGGGCAATAAGCAGTACCTCTTCGAGGCAGAAGACTGCTTGCGAGAACAGTCCCCGAGCAGCGTAGAGATCGGCAAGCTCGGCCCAGGCCTCGATATCGGTTGGCGACGACTCAAGTAGCTCATTGAGAGCCTCAATGGCCTCAGTGGACCGGTTGAGGGCACACAAAAGAGCAATGCGACGTTTCGCAATAGGCTTGTCATGGTGGAATTTAGCAATCAGAGGAGCTTCCTGCGACCTTGAGCATACCGTATTGGCCACATCTCTTACGAGCGCATCGTCGTACTCATGCAGAACCTGTCTCAGCGCAGTATCATCTTCTGCTACAGCTTCTTGGTACAAGCCACGCAGCCCCATGATTCTCTCATTCGTTGCGCCAAAGCGTCCGATGAGACGCTCAAGGCACAGAAATGCCCCCTTGTCGTCGCCCGTGCGAAGGCAAGAGAGAAGCAATTTCTCATGTTCAATCCACACTTCTCCCGATTCCGGTGGGGAAAGAAAGGGAACCGGAAATTTGAAAGCCCCTATGGCTGCGTTGTCCCGGAGATATTGTGACAGTTGCTGCGAAACCGACAAGGCGCCCGAATGCGATTGACGGATGGCAGAAACGGAGCTCATTGTGAGGCGTAGGAATGATGAGCAGGCAGTATAAGTTTCTGCTCGAGTTGCTAGCAGTAAGAAGGAATTAACTCATACTGGCGTATGCAAGCAAATCTCCACCAAGGTTGTCCAAGCGTCAGCTGTGATTTGTTGCGCAGCGATCTTCAAATACATCATAGTTATTATCAGGTGCTGCCAGAACAGGGGTCTGGTTGGCGTTCTAGATGGGCCATCAGCTGGCGCTTGAGGCGCTCGAGAGGCAGTATTTGATAGCCGTATGCTATCATAGAAAGCCGAAAATACGGCGGTATTTCATTGGTTTTTTTTAAAATTACAATAGTTAGACGACAGCAACATTGAGGTCTAGACTCATAAAATACGATCGAGTCTACCAGTGCACTTGATGATTTTGCGTCCTGGAAAAGTGCGCGAGGAATCCTTTTTCTTGAGAACAAGATCTTGGCAACTAAGGTATGACGCCGCGTCCGGTTGGTAACGGATTATTTAACGGATTATTCAACGATTAACTTGACGAATTTTAGATTCCATCCCATCTTTGATGCATCGCTATTGGCCCGAGGTCGCGGTGAAGCGCAGATAGGTCTAAAGTCTCAGCAGCAACAGCGGCCTAGCAGGTGGATGGGAATGTCTGCGCTTTATTCTCGCTAGTGCTCGATCTTGTGCTTCATCAAGATGTAGGCTGAAACCTCTGCCTGTCTTTCATTAACTGAGCTATACTCGAGGTTCGAAAAATCACTGTATGACCTGATAAGGGGCTTGAGAAACCACAAAGGTAATGAACGAGAGTATATCCAGCGAAGTCTTCGAGAATGTAGGTTTGAAATAAAGGGATCCGACATTGATCTCAAGGCTACCGCTCTTCTGAAGCTGATATACCTCGAAATGTTCGGTCATGACATGTCCTGGGCCTCCTTCCATGTCCTGGAAGTCATGTCTAGTCAGAAATACTTGCAGAAGCGAGTTGGCTATTTAGCTGCTGTTCAGAGTTTTCGGCCGGACACTGATGTCCTTATGCTGGCAACGAATCTGCTCAAGAAGGTACCAAAAGCCTTGTAGTCAGCACCGTCTGCCATTATTCGCTCATCAGACGATAGGATGTTTCGTCTTCGGCGCCACTTACAATCTCACTTCCCTTGATTACTTTGCCCCATATCATTACCCCTTCCCTTGCTCTCTCGCTCCTCTCCGATCTTCTACCACGACTAGCACACTCTAGTGCTTTTGTCAAGAAGAAGTCCATCGCTGCGCTTTACAGGGTGGCGCTAGCCTATCCGGACGCCCTCAAGGCCGCTTGGCCAAAGATCAAGGATTTGTTGATGGACGACGATCAGGACTCAAGTGTGACCGCTGCAATTGTTAACGTCATATGCGAGCTTGGCTGGCGTAGACCAAGAGACTTCCTTTCGCTAGCCCCAAGACTGTTCGAACTGTTGGTTGAAGGTGGGAACAATTGGATGGCTATAAAGATTATCAAATTGGTTCGTTATGGCAAGTGGGCGATGAATGACTACTGATGATCGCCTAGTTCGCGTCCCTCACGCCGCTAGAGCCACGTCTGATCAAGAAGCTACTTCCTCCACTCACGAATCTAATACGAACGACCCCTGCGATGTCGCTATT
Organism: Niebla homalea; assembly: GCA_019925105.1. Taxonomy (NCBI): domain Eukaryota; kingdom Fungi; phylum Ascomycota; class Lecanoromycetes; order Lecanorales; family Ramalinaceae; genus Niebla; species Niebla homalea. Next base: position 690,820 of record JAHGAU010000031.1, read on the forward strand.
GTACGAATGTATCAATGGAATAATTCAAGGCGGCATTCTCGAGGGGACAGACGCTACTGGAGAAGGGGAAGAAATTGCCGCGCTTTGCGTCAGCAAGTTGCGTGGCATGATACTCGTTGACGGCGACCCTAACCGTAAGCTTCGTATATTGCCTTGAGTACACGAGGGCTAACCCAGTGCTAGTCAAATATGTTGCACTGCTTGCCTTCAATCAGATCGTGAGATCTCACCCGCATCTTGTATCTCTCCATGAAGACGTAATCATGAATTGCATTGACGACTTAGATATTTCCATCAGACTGAAGGCGTTGGAATTAGGCGCCGATATGGTCAACAGAGAGAACCTCGTGCCTGTCGTTGAGCGACTACTTGCGCAAATTCAAGCAGCTCCATTGGAAAATCATTCAGAGGATGGCTTAGGCCACCATACCTTCGTCGAGCCCGCTGCCGATTCTGATGGACAGGATCCTGAAATAATCCTGAGACCAAGTGCCGAACTCGGTGGGCAGCAGCAAGCATTGCCAGCAGAATTCAGAGTATCAATAGTACGAAAGATCATCAGCATGTGCTCCAAGGACACATACGTCAATGTCGTCAACTTCGAATGGTATATCGAGACGCTGCTAAAGCTGGTCAAAGTCTCACCAGCTTCTGAACTTCTGTTCAAAGATGTCGACGGTAAGGCCGAGAACAGCCAATATCCCACACCAGAGTGCCAAGACATTTTTGAGGTTATTGGCTTCGAACTCCAGAACATTGCCGTAAGGGTTCGGACCGTGAGAGGCGAGACCGTCCAGGCTGCGGATACGCTGCTTAGCTCCGCCCGGAGTTCTGAGGCGATTGGTCCTCACGCTGGTAGTGACAACGAGAGCATTTTGGCCTTTGCTGGCTGGATCGTTGGCGAATATGCCGCGGATCTGGGCAACGCACGAGACACGCTCGAAAAACTCCTTCATCCCCAGGTGATCACATTCCCATCCGGCGTCATTTGTGCGTATGTTCAAGCTATCCCCAAGGTCTTTGCACGAGCGCTCGTAGAAGCTGGTCCAGTCTGGGATGTCGAGCGTAAGACAATGATTAGCTTGCTACTTGCTCGTGTCATCGAGCTTTTAGAGCCCCTTCAAAACCATCCAGCGCTTGAAGTTCAAGAGAGAGCTGTGGAATTTGGCGAGTTACTGAGGCTTGGATCGCAAGCTATGAGTTCAAATACTGATCATGTTGAACAAGAACCGTACTTACTTACGACCGCCCTACCGCAACTCTTCTCTGGCTCTGAACTGAACCCCGTCGCCCGAACCGCTCAGCGAAAAGTGGCATTGCCAGCAGATTTGGATCTAGACAGCGCGATAAATTCAAGTCTCATACAGATCTTGCAAGGCGCCGAAGAAGATTTGTCATTACATTCCGGGGTCGCCGCATTCGAAAAGTATTATGCTCATCGGCCCAAGGGAGTCTTTACAGTTCCAGCATTCGACACTTTGTCCCATGCTGAGGCTTTGGATACATCGAGACAGTCTGACCATGATAATGCCACAGAAGGCGAAGCAAGATCAAGACGACGGCCCTTTGGACATGATCGTTATAAAGATGATCCGTTCTACATTGGTAGCGAAGAAACATCAATAAGGACCCCAACGGCGTTCCATGAAGTCCTTCGCACCTCCAATGGCGATGAGGTTGACATAGAATCTATACCGATCATGGATCTCAATCTTGGTGCGCATAGTACTCCTAAAGATACTTCAAACTTTGATAGAAAGAAGACAAAACAAAGGCGACCGCCCACTCAGGTCCAGATCACTCAGGATGTCACACTCGAAAATGACAGCAGGGATCACGAGCAGGCTCTAGTGCCTGCCAGAACCACGGAGGTCAACACATATGCTCTGACAGGTGTGTCTGGAGCTAAAAAGCCGTTACTGCAGGTCGATTCTAGCAACCTCAGCGGTCTCTCCTGGGGGGGCGAAAGTGATGCAGGGAACCCATCAGACTATGCTGCCAGTGCAGTCGAGGATGTAGAAATGGCGAAAGCCTTGGCGGAAATCGAGCGTCTCCGCTTGGAGATGCAACGGGCATCTGAAAGAGTGGAGGCTGCAAGTGGAGTTCCAAACGAAGGCATGCTCGTGAAGAAGAAACAACGAAAACCAGCGAAGAAACAGGATCCCATCGCGCCGTGAAGAAGAAACAACGAAAACCAGCGAAGAAACAGGATCCCATCGCGACTCGCGAAATACAGTCACGTTCTGAACAGGGCCAGAATTTGGTAAGGAAGAAAAAGAGGAAGAAGAGAAAGCCTGAGGAGAGGAGACGGCCCGAAATATAGAGCTGGATGGACGCCTCATGAGCCGATAACATCCACATACTTCTTACCTAAAATAGCAAGAAATGCTGATCTCCAGTTTCCTCTAGCGCGAAAGATTGAAGTGCCCGAGCATCGATCTGTTCTCCGAAGCCTGAACAGGTCAGCCTTCAGATGTACAGTCCGTCTTGATAGTGGCCTGGTATATAAGTAACAATACTGGGCTTGTATTTTGACGGCGCGTTAATTACAATTAGCGCGGTCTCAGGAACTAGTTCGGCAACGCTGCTCAAAACTTTTTGGATTACTCGCATCGCACCAAAGTTTGCGCTTTATCGTCGTCTCATACGTTGACCAGGATTGACAAAAACTTGCGATCAAGGAAACGTTTCTCCGCCGCAAGGGTGATGGATGCCTCCTGGGAGAATGGGGGAAATCCTGCCGATGTATCCCAAAATCCTGGTAAATTATATCTCTCTGCAAAAGCAGACAGCCGAAGTTCCCAATGACTTACATGGGCAGTAGATCCAGAACGGGAACGAAAGCAGCGCAATCGAGAATATCGTGTTGCAGCACGCCGTGAGAAGAGAAATCGCAAGGCAGACGAGAAAAAGCAGAGAAAGCTGAATGCCACTATCCTGCGACGAATGGTGGGTCTCGCTTCAATGAAATTGGAATCCATGTCTAAGCCTTGCGTAAGACCAGGAACCCGGACAAATACAATAAGAATGCCGAACGGAATCGATTACGGGACATCGAGATGGAGAGACGGAAGATCTGGCAAGAAGCTGTCAGGCAAGCCCAGAGATTGGCCGCCATTCACGATCCAAGTGGCGCCCAGTTCAATGTGGCTCCTGTTGTCACCATGGAGGATGGATCTGTCATCACGCAAGAGGCCCTACGCCGACGTGAGGAGAAGAGAACGGAGAAGATGATTGAGACTAAAGCGGAGCAGGAAGAAGGAGGACAAAGCCTGGAAAGGGATCTTGCACAGCGAGACACGCCAGCACCGCCATTGGCAACGGCCGATCAGCTTGCTACCCCCAATTTGACCAGAATCAATCCAGAACGTCTGTCTCAGATCGAAGGCGGAGTCAGCTCGCAACGCCGCAGTAAAAGCCAGTTGAAGAAGCTTGCCAAATTTCAGCCTCGGCCCCCCCCTCCAAGGCCGGTCATACCGGAGCACATTGTTCCTTTCGACGGAGAAGAGAACTGGCTGAGTCTTTGGGATCTAGAAGACGTAGATCTGGAGCGACGTGTGATTCGCGAAAAGCGGCGACGAGCTGCTGAGAGGAAGGCTTTGCGCATCAGGCAGCAGACCGGGAAAGTCGAGCGACGTATGGCTCGAGACGAGAAGCGCAAAGTGTACCGCGATTTGAAGGAGGAGTGGAAGATCATCAAAGGTACGTGGACTTCAATTGCCTTCATTCTCCAGGGCTCAAACTTATCCCTGAGTAGAGGAAACAACAAAGGAAAAGCAAAGACTCAAGGCTCTGGAGGATGAAGAATCCAGGAAGATTGCGGTTGAGATTAGCGAGACTGAGCGTAGGAGGGCGCTGGTGTGCTGTTCGGCTCTGGGCTTCACTCTAGAAAATACCGAGGGCATCGAAGCGATCAAGCCTAAAGCAATGGGCATGAAGGGTATTGAGGTGGACTTTGAAGCCTTTGAGAGGCTAGACCATCATCGCGACGATAGGGAAGCAAAAACGACGAGTCGAAGGGTGGATCTGAGCAACGTTCCCCAAGATGGGAAGGCGGAGTTTGTCCCAAGCGGTCAATCGGCTGGTCAAGGAACCGCAGATGAATTTATCAGATTCGATGTGGGCGAGGGCCAAGACTTTGAGAAGCTGAACTACAACCACAAGGTCCGACGAAAGCTTCGCCGAGCGATCGAGCATGCGGAAGTGGAGAAGGAGCTCCTGGTGCGTCAACGTGCACTGCAAGCATGTCAGGATAGCGGGACAGTAGTGCCAGCCATATTGCAAACACAAACCCGGCCAGACAACACCAAGGGCCAACGAATACTTGAGAATGGTACCATCGAGTCAGCTAAACAAGAAAGAGTCCGCGCGCGGATGGAGCTTGCGGATTTCAATGCTCGGATGCGGGTCCTTCGTAGACAGGCCAAAGAGACCGCTATATACGCTGGTCTCCGGAAGCATGCTGAGCTAATGGGGAGAGTACAAATCGAGGAAACCCCCACCAGGAACGAGTCAGTGCAAGAAACCCCCTTGGAACACCTCTCCTCATCTCGAGATAATGAGTTGACTGGTGAAAGCTCTGCATCAACTAGCGAAACCTCGGGTAATGCATCATGACATTGTAAATGGTCGTCAGATAGACTTCTCGCCAGACACTCTCAAAGTTGTCAGACTGAACTGTCCGTCTCTCATATCAACTTTGACAAGTCGGCAGGTTTTGTGCTGACAGAGAAATCTTTGCCGACCATCCATAGACTTATCTATCGATTGTGACCGGTCCATGTTAACCTTCATACACCACTGCGAACAGAGCGCCACGGCAATGACGAGGTAAAGCCCCGGAAGCAGTGTGAGAGATCTTGATGGTGTCATTCTATGCTGCCAGACAATCCTGAGTGTCATCGAGCCAGAGGGAGCAACGAGAGTAAGAAGGCCGCTATCAAGTTGCGATTTTTGGTGGAGAAAAGCGGAAGGCAAGAAGGAGCCGCGAATTACGCTGGTTCCATGAAATATGAGCAAGAGCACAAGAGGGCAGACGTCGGTTGATACATCCGATGGGGAGTTACAGAGAGCTAGATATTAGGCGGCTTTTACCTGGAAGGTGATTGCAGTATCAGGCCGGTGTTACGAGCCCATCCGTCCAAATAGTCCGAGACAGTACCTCTCCACATGTGTAGCATCAATAGACATTGCCAATCTTGGTCTATTATGCGCTCGGTATTTGCAGCCAGAAGGCGCGACTCCAAGAGACTATATTCAGAAGAATAGGCGAACGAGCTCGAACACAATGCCTCCACACAGGACAAATAAAAGTAGACCTGGGAAATCTTTCAGTATTCATCTACGGGAGAACAAGCCCGACATACACACCTATCCAAACCGGGGAGATTGGTGGGTTGAATTTTTCCTTTTTCTTTATGGCACTTTCTGGTTTGCCTCGCTTGGTAGCTTCTCGGCTCGCATAACGTTCATTGGCCTTCCGCTGTTGAGGTGTTTGGGCCTAACAAGGGAAGGAAAGAGGTCAGATTGAGGGCGGCGGAGCGAGGTAGTACGTCCGGATAGAGCGGGGCATACAAACCATTTGTACGCTGAAGAAATTGGAGGCGGGATACTGGACAAAGTTGTAGGAGACGCCCGAACCAGAATGGCTGTGGAGGCGTGTCTTCAATTGAGCACTTGAAGCTTTTCTCAACGCGCGCTCAAGGCGAAAATCGTTGATGTCCTGAGTTGACGGCGTCGATAATATTCGACTCGTTGGGGTGGGTCGATGGGCAGAGAACGGGTCGAATAAGCTACATCCTCAAGATGGATAGTGCGAAGACGAGACTGCGAGGATAGCCAAGGTGGAAGATGAAGGTTGATGTGAGCTTTATGCCATGCTTATTACTGAAGTAAGATAATCCAAGGGTAGATCTGTCTCCGCCTCTTCTTGGCGCGCCAAGTCCGCCAGGTCCGCATTCACCCCAACGTTTGTGACCATCAAAATCCAACAAAAATTCGAGCATTCGCTTTCTGCGCGATTTTGAAGGTGAGGTATTGTCCCATGGGATAGTCTGGATTGTAGGGTGGTACGTTCGCAAATGGAGCTCAATTTGCAATCATTCATCTCCCAGTGGCTGATTATGCATCAGGGCCCTCAAAATCTCTCCTTGGACTATTTAACCTCTATCTACACCGTGGAATAAGATGTCTAGTCCTCAGTCACATCCTTCTTCTACTTCGCCGCATGTGAGTCGACTGTGAGGTGTTTTGAAGCTCATGTGCTGATAAAGCCGGTCAGCTTGGTTTTTACAAGCGTTTCGGCCGACCTATCACGAAGGTTTTCTTCGGTGCTGTGTTTACCTATCAGATCGCCTACTTGATGTGGAACAAATTGGAAACGGATGTGGTCGCAGACCGTAAACGCAGTATGTCCTGACTCGCTCATTGTTAAAGTGGGATGCAGAAGATTAATTGCGGTTAGGGGAGATCCTCGACCTGGAAGCCGAGATCAAGAGACTGCGATAAGGCTTGAGGCTTAAGAAAAGGGATATCGCACCATACCCTTCGAACTTGGTCTTACAAAACTCATCATCCGAGAATTGGCCTCGTGAAAGATCACACGGAAGACGTGCAGAGTGTACACCCGTCAATGCTCGGGCCTGAGGGGGGGAGATTGGGTCTACGACCCTTCAGGCAAACCTTGTCTCGAAAATGAGCATATTCGTCGTACCTCAACCTGCCATTCTGGGCACGCTTATGAGTTGCCATTTTCAATATCGGAGGATCGAATGGATTGCGTGCTGCTGCAAACCAAGCTATAGAGCAGTACCTATGCATGGCACATTCTGAAAAATGAGTTCGATGTGGAAGACATGGATTTAGAGTTTGGGCCTGGCTACACGTGCACCCTTATGGACTGCCTGTACACCGCAGGTTCGTCTGCATGTATACCGTCAAAACGTCTGCATATACAACCTTTTTAATATGGTTTAGCGGCTGCTTTCATACGGGAGATTACCTAAGATATACCGGCCGTACATCTCAGTATAATGAGAGGACTTTTGCGTTCATTGATAGGTAACGTTTCTATTTGATGAAAAGTTTCTATTTGATGAAAAGTTAAATATAGAATAAAGTATGAAGGCAAAAAGGAGAGTTGGGAGGGAAACCCTTACTTATATACTCTATCTATGACACCTTCAATGGGTGTCATAAGCCCGTATATTAAGCTTATTGGGGTGTTTCGAGCTTATAAAGGTGTTGCTGTGAAGTTGGTGGTATCACAATAGGTATCCAACGTGTCGAGGTTGTGCTGTTTGGTGTCAGATCTCTGATACTATATTACGGTAAATCACACAGTATGACGGCTTTGCTTGACCTAGTTGTTTATAGCTTTCATAACCTATAAAATGGTATCACGCATTCATTAGGGCGGCGGCCACTTGATCTGAATTCGACGATAGTCGCCACCACGCGTCTTGGGCGCAAGTGCATCGCTCGCACTCATTGTCGTCGCTCCACAAGGTCCCCTCGTTAATGCATGATCCGGCGCAGCATAAGAACTATATAACGAGAATCCGTCATTACATTCTCCAAGGAGGCGCAGTCAGCGACAGGACGAACATGGGGACGCGATCTTTGTATTCGGATGTCTATTCTGTGGTGAAAGGGGAGTGGTGGGGGAATTTATGCCAGATAAACACCACTGTTGAAGTTTGGAAGCTGTGGCGCCTTCACTGGAGGACTAGAGAGAGTACGTGGGCAAGAATCAAGAGTCGAGGACGTTGTATCAGCTGGCGATCGAGGGGAGCGAGTGGGAGGTCCGAGTGGGAGGTCAAGTGTATTGATCAGAGTACTGGTCGAATGCGGCAGGCTGGGTTTTAGTCTGGTGTGAGCGTGCTTGGAATTTTGTGGGTGGCATTGCGAGGCTACTGTAAGGGTTCTTCAGGTTAGGATTGAGAAAGGTAAGTTCCAAAGGGAGAAGCCGTTGCGGTATAGAGCAACCATGAAAGACGCGCTAAGTGTTCAGCGTCCCAATGACACGAAGATGAAGATACTGCATGAATAAGCGTGTGTCCAACAAGTACGTCAACCTATCACACCTCTGAGGTTGTTCTAAAGCCGTTACATTAATTTCCCTCCCCCTCCCGCACCACCCACAAAGTGGAAGTGAATGACATACATAGCAAACTTGTACAATTCCCTTCGTGGAAATACCGAGCCTTCAGCATCGAGCCCGGGGCCTCACTATAGGAAAAGGGGGTGGCGAATATGGTGATTTCATCTGATGATATCTTAGGCGGTAGGAGGAGGGTGATGCTGAGGAGAGATGATATTGGATGCTGGTGATTCAAAAGGTTTATGTAGGAGATAATATTGCTCATTTTTTTAAGTTGTATGTAAGATGCACAGCAAGCAAGTAGGTATGCAATGTGTGTGCATTCTGTATAATTTATGTAATGATCTATCTATGAAGATAAAAGGTGCTTGTGGGTAAATAATTAAGCGTTCTGGGATATACGGTCAGGTAATAATATTTATACGTATTATAAAGATATTTTAATATTACCTATATAATTACTTTATAATACTCCTTACTTATACTTTATACCCGCAATATACCGGCTAATATACCCCCTTAAGATTATATTATTATTACAATAATAATACCGATCCTATTTATCCTTATATAATTATTTTATTATTATATTTAAGTTTTAACGGTATAACTGAAATTTTATAATAATAAGTACGTTCTTAAAAAATAAAAAAATCTTAATAATAATAATAATAATTATAATAATAAAACCTTTATATATTAACCGGCTTTAATATTTTAAATATATTGGATTAAGCTTTAAATATACGTATATATAAAGTTATAAAATAATTATTACTAAGTACTTATTATAAAAAGTTAAAAAAAATAGAAAAATAAAAAAAACCGTAAGAATAATTAAATCCGGAAAGATTATTATATACTTGGTTTATAATTGTAATTTTTTAAGAATTAAATTTCTTAAAAACGATATTTCCGGGGTTTTATTGAGTTATATTACGTAATAAGGTTTATAGATTTATAATCCTTAAAACTTAAAAGTTTTAAAAATTTTCCGTATCTTTATAATAAGAGTATTTTTATTAAATTATCCGTAAGGATTATATTAATAAAGTTTTATTTAATATAAATAATTTTATTTTAAATCTTTTAATAAAGTTAATAATAATATACGTTAATATAACGGAATTTAATAATAAATTATAAATTATTATTTATAAAACTCCGTATAATTTATATATTATTATATTTAATTTATACTTTATAATTAATATTTAAGTTAATTTCCTTAAAAAATTAATTTTATTATAGTTATTCTTTATTTATTATTAATATTATATATAATTTAATATTTATAAAGTTAATAATAATAATTTTTTATTTTAAAGCTTTTTAATTTATTATTTTATTAAAGAATTTAAAGTTATAATTTTATAAGTTCCGACGGATATTTAAATTATCCGTAAATACCGTATTTAATAAAATAATAAAAACGATATGGGGATTAATAATTTATATATTAAAAATAATAATATAATATTTTATTTATCTTAAATATTTTATTACTTTATTAAGTATTTTTTAATAATATTTTAATAAATTTATTAAGAATTTTAATAATTTTAAGTATATAAAAATTATATTTAAATATATTATTATTATTAACAAATTAATTAAATTAATAACTTATTAATATATATAGATTTATTATAATATTATTTATTTATTGTTTTTAATTAAAATCTTTAAATAATTTATAAAAGTTTATACTTACTTTATTATTATTTATATATTAAATTTAATAATAATTTTATTTACGTAATTATCTTATAAGAAATAAAGTTAATAGATTTTCTTATTATACTTAATATAGATATTAAGAAATTATTATATTTTATTAAGATATCTTATTTCATAAATTTTAAGAAGTTTAATTTAAAATTTATTAATTTATTTAATATATTAACGGTTATAAATAATAATAATATTATTAATAAAGAAAAAGAATATTATATACTTATTAATAAAAAGATATTTAATATTTATAACTTATTTTAATTTTAATTTATTAAGTATATTTAATAAATAACGGAATTAAAAAGCCAGTAATTACTTAAGCTTATATAATACTTATTATAAAAATAGTAATATAATTTATTTTTTTTATTTTTTTAATATTTTAAAATAAGTAAACTTATTAATATTATTATTAATAAAAGTATCAATAATATTATATTAATAAGTTTTAAAGTCTTATATAACTATAAGTATTATTATAATCCTAAATATATAACTTATAAGTATCGTTATAAACGTGTTTTATATTATATATTTAAAATTTCCTTTTATATATAAACGTACTTTATACTTTAAAAAAACCATTTATTATTAAATTTATATTTATATATTTATATAATAAAGATAAGCTTTTTATTAACCTTAATAACGTACTTATATAGGATTTTTATTGAAATCTTTTTTCCTTATAAAGCCTTAATCTTTATATTTATTATTATTAAAAATCCCTTTATATAAGGATATTTTAACATTTTATAATAAAATTTTAACTTAAATAATAAATAATCTTAATAAAGTTATATTCTTATTAAAAATTAAATTAATAATAATATTAATAATAATATAATATTTACTTTATAAAAAATATAAGTAAAGATAAAAGCTATAAAAATAATATAAAAAAATTAATTTCTTTTATTAATTATTTACTTAAGGGTTATTATATATACTTTCTTTCTTTTTCTTTAATATATAATAATATCTGGGAGGATATTATCCTTATTAAAGTTTAACTTATTAATAAATTTCTTTTAAAACTTTATTATCGGTAATATTTCTAAAATATTAAAGAAATCGTTACTTAAGATATTATTAAGGGTATTCTTCTTTATATTAATAAGATTTTTTACTTATTAATTTATTTTATTTAATAATAAATATTTATTATAATTATTATTATAATTATTAATATTATTAAGAAAAAGGGTTTTATTACCTTATAAGGGTAATAAAGATAGAAAAAATAACGGGTATTTTATCCGTATTTCCTTTTCTTTCCTTTTTTATAATACTTTTTATATTAACGGTTTTTTTAATATTCTTTTACTCTTATTATTATCCGTATTTGTCAGGGTACTGGAGTAGGTAGGTCCTAGTAATGAATGAATAATAGCTATGAAGGTAGCTATGATACAGGTGGTGCACGCATGGTAAGTATATGCGCCAAGCCCCCCCGGGAGCTAGTCCTTATAAGGTAAGTAGGCCGAGCCTGGGAGTAAGGCCACTTAGAATTATAATACGATCCCCCCCTTTATGACGGTAAGCTCCTACGAGCTATTTATTACATTTACTATTATTAATATTATCCTCGGGGTAAGATATTATCCAGATAAAGCCCCGGGTATATCGCAATTACCATAAGTAAACGTAGTTATTAAGAAGTAAAGACCGCTTAAGATATATATTGAAAAAAAATCATATCTATACCGGTATAAACGTAAAAAAATGGAGAAAAATCGACGTAAACTAAGTCGATTAATATATTCTCCGATAAATAGCCGGGTTATATACTTTTTAATTAAAAAAGGGCTTAATATAAAGTATTTAATAGGGACGTTATTATTATAATTTTATAAATACTCTTTTCTCTTAAATCCTTTACCCGTGGTATAACCTTTACCTTTATTTATTATTAATTTTAACTTTAGCGGTTTAAGTTAATACTAAGTCTTATAAGCTTATAATATTAATAAAGAAAAGGATAAATAAAAGATAAGAGGAAATTATTATTTACTTTATTAAAAAATTAAATTAAATTGAATTTAACTATTATTATAATAGGTTTACTTAATAATAAACTTATAATATTTAAAATTATATACTTTAATATTAAGTATTTAGGATTTTCTTAACTTTATTATATAAGAGTAATACGGAGCTATTATAAGATACTTTTTTATTATTTAATTTATAATTAAACTTAAGATATTTAAGATATAATTTACGTTATTTTACTTTAACTTTAAAGTAATCTAGATACTTATTATAATAAGTAATATTATTAAAGTCGTTTTTATTAATTTCCTTGAAATCATTATTATCGTCCCGTATTATTTAAGTTAATTTAATTAAAGATTTAAAGCTTTTAACTATACGTATATTAAGATTATATTGACGTAAACGATTAATGAATTAATAATATAATAAAAAAGTAAAGTTATTTATAATTTAATAACGGAATTTTAAGGTAAAAAGCCTACGTAAAGCCGTAATTTTATAAGATTCTAAATAATTTAAAGGCGTAATTATAATAAAGAATTAAATATAAAATTTATTAAACGTTTTATCCTTCTTTTTTTTATTTATATTAAAGTTTAATAAGTATAATTAAGTATTATATATAAAGACTTTATTATATATATTAAATATACTATCTAAATCTTTAATTATAGCCTTAACGGTAAAATACGGATTATTATTAAATAGATCGGCTTAAGCTTTAAGTAAATTAAATATATTATTTCTATAATAATCTTATATATAGTTTATTTTATCCGCTTCGGACGTAAAAAGAATTATATTTTAATAAAATTTTAAATTAAGATATAATCTTTAATTATTTTATTACTTTTTTTAACCGCGGAAAAGCGGTATATCTAAGTATTTCTTATTCGCTCCTTATACCGGGATAAACCCGGGTTACGGGGAGTATTGTAAAGTACGTAAAGTACGCGGATTGCGTAATATAGGTAATTTTTTAATCTTCAGGGTTAAGGCTTTAATACCGGTAATAACGTTTTTATTATCCGAGTTATAGATATCTTATATAGCCTTTTCTTTAATAATATTATTAAACTATTTTTTAAGTTTAATAATTTAAGTAATAAGCTTTATATTTTAAGTAATAAGCTCTTTATTTTAAGATTTAAGTTCTTTATTATTATTTTAATAAATATCTTAAAATTTATAAAGATAAATAAATATATCGGTTAACTTATTATTTACGTTTTATAGTTATATATTTAATTCCTATAAATATATATTTACCGTAATAAGGTTTTGGATTTATTAACGTAAATTTCTTAATAATAAAGGTGGAGTAACGTTATTATCGCTTTTTACTTCCGAGTTATAAGCAGTTTTATTTATTATTAATTAAGTTAATTAATTAATTATAGAGATAAAGTAAAAATTTCAAAATATAAGAAATTTAAGTCTTAAATATTAAAGTATGAGTATTATATATAGATATAAGTGTTAAGGTCGTTTTAATAAAAATAAAGTCTTCGTTATTTAATTAGGTTAATCCGTTAATTAGTTAGTTAATTAATTAATTAATTAGTTAGTTAGTTAATCGATTACCCAGATTGATAAAGCTCTTTAATCCGTTATTAAGTAGCTTACGTTCAACAGTAGCCCGTTATCCCTTACGATAGGGTTCTCGGCCTTATCGATTTTTTAATTACTATAATGTCGTAATATTAATACGGATAACTATTATTATATTAGGGTACTGGAGTAGGTAGGTCTTAGTAATAAATGAATAATAGCTATAAAGGTAGCTATGATATAGGTGGTATACGTATGGTAAGTGTGTACGCCAAGCCCCCCGGGAGCTAGTCCTTATGGGGCAAGTAGGCCGAGCCTGGGAGCAAGGCCACTTGGAACCATGACAGTATTAAAGTTATTAAGAATTTAAGTAACGATATAAGAAAAATTTAAAGTTAAGATATTAAAAGTAATATTAAGAAATAATTCCTTAATTAATTAAGTAATATCGATTTCTTTTAGATTATAAAATTCTTTTTTATTAAAGGTAATATTTCTTATATAAATTATTTTTCGTTAATTAAAGACTTAAAAATTATAAATATTAATACTTTTATATTTTATAAAAAATTTAAAATAAGCTTTTAAAGTTAATTTATTTTTATATAAAATAGATTTATTTAAAGGGTATATTCTATATTTAAAAACTTTTAAATAATTAAGATTAAACTTCCGTTTAATAACTTTTTCTTATAGTATTTTTTAAGTATATTTCTTAACCGGTATATAGTTTATAAGGAACCTTATTAATTATATAATTTAAGGTTATAGATATATTAATAAATTAGCTTTAATACGTAAAGCTCTTACCTTAATTAAAATAATCCTTCCGTTTTATTTTAAATACCCGTTTTAAGCCAACATATTTAAGGATAACGGTTTTTAAGTAATATTTATTTAAAAATAAAGATTTATAAACTTATTATTTAATACTTTTTTATTATTAAATTATATAAAGGTTACTTAATAATTAAATTTTTTTTAAATAATAATAATAGCTTTCTTTAGAATAATTATAACTTTAAATTTATATTAATAAATATATATTATTTAAAAGTCCACTTTAGAATAAATAATATAAGATATTTATTAATATTTATTTAAAATTAACTATAATTATATTAAGTTATAAATAATTCGGTAAAAAGGCTTTTCTAACTTCTCCGTTTTATAAAATAATCGTAATACGATTCGGTATGCCTTTAATAAGGTATATACCTTATATTTATTTATAAAAAAAACCCTTAATTTATTAATAATCTTTACCCCCTTAACAGTTCCTATAAGGTAATAAATAATATTATTATTAGTATAAATAAGAACTTAATATTATTCTATTATTATCTTTAACTGTTATATGCAGCATGCATGCATGGGAGCATTAATAGGTGTAGGACACCCTTTGTACGTAGAGGATAGGCATCCTTATGATGCTCTTATCCTTTAGGTAGAATCATTATTTATATATTATTATACTTTTTAGTCTATATATTAATAAATAATAATAATAGTTACTTATATTAATATTATATTAACGTATATTATAAGATCCGTTAATATAAATTAAAATATTAATTTATTAATTATAACGGATACTTCTTTTATAGTAATATTAAAAATATTAACTTTATATCCTTTAAAATACTGCCTTTAATTCGCTTTTAAATACCTTTAAAGAAAAATTAAAGACGGTATTATAAAGAAGATATATATATTATAGGTTTTTTAAGTATTACCGGATTTTAATATTATTATTTTAATATATTAATTAAACGCCTTATTAAAATCCGGTAACTTAATAACCGCGAAAATCCTATACTTAATTTTAAAAGGAATTACTTAAATAATCGAGAATAATTAATAATTAAATAACTTAAAAACTATATTTACCGTAAATAGATTATTTTAATTAAAATCTTTTAAAGTTATAGAACTTATTATTTCTTTTTTTAATTTAATTCTTAAAAACTGGATTTTAGATTCTTTAATATTTTAACGTAATTTACTATACTTTGAAAACGTTTTATTATCGTTATAATTATTATATAAATCGTTATTAATATTAATAAAGTTAAGTAAGTTTAAATTACGTTAATACGGTTAAAGTCCTTAAAAACTTATTACCGTAAGATTATTATTTCTATTAAATAATTTTCTACTATTATAATAGCTATTAAATTTACCTTTTATATTAACGTTAATATTATAATATTCCCTTCTGGCT
Organism: Niebla homalea; assembly: GCA_019925105.1. Classification (NCBI taxonomy): domain Eukaryota; kingdom Fungi; phylum Ascomycota; class Lecanoromycetes; order Lecanorales; family Ramalinaceae; genus Niebla; species Niebla homalea. Next base: position 706,431 of record JAHGAU010000031.1, read on the forward strand.
TTAAGTATTAAACCGGAATTTACGCTTAATAAATTTAATATATTAAATTTAAATTTATTAAACTTAAATTTATTATATTAAATAAGAAATATTTTTATTAAAGAAGTAATTTTTATTTAATTTATTAATCCGCTTAATCGGTTAAAAATAATAGGTTTTATTAAAGAGTAAATAATATAATTACGGGGTATAATTTAAGAATTAATTCCCGTTATTATATAAAGTTAATAATAATATAATCCTAAAGATAATTTATTCCTTTTTCTTAATAACGTAATATAATTAATAAAAGGCTTATAGTTAAATCGATTAATAAATTTTAATCTTAATAACGTTAAATTTTTTAACCCTTTTTATAAAAATAAGTTTTCCGATATAATTCTTATAATTAAGTATTCCGGGAAATATACCTTTTTCCGGAATATATATATTTTTATCGATTAATTAAAGGATATTATTTAAATAATAAATATATAATTACTATGGAATAACCTATAATTATACTTAAGAGGTACCGCTTTAAAGTAATATATTATAAAGTTATTAAATATTAAAAAACGATTTATTAAATATAATAACGGTTTAATTAAATAAACTTTTTAAATTATTATTAAATTTAAGTTATTCTAATAAATTAACTTAAATATTTTAGTTACCGAAAAGTATACTATAAATAATACTTTTCAGAACCGGGAGCCCCGTAAATATATATAGATTATTCTGTGGGCTATATATATATTAAATTTTAATAATATTTAAAATTAATTTACGCTTATTTACGGCGGGTTAAATTTAGAATTTTAATATGATTTATAATTATTAAATATAATTATTATTATTAATAATTACCTTAAGCTTATAAATAAATTTAAATATAGTTAATAAGTTTACGTTATTAAGTATTATATACTTTTATAAATATATCTGTAAAATTATAAAACGGGTACGTTATTTTAAAGTAATTAGAATTTTATAGAAAATTCAGAAATTAATCCTTTTTTTTTAATTATTAATATTATTCTTTTAAACGTATAAATAAAATAAAGCTTATAATATATACCTTTAAGAAAAAGGATAACGGCAATTACTTTTAAGGTTATAAAAGAAAATATTAACGTTAAGTTAAAGAAAATTAAAGCCTTTAAAAAGAAGGTCCGATTTTAAATATTAAATATACCGTATAAAATAAAGGGTTAATTAAGTTTTTATACTTAAAAATAAAGAAGAAAAGAATATATTACCCGATAAGGAGGAATTAAAAGGATTTTAAGATAACGATAACTTTATTATAAAAGAAGTATATTTTATATATTAATCCTTTATACGTTATTAATATATTAAATATATATTAAATATATATTAAAGTACTTATTATAAAATAAACTTTTTATTTATTTTAAATATAATTATTAGAAATTAAAGGGAGTAAACTTAAGTACTTTTAAGGCTTTTCCGTTAAATTAATGGATTTAATTTATTAATTATTAATATACGTAAGCTTAATAAATTAACAGTATAGATTATTAACTTTACCGTAATAAAGAATATATACTTTATAAGCTTTACCTTTAAGGTATATTAATATACTATAAGTAAAGTTTAATTTACCCTTAATTTACCCGTAATAAACTTCTATATAAATAACGGGTATCTTATTATAATTATTAATTATAATATTATATTTTCTTAAATTCTAAATTTAAATTTTAAAATCCAGAAATTACTTAAGTTAATTCCGGTTATAAACGTTAATAATTTTAAATTAATTATTAATAAATTTATAATACTTAACTTATTCTTCTTAAGGGAAAAGAATATAATATTTACCTTAAGAAAAATGGTAATTAAAATTTATTTAATATATAATTTATTTATTAATATTTTAATCGTTATTAATATTATAACTTTTAATAAAATAATAATTAATTTTAATAATTAAAAATATATAATTAATACTTATAAAAATATAAGTATTAAGGTAATTACCTTTATAAAGGAAGTAGTATAGTTATAACGTATAATTTACGTAAAATAATAAATTTAAGTCTTAGCTTATAATACGGTATAAGTATTAATTATATATTAAAAAAAAAGACTTTAAAAGAATTATTAAAGTCCTAGGATTTTATTTTTAAACCATAATTAATACCGTCTTATAATCTCGGATTCTAAGGTAACGTATTTACGTATATTATTAACTTAAAATTATCGGTTATTTAAATTAAAAACGATATTAATTAAAAAGTAAACTTATTATATAAAATAAAATTTAAGATTTTATACGATTTACCCCCGTAACCTTACTATATAATAATCTTAAGTTTATTAATATTATTCGTTATTTACGGATAAAGAACTTAAAAATTTAAGTTATAAATTTATAAAATTATTATAATAATAATATTAATTTTTATATTTTCCGCAATAGTTTTTATAACTTTTAATTATTTAAAGATTTACTTAAACCGATTATTATAAATTAATAACTATAAGGAATAAATTTTACTTAATAATTTTAAGATTTATATATATAACGGAAATACGTAAGTTTAATTAAATAATATTATTAAAAAATTCAATAATATCTTTAAAGATAATAATATTATAATTAATATTCTAAAAAATCAATATATATTTATTAATCTTTAATTTAATATAATTATTAAACTTAAGAAAATATATAATATTAAGCATAAAGATTAAGAGATTATAAATTAAGCTTTAAATAAAATATATAATAAAAATAAATTATATTAATGTATATAATTTATAGGATTTTTATATTTCACTTTTATTATTTAATATAATACTTTAAACGGACGTAAAAAATATATTATAATTAATATTTAATTATTTAATAAAATTACAATTTCCGATTTATACCCGTTATTATTATAATAGGAAATTGTTAGACTGGTCCGCCGGCTCACAGCTGGCGGGGCTAGTCAAAAGGGGTTTATAGAAGACGTAAAGTATAACTGTAGATTTAATACTTAAATTCAAAAGGTAAATTAATTCTTAAGGAACTATAAACTAACTGGATATAAGCCTATCTTAAATAACCGGTTTTAAGGGTAACTTGGACCACGGTGGTAATGACTTTAACCCCGGTTATAGTTACGTATACCCGTGCATAGAAGGCCTGAACTCCTGAAGCCTTTGGTTCCAAAAGCCACCGCTTAAACGGCTACGCCACTTGGCCATAGCCCTTAAGTGAGCCGGTGCTTGGTATGCATGGTATGCGCTAGGCGCTTGCTGAGCGCTAGGCGCTAACAGAAATAATCTTTTTAATTATAAGTTATAAATATATTATTATAATCGATATTTATAATTATTTTTATTAATTTCTTATACGTAAATTTAACCAATATAAGCTTTATATTATTTCTTATAAAAATTAAAAGGAATCTTTGGTTATATTAATAGGTTTTAAAGGTAATCTTTTATATATATAAAGATAAATAAATAATATATTACGTTTAATATAAGATTTTATATAAATATTTATAAATAATATAATTATTTTTAATTATTTATTAAAAAAGTATATTATTTATTTATGTTAAGTCTTTTAAATCCTTAAAAATAAATATATAGATTTTTTACCGATAAAATTATTTATTAATTATTTTATAATTAAGTTTTTTAATTAATAAGTTAATTTTTTAAAAAGATTAACTCGTAATAATAAAATTAAAACTATATAAAACCTTAAATTTCTTAATTCATTAAAAAACCTTAAAGTTTTCCTTAATTTATAAATTAATTACGTACCGGAATAAAGAATTATACTTAATATATTATCCTATTTTAAATACGTAAAATCTCCTTAATTATAGATTTAAGGAAAGTAAATTTAAAGTATACCGGTTTACGCCGTAAATAAAGGACTTTTTAAATTAAGTTTATATTTATTTAAAAAAAGGACCGTACTTTTAAGGATTTAAAAAACGCGTTTTTAAAACCGTTATTTCTTATATATTATAATCCTAATTAACCTTTATTTATCGATATTAATATATTAAAGGAATTAAGTATTACGGCTATAATATATTATATTAAGGATAACCCGTTACCTTATAATACCGCGGAGATTAACGATTTATTAAAAATTATATATAATAAAATATAATTAATAATATTCCTTAATAAAAACTTAAATATAACCGAGAAAAATTATTAGCTTATAAAGTTAAAGATTACGGGTATAATCTGGGTTATACGTAAAATTAAATACCTAATTAAAACGAATTATTATAAACTTAGCTATATAATCTTTACGGATTATAACGTAATTATTAGTATCTGTTAGGACGGATAACCACTCGGCCACGGGGGTAAAAGTATTTAACCTGGGCAGGTAATAGCGCTTAGGGGTAAGCCGCTATTACCATATAAGGGGTGTTAGGCCCTAAGGGCCACCCCTGCGGGGTGCGCATCAGCGCTAACATTACTCCCCCTCCTATGCACTCGTCCCCGAGTGCACAGGCTACTAAAACCACGCCTCTGGGGGGTTACCCCAGGCTGGAGGCCCTACTCGTAAGGCCCGACTTCGGTATCCAGTGAGAGCCCCTGTGGGGATCACCTACCGGGGTTAAGCCGGTCCCCGCGGGGCACCGTACTCCAGGGTGAGTCGACCCCCGCAGGGTGTCGCACTCAATAGGCTCAGAGGCCCCCGCAAGGGCATGTCCCGGGGTTGAGCCGGTCCCCCGCAAGGGTACCGCGCTCCAAGGTGAAGTCGGCCCCCGCAGGGCACCGCACTTCTGGTATCCAGTGAGAGCCCCTGTGGGGATCACCTACCGGTAGTGGTAAGAGCCCCCGCAGGGGGTGACCACTTTGGACTCAGAGGCCCCCGCAAGGGCATGTTCCGGGGTTGAGCCGGTCCCCCGCAAGGGTACCGCGCTCCAAGGTGAAGTCGGCCCCCGCAGGGCACCGCACTTCTGGTATCCAGTGAGAGCCCCTGTGGGGATCACTTACCGGTAGTGGTGAGAGCCCCCGCAGGGGGTGACCCCGCAGGCATGGCCCACTTTTCAGGTTCAGAGGCCCCCGCAAGGGCATGACCCACTTTTCCGGGTTCAGAGGCCCCGCAGGGCATGACCCACTTTTCGGGTTCAGAGGCCCCCGCAAGGGCATGACCCAGCCGGCCCTTTAGGAATAGATACCCAGCAGTGGAGGGGCACCCGGACCATTAAAGACCCGCAGTTAAGCCGGTCCCCGCAGGGCCCCGCACTCGAAAATCGCGCATTACGTTTTGCTTACGAGGCCCCTATGGGGTACTCATTACCCGCAAAGAGCTCATTGGCTTAGGCCTACTTTGAAGTTTCAGGGTTACTTATACCCTATTGGCTCGCTTTTGGCCCACGTTTCGGTAGTTTTCGGGCGTTCTGGCCCCTAACTTTATTAATTTAAGGCCGTTTTGGGCCTTACGCTAGGTAATTTCACTTACCCGGGTTCTGAAAAGTGCAGAAAAGGCTTTACCCCAGCTGCGTCTTCCGCGAATCGAACCGCCACCTGCCCCTATGTATTCACTCCGGGGGGTATACAGCCCCTGAAGTACGCTATTACAATGTTAGGACGGATAACCACTCGGCCACGGGGGTAAAAGTATTTAACCTGGGCAGGTAATAGCGCTTAGGGGTAAGCCGCTATTACCATATAAGGGGTATTAGGCCCTAAGGGCCACCCCTGCGGGGTGCGCATCAGCGCTAACAGTATCTCTAAATAAATAAATTTAAAAACCTCTATAATTAATAAACTTAACCTTTATTTAATTCGTACGTTATAATATTTATCGATATTCAATATTTTATTACGCTATAAGTCGGGTTCGGCGAATACTATTCCTGATATATTCTTATAATTAATTAATAATACGTAAACTTTATTTATAAAAATCGGAATTCTTAATAACGTAAATAATAATAAATTAACTGCTTTCTATTATATTTATATCTTAAATAAATTTAAAGAGTAAATTAAAGAAAAGTATATAAAAAATAAAATATAAATAAAATTATAGAAAATCTTAATAATTAAGGAAAAGTTAAATCTATAAAATATAAAAACTAAATTACGTTTTATATTAAAAAATAACCTTATTTATAACCTAAAATCCGTTAATTATTTATTACGATTATATATATTTAATAAACTTAAAAGGGTTATTTTTTAATAAGTATATAATAATTTATTATATAATAACTTTCCGAGCGACGTCAATCAGCCTGGGACAGAAGATGAGTACGATGGAGCCTACGATGACAGGGATTCCCCAGGGGTCACCTATCTCCCCAGTCTTGTTCCTGTTCTTTAACGGCCCGCTTATCGAAGACTTAATAAAGCTGAAACAGAAAGTTTAAGTAAAGGGCTTTATTAACGATATTTACCTCTTAATTTATAATACGTTTATTCGTACGAATTATTTAAAGCTAAAATAGGCTTATAAAGTCTACTTATAATAAATAAAGATATATAAGGCCCAATTTGTCCCGTATAAGTATAAGTTTATTTATATAATAAGGAGCCCGAAGCTATACGATATAATAACTATAATAAACTTGGGTAATATAACGGTAAAACCGGAAGCCAGTATTAAGGTATTTAACCTATAAGTCGATAAGAAACTAGACTAAAAGGATTATATAAAAAAGGTTTAAAAGAAGATAATTTCATAGAAGAAAAACCTTATTTATTTTATAACGTTAACGTAAAAAGTTACCTTATAGAAAACTAGAACTATTTATTAAGTAGTTATAAAGCTTACGATAACGTACGTAACGGCTATTTAATACGTACCCGAAGGTACGCTTAAATATAAAAAAGAGCCCGTTTAATAATTATAGAAGGTTTAAAACCGATGCTTAAAAGTAATAAATAAAGTATATAAAGTGACTCCCGTTCCGGTATTAGAATCCAAAGTCTTTATACTATTAATAAAGCTGGCCCTAAATTAAATAATTGCTTAAACGAAGCTTAAAAAAAATACGAACTTAATTACATTAATAAAAAACGAACGTATTCACTAGAACTATAAAAGGCCTTAAATAAAAAAGCATAAAGAAACGGTATTTACTTTTTTTACGGAAGTTAAATTAAAGTAAATTAAAAAAAAGGTTAACCTAACTTACGTTTAAAAAGTTAATATAAGAATATATAAACTTTTACTTAAAGTAAAAGTAACGGAGGAAAAAAAGGCTATAAGGGCGAAGTTAACGGCGATTATCTTATAAACTATAAAAAGGTAAATAAAGCGTTAATATAGATATAAAGAATTAATCCCTTAAGGACAATAATACCCGGCGCTAGATAACAACGAGGTTATTAATAAGTATTTCCGGCGTTATAAAATTATAAAGAAAGGCGATAATATGCTAATAATTTAACTCCGGATAAATAAGAACGGCTTAATTTATTTTTTCTTTATTATATACGTTAATAATCGGATTAACGTTAATTACGAATATAAGTAATAAAAGTAAAACGCCGTATACGTATTAATCTCCTATTTATTATTTAAGGAGCTTAAACCGGGATTAATTAAAAGGATAAAGACTAATAACTATCGTTAAATACTTATTAATAAAAAGGGTATTAAGGCGGCCGCCAGATTTATAATAACTACGGGCTTATTATTATAGTTCGGCTTAATTAAGGAAATAAAAAAAGTGGTTAAAAACTTAATTAAGAAACCTCGCCGCTGATTTAAGGGTAAAAAATAATGGCAGGAAAACTATACTTAATAAAAGGCTAAAAAGGCTATAAATACTAGGGCGGCGTAAAAAGTAATATTATATTGGTCGGTAAAGTTATATAAATAAAATAATAATAATATACGTATCGGTAAGGATATTTAATAGTATAATTAAAATTCTAAAATTTTAACATTAAATAAACCCGTAAAGTAACGGAAGAGCAATAAATTTAAAAATAACCCTTAAGTAAATTCAGTTATAATATTATAGGTTTTCTTAAAAAAAACGTATAAATAAATTCTTATTTTTTAAACGGCCGTAAATGTTCTTAACCCTTAAGATGTAAGTAAAGGCTAAGTAAACACCGGTTTTTATTCTTAACGTTATGGATATCGGGTTTTTTACGGTTATTAATAAGGTTAAATAACCGAGTATTAAGGAACGCCGGAATTAGCTTAACTAGATCCGTAGTATGAATCAATCAATCAATCAATTAATAATAACTTTAACCGATCCTATAATAAATTAATAAACTTAATATATTTACTCGGATTAAGTAAGTAATTACGGAAATATATTACGTATTACTTTAAGTATAATTTAGTTTAAATTAAAAGGTATATATTTTATGGATTATTTTAATTAATTTTAAGCCCGTTAATTATCTTTTATATAATTTCTATAAACTTTATTATTATTTTATTAAATTAATATAATTATAATATATTCTTTACCGTTACCGATAAGTTCTTTAAATAAGTATTTTTACTCCTTAATAATATTAAATTTAAAATTAATAATTAAGTAAAATTATTATTAATTAAATTATTAAAATAAGGATAAGGAATTCCCTTTAATATTATATTAAATAAAAATCGTAAATTTATTTTTATATTTTAAAAATCTATATTTAAAGAAATAGATACTTGTATTCTTACGTTTAACGTATATTATCCTTAAATTAATAATTAATTAAAACGGATTAATTAAACGGTTAAGATTATATTACGTTATTTTATAATTATATATCCGGATTATAACTAAATAAATATTATTTTATATATTTAAAGCATTTTAAATAATTTAAAATTAACGTTAATTAAATTTACTTTAACTAAAATTTATTATAATATAAATATCCGTAATCCCTTAAACCTTTAAATAACCTTTTTAATTCCTAAGTATAATATATTTTAATTATAAAACCGTAGAAAAACATAAGACTTATTAAAATTTACGTAAATAATAATTAAGTTCCGGTATAATTAAAATTATAAATTAATTTGATTTAATATTAACGATTTAATTTATTTAATATTATATTATAAGTATAATATCTTCGGTATTGAAAATTATAAACTATATTAATAATACGTTAAACCTTTCTTTATTATTAAGAAAATTAATTATTTTATATATAAGTTTAAATTACCCGTTAATATAAAAATAATACCGGATATTTTAATTAATATACTTAAGTTAATTGTTAGACTGACTCCGCTGGCGGCACGCCGGCGGGACTAGTAAAGGTAGGTATAGAAGACGTGGCGTTACAGTTTGGATACTTAAGTATTACTTTAATAAGTAGATTAATAATAAGATTAATTCTTAAAGAACTTAGAAAGAATTAAGGTATAGCCTTTACTTAAGGTAAAGGTAATAATTATTTTGCTTTACGCTTATTAAGCTATGGTTTATAAATAACGTATATTAAGGCCGTTATTAAAGCCCTTTATTAAGGCTTAACGGCCTACCTTAACGCAGCAATATAACGTACCACTATAACGCCAGCGTAGAGATAACGTTAACTATTAATAATTATCTCCCCCTTTATACGCTGATCTCTAGGGCATAGAAAGATATATCCAAGAAGCTGGCGTAGAGCCGGCTAAGTATAAGGCTTATTAAAAACCTATCACCAAACCCAGTAGGAAAAGGGTGAAGGGAAAAGAGTCCTGCATACGCGAGTATAATAGTGTCCGTCTAATAGTGATATAATAGGGGCACCTTGCGCTAACGAGTAGCTGGCGCGACCTATAAAGCTTATCAAAAACCCTTTTATAAAACCCAATGGGAAAAGGTAAGTAAGAAAAGAGTCTTTACGGTATTAATTAATAATTGTTTAAGGCTTTACTATTAATTTATTACGCCGTAATAAAGGTAGGCGTTATCGTAAAAACGGCGTATAATTATAATAAGGCTTTTATTTTATTTTAAACTTCTTCTCTTTTTTCCTTAATAATCTTAATCGCTTTTATAAATATAATATATTAAGGGTTTATATAAGTATTTATAAGTTAATACGTATATAATTATATACTTTCGTTATTTATATTATTATTATAATAAATAATATTAACGTTATATAAACGTTTTATTTACGTTAATAATCCGCTTATTTTATTTATTAATATTATATATAAGTTAACCGATTTTAAGTAACATAATTTATATTAACGCCTTATTAACGTAAATATAAATATAATATTAATAATAAGTATAATAACGCCTTATTTTACTTATTTTTTATAGGGTAAGTTACGCTACGTATATAGCCCGTTATCTTACTCGCGGTATTACCGTAAATAATACCCTTCCCGTTACCTTCCCGTAAATATTTTTAACGCTATTAAACCGCCGTTATTTTAACGTATATATAGTTCCCGGACTGGTTATAGTCCCGGGTAATTTAATAAATATATAAGTATTTTTCAATTAATACGTAATCTATTAAAACGTAAGTTTAATACGTACGGAAGCGTAATGAAATCCTTTGGGATTTTAAAGTTTTCTAATTAAATATTAATTAAACGTTAATTACCGTTAATTAAGCGGAGTATACGTTTTATTAAGTTACCCTTAAAATTAAAGGGGAGGTATTAATCCTTTAAATTAAGAAAGAAACATTCGCCGCCCATATTAAGGCGGCGGAATTAAAGGTTATCCGGCTTAAAGAATAGGTAAATAAATTATAATTTAATAATAAAACGATAACGTTAACGTTTAATAGTTAAATTAGCTTAATATAAAGGGTCCGGGCCCTTTATAAAAGTTAACTCCGTTAAGGAGTTATTCCTTATTTCCCGACCCTATATCCGGGGTAAAGAGAGTAAACCTTAAGCTTATAATATCCGGTAACCTAAGAAATAAAAAGGAGGAAAGAAATACAGGTTTTAGTTTATTTAAAGAAAAGGAAAAGAAGGTTATACCTTCTTTAGCGGCGCCGTCGGGAGGGTTAATTTTAACTTTTAAAAGTAATACCCCAGAATCGAATTAAAGAGCCCCTCCGGTAAATAATATTAAAAAGAAACCTTTAATTAAAGCGGAAAAAAAAAAAAAAAAAAAAAAAAAAAAAAAAAAGGAGGATAAGGAAGGTATAACGTTTTTATACTTATCCTTAACCTTATTAACCTATTTATAAAAAAAGAAAACCCGTATTAACGCGGAGTTATAAATTATTCTTTTATTTTTATACGTTAATATTACTGGAGTTTAACGTTAAGCGTTAAAGTTAATAACGTTAAGCGTTAAATATTTATAATCTATATATTATTAAAAAATAATAAAACGGACAATACTATAAGTTACCGTTACGTTAGCGTAAATTTAATAAATATATTTATTAATCTTTTATTATTTTAAATAATTTCGTTTTTTTAACTTTATTTACTTAATATTTCCTTAATAACGCGTTAAGCGCTTATAATTTAACGCTTATGCTTTTTCGCTTTTTTTAATATTATCGCGGTTATTATTAAAGTTATTTTTATTAAATATAATATTATAATAAAAATAATCGCTTTTATAACGCCGGCTTATTTATACGCGTAATATTTGTAATAGGTAAAATTATTAATTAAAGCTTAAACTCTAATAATTTTACGGGAGGATAACGTATAAAAGCTAAATAATTATAATATTAATTATATATATAGTTATTAACCATATATATAACTTCCGCCGTCGTAATATTATAATTTTATTTACGTTTCCTTTTACTCCGTATTATTTTATTATATTATTCTTATAATTCTTAGGAATATTTTAAGTCCGTTTCCGGTACTTATTAATTATATTTAAAGCCTTAATTAATTTATTTAATTTAATATTAAACGCCCTTTTTACTTTTAACCTTATTAATAATTTCTTTAATTATTTAGTCCTTTTTATTATTAATTAATTTAAATATTTATATTATAACCTCCGTTATTTAATCGTTAACGTAAATATAATAAGGCTTTAAAAGAGAAATATAAATAATAAAGTAAATTTAATAAATAATAAGGAGAAATAAACGGTACGCTTACATTTTAATTTTATTATTAATTTTAAAGGGTCTTATAAATTAGGGCGTAAGCTTTTTACTTAATTACTTTAACTTAAGGTTTTTAATATTTAATATTATTAAATTACCGATATTATATAACTTTAACTTATATTTCTTATTATACGTTTTTTAAGTTAATTTAATAATATAGCGTTATTAATCCGTTAATATTAATCGTATTTTATATAATATTTTAACCTTATTTTTTACTATAAATATCTTTTTTTTATAAGTTTATTTTTAGGTTTAAAATAAATGTTTAAGTTATAATTATATATAATTATAAAAAGGCTATAATTTAAAGTTAAGTATTCTGAGTTTATATAAATAAATTTAATTAAAGGGAATAACTTTATTTAATTTATTTATTCGGAATTAATAAAGGTCCTTAAATATTATTTAAAATTTTAATTTTAACGTTTTATTTAATTATCTATTTATGGATAAAAAGCGGTACTTAACTTATATTTTATCTTTACGTAATAATATATTAAACCTTAAAATTTATTAATAAATAAAGACCCTTAATTAATTACGATTTTAGTTAGTATATTATAATATAATACGATTTCTTTAAAAAAAAGGTCCGTTAACGTAACAATATTAATTTATTTTATAATAAAGAGGTATTTATATATTTTTATATATTTATTTATAATTATTAAAATTAAATTATAAACGTTACCTTTAACCTTACTTATAAGTAAGCCGGTAATAAAGTCTATATTAAGTTCTTTCTAGGGTATAACCGGTTAAAGGAATAAAGTAAGCTTATTATAAGGATAATAATACGGTACCTTAATCCTTTAATAAGTATTATATATTTTAATATAATTATTAATTTAAGCCTTTAAGTTATCTTAATAATATTTACGGGTTAAGAGCTTATAAGTCTTTTTAGCTTTAAAATAACTTATTAACGGGTTATTATAATATTTATTAATTAACTTTTTTCTAATCGCTTTATCCCGGGGGATATATATATAGCCCTTATAGGTAATAAGGTTATTAGGATTAAGTTTTTAAGTATTATTACGATTTTAATAAAAATATATTAACGTTACGTTATCGTCTTTAATCTTATATATAAACGTATCGTTAACCTATAGATCCTTAATAAATAACTTAATCGGTTTAAATTCTTTATAAAACTTTTTAAATAATTATTAAATTTCTTTTCGCGGGATAATAATTTAAATATTTTTTAAAGTAAGTAATAACTAATAATTAATAGTTATTATCCGCCGGCGTTTTATTAAATTATCGAATTAAAGTATAAACTTATTCTATAAAGTAAATAATAAGGTAATATTAAAAGGTAAGATTCCTTTATAGTTTAAACGTCTTAATAAAGGATTAATAAGGTTTATTTTACCTTAATAATAAAATACTTTAAAGTTATAATTAATAAATTTTAAGGCTTATTTAACTTAATACGGACTTAATACCGGTTACTTTATAAACCCTTAAAGGTTATTATAATCCGTCTATACTTAAATAGCTTTAAGATTCCTTTTTAAATAATACCGTTATTATTTAAACGTTATAATAATAATAAGGAGCTTTTAATTATATGTCTTATAATTTTATTCGGTAAAAATTATTTTTCTAGATTAATATATAATTAAATATTAATAGCCCTCCTTAAATTATTAAAATAAGATACTTATAATAATAAAGTTAAATATATCGGTTTCTATTTATACCCCCCGTTTTAAGTTAAAATAACGGAGTAATAACGCGTTAATAAATATCTTACGGAACCGGCGGAATACCGTATTAACCGTATTATTTTATTTTAACGGGTTAACTTTCTTCCTTTCCTTATTACTTTTAAATAGATTAATTAAGGGCTTAATTATCCTTAAATATTCATGAATAAAACGATAATAAAAATTTATAAAGCCTAAAAAAACTTATACTTCCCGGTAAGTTTTTAGGGTAGGTTAATTCTTAATAATTTAAATACGCTCTTAATTTATCTAAATTCCTTTAATAAAAATAATAAACCTTAAGAATTCCACTTAAGTAATATTAAATTAATACTTCTTAAAATTAACGTAAAGTTAAAATTAACGAAATTACTTAAAAACCTATTAAATATAATATTAATAATCCGCCGGATTCTTATTAAATATTAAAATATTATTTAAATAGATTATATAAATTATATTAATAAAGTTAATAAGGGTACGGTTAATATAAGCTTAAAAAATTATTAAAACATTAATTAATTTAAACGGTATAATAAAATACTTAAAATAACTATAACGTATACGGAACGCCGTCTTTTACTTATTGCCGGACTTAATCCGTAACCGGTAATAAGTATCCTTAAGGTTTAACTTAATAAACCGTTTAAAACTATTTAACCGGTTAAAAATCTTAATAATTAAGGATAATAAATATTAATTTTTAATTATAATCGTATTTAACTTACGGTAATCAATATAAAGATAAAAGCCGTTATTTTTCTTAAGTATAAAAAGGATCGGAACGTTTACGGGCGATATTAAGTAATAAATCCAACCCCGGGTTATAATATTTTTTAAATACCACCGGAGCTCCGTTAACTTTACCCGAGATAAATTATATAAAGGATTATATAATAATTCTTTATTATTTAAGTTAATAGCGTAATCCCTTTATTTTAATTTAAATAAAATATTAACTATATCCTTAAAGAAAATATTTATATATTTACTTAATTCCCTTAAGACGTTCCGGTTAATAAAATCTTTTATAGTATTTATACGCGTTAAATTACTTTAAGGGATTCATAATACTTTTAAGCGCTTTATTATTATATTAACGTAAATAATTATAAAGACTTTATTAATCTCCGTTAAACTTTAATTAAAGTTATAAATATTATTAATTTATAACTTATAAGAATTAACCTTAAAGTATTATTTATCCGCCGCCGGATCGATTATTATTTATAAAACGTATAAAGTTAATAAATTAAGGATTATATTTAAACCTTTTTAATTAATAACGTAAAAAGTATTTTATATTACTCTTATTACCCTTAATTATTAATTAGATAATATTATAATTAATAAACGTTATAATAAAAGATTTATTTATTATTAAGAAAAGCCATTTATAATAAGATAACGGAGGTTAATTATAAGTCCTATTAAACCGTATATATTTATAAAATTAAATTTATTTAAGCTTTAATATTAATTAATATACTTAATAAATAAAGATTATCTTAAAAACTTATTTAACCCTTAATAATAAAAGCCGGATATACCTTTAATTATCTCTTTATTAACTCCGATTTTAAAACGCCGTTAAAACTTTATCGTTTTTTAATATATTATTTTTTTTATAAGATTTTATGTTTACTATTAAAACCTTATTTTATAAAACGGTAAAACAATCGGATATATAATGGCTTTTTCCGTGGTATATATAATACTTAACGTTCTTATTTACTTTAAAGGTAATATCGGAGTTTTCAGGTATAGTTTTATGCTTTTAACCGCGAGAATTATTTTTAATAAAGGTATATACCGACTTTAAGCCATTAAAATTAGGTTTAAATACCTTATTTTTAAAGGATTTACCCTTATTAACTTTCTAATTATTATTAATGGTACGCTTTAAGTTATTTTTTTATATAATCGCCGCCGTTATAATATCGTCCCGGGTTTTTAATACTTTATTAATTATAAGGATTTTAATTTTAAGCTTTAATAAAAGCTTTATAAAGAATATATAAATATAAAACTTATTTAATAATAATAATAAGTTTTCTTTTATAATCTTTAAAGTATTACGGAATTACGTTATTTTTTAATTAAAGTATTATTTAATATCCTTAAAACGCTTATAATAAGAGAGTTAATAATTTTCCGGATTAATTATTAGGTTTAAGAACTTATTTTTAAGCTTTTAATAACTTATTTTATTAATTTCCTCGTCCGGTAAATTAAAGATTTTATAAAAAATAAACCTTAAATAAAAAATTACCTTTTTCCTTTCAATAAGGAAGTACTTAAGATAAAGTATAAATTATTTCTTTAAATTAATAAATTATATTTAATATTTATCCTTAAACTTATTTTAATATAACTTAAGTTTTTCCGGATAAAAAAACTTATTTTCACAGAATAAAATAAAAGTTACCGGCGGTACGCCGTTAATATAAAGGTTTATAATAAAGTTAACGTAAAAGAAAGTCCCGGAACGTAAACTTTTATATTACGCGTTAACGCGGTTAAATATATATTCTTAATAAATACGGTTTTTAACTTTAAGCCGGTTAACTTTAAATTATAGTTCTAAAAGTTAAGCTTATTAAGTTATAATATTATAACGGTATTCTGCCGTTATAATTTATTTAACTATAATAAAAAGTTTTTAATTAAAAAGTAAATATCGTTTTTTTATTTTAAGGTTTATTAAGTTAATTAAGTATTTATTATAACGGTAACGTTAAGCCTTTTCCTTAATAGGGAAGAAGAATTAAAATATTAAATTAACTCCGTTAACGGTACGCCGGCGGGACTAATAAAAATAAGTATAAAAAACGTAACGTTATAGTTTAAATACTTAAGTATTACTTTAATAAGTAAATTAATAATAAGATTAATTCTTAAAAAACTTAAAAAGAATTAAAACATAATTTTTACTTAAGGTAAAGGTAATAACTACCCCGCTTTACGCCTATTGAGCTACGGCTTATAAATAACGTATATTAAGGCCGTTATCAAGGCCCTTTACCAAAGCCTAACGGCCTACCTTAGCGCAGCAGTATGGCGCATTACTATGGCGCCGGCGCAGAGATGGCGCTAGCTATTAACATTAATTAATAATTTAATAAAAGATTTATTCAATAAATAATTAAACCGTAACGCGCCGTTTACTTTTAAAGTTAATTCCGAGAATAAAAAAGAATATATTATTAAAAGAATCATTTATAAAGAAAGAAATAATAAATATTTAATTAAATAAATTACTTAAAATATAAAATATAATAATAAGCTTTTATTATTAAAGTTATACTTAAATTTATTATATAAATTTTATACTATATATTCCGAATTCAATAATATTATTATTATTTATAATAATAAATTTACTTTATCGTAATTACTAACGCTTACCGAAGTAATAACCTTATTATCTACCGGTACTCTTTATATACTTTATCTTAAGCGTAATCGCGGCCGCCCCCGTAAAATTGGGTAAGATTTTAATATAAAAGTATAGGATATAGGCAGTATAACGTATTATTGGGCATTGGTATTTATATTGGTATATTAAGGTAAACGTTACTATAAATAATAGCCTTTTTTCTTTTAATAATATTTATTATATGCAGTATATATATATAGGAGCATTGATAAATATAGGATACTCTTTATACGTAGAGGACAGGCATCCTTATAATACTCCCATCCTTTAGGTAGAATCATCATTCATATATTATCACACTTTTTGGTCCATACACCAACATTAACTTAATATTATTTAATAAGGTTATTATAGATATAAATATTGATTTAATATTATCTTTAAAAAACCAAAAATGACCGTTCTTTAATATATATATTACCGTTTTATTACTACTATATAATTAATTATACTCTGAATTAAAATATATACCCTTTTTTAATAAGAAATTATTATTAACGATATTAATATAAAATCCTAAGACATAAAAAATATTTTTTAGCTTTATAATATTTCTACCTTTTAAAGTAAAAATATAAATATTAATTTATTTATACGTAATAACGGGTAAACGTTTTATCCTTAAGAATATAGTTATATTATTAATATATTCCTTTTCTTAATTAAAATTTTTTTTATTATTTTATTATAAATATAATTTAATAAATAGTAATTAAATAATTATAACGATTTAAAACTTATATTAATAATAAATAAGGAAAAACTTAATATTAAGAGAATTATAAAAACCCTTATTTTTAATTAAGGTAACGGTAACGCTACCCTTATTAATAATAATAAAGTTCTCTCCTTCTTATAACCTTATCTTACCTTTAAGGCTTTATTGACCTTTCTTTTAAGTATGGTATTTTTCAGCTTTTTTTTTACCTTCCTTTTAATAACTGGATTAAGCCTGAAATTTACTGGCCTTCTAACTTAATCGTCCTTAAGGTAATTATATTAACCTTAATAGTATTTTAAGCCGTAAAAACATTTAGGATTTTCCTTTTACTTTCCTCTTAATATAAATCCTTTTAATTTAAATTTTTCTTTAACTTTTATATTAAAAGTTAAGTATAAGGCCGTTAAGGAATTAACGTTTTTTAACCTTATATATTATTTAAATAATTTTATTACTTTAAATAAGAAAGCCTTATTATCGTTAATAATTCGAAATTAATATTTATAGAGTTGTCAGGGAAAAAGACGAAGTGCAGGTATTGAGGGTGGAGTGGTAACTACCTGGATTGCAACTATGAACGGTATTGCTAGTTATGTGGGTGCGCGCCAAGCATACATAGCCCTAAGCCCTTGCGCTATGCCTATATTGGTATCTGTACTGCTTGCACGTAATAAGAGTATTATTAATATAGGTATATACTTTTTAATTATTATAAAAAAGTCAGAAAATATTATCCTTACATTAATAATTTTTTTAAAAGTAAGTTTTTTTCTTAAAATATAAATTTAATTCTATTTATCTAATTATACCTTAATATTTTATTAACTTATTAATTTTACTTTTACTTTTAAATATTTTTATTAAATATTTAATACCCTTACCGTATTAATAAATATAAGCTTTTTTTTAAGATTCTTAATATATCCTATAAATAAGGTTCGACCTTTTAAAAGTAAATAGTATTTAAGGTAATAACTATATTATAAATATAGTTTATAATCTTATTAAAGGATTCGTATTATTCCTTTTATTTAAACTTTTATCTTTAACATTATTTTTCCGTAAATTTAAAATCTTATATTTTATTTACCTTTTCTTTTAATATTATATTTAAAAAAATAATAAATTCTGGATTTATTAATCTTATAAATAAAATAGGCTTCGCTTTAAGGTTTAAATTCATTTAATTTAAAATTATATATTTAATTACTTTATTTTGGATAATAAAAATCTATTAATTTAATCCTTTATTATTATAAATTTAACGTTTATTTTACTTATTTTAACGGTTAATAAAGTTTAATAAAGGATTTTTAAAAAGGAATCCTATTTTTTATAGTATAAGTTTAATTTTTATCTTATTACCGGTACTTATAAATACCTTTTATAAAGGCTTTTTTAATATAAATAAAACTCAATTACGGTAAATATTACGGCTTAATTATTTAATTAAATAATTAAATGAATATAGTATACGTTATAAAGGTATATATAGCCGGACTTATAACTATAAAATATATAATAAATAAATAAATATATAATATATATATATTCTATATAATTTATATAATAATTTATTTATAAAAATGAAAGGTACTTATAGATAAATAATTAAACGTTCTGGGATATACGGCTAGGTAATAGTATCTATACGTATTATAAGGATGTTTTGGTATTGCCTGCATAACTGCTCCATAACACTCCTTGCCCGCACTCCATGCCCGCAACACACCGGCTGACATTGTATTTTTGGTAAAAGTGCTGTAGGTGGTGCATTTTGGCGATAAGATGAGCTGACACGCCGAATGACGTGCTAGCAGGTAATAAGAGGTTAAAATAAGGTCAGAAATTGCTTAGATGATAGACGTTTCTCAAAGTGTTTTCTATAAACGAAACTCAGATATGTCATGCGAAATGACCTCGACGCGCATAGAAAGTAACAGGCGCGATATTGCCATCATTGCATTTTCACTAGGGTAACTATATAGAGGTAATCTTGGGTGATATGAAACTTGCCGACAAGCATCCACATGTGTCTGGCTGTTTGACAGTCACATCTCGCGCTAGACCTGCGAGTCTTAGGAGGACAAAATGGGACCCATGTTCGGCGTAGCAGAAGTGTTGGGTATTATCTTCGGCGGCCTCATGTTTGAATTGGAGCAAGGACTGGGCGTATGTTTCGAGTGGAGATTCCACCCCTTCAGGCTCGAAGTAGATATGCGCTTGGTAATTCCCCGTTCCGTGTCTTGCTGGAGCGATGACCGTTTTGAATGGCCCAGTACTCTCTAGTTGGTGTCGCGAGAAGGTAGCAGCACTGTTGATGTATCAATGCAGCCAACTTAATGTCCGGAGTGCTGACGACTAGGGAGCATGGATGGAGAGAATGCAGCTTTGGAGGACATGGAGATGATTTAAGTGAGTTGCTCCCTCAAGATCGGGAGTATAAAGAGCGCTCCATCAGGAGAGAGACGAACATTCGACAGGTCGAAATCGATTTCGAGACCTGTGCTGATTTCACATCAAAATGTCTGCTGGCGAGCGTTTTGCTGAGTGTTAGGGAATTATAGGGTCATCTGCACGACAACTCTCCCTGAGTCCATTACCGACCACCAGATGACGTTCAGGTATAATTCCAAGCAACGTTCCAGTCCTGCAGCTGACGCTTTCGATTCCCTGACGCACACTATTAGACCTTCCTTCCCTTAATCTCCTGTCTAGTCTTTAGTCGCCCAGTAATGAAATCGTGCCAAGGACCACGCGATTCGTCCATTACATATGGAGGTGTTCTGCGTTGCCAGTCATAGTGCTGCGCCCACTCCGTCCTGTATCTGCCAAGGTTGTAGAAATTGTAGCACCAAGCAGCGCGGACGAGATGTTTCCAGCAAAGTTTAACGACCTCCTTCGCTGGCATGTTGGAATGTGTGGTGGGGTTGAGGGTGTTGCAAGGGACTGTGTGATTGATGAGATAGGTGTGGGAGAGGTGTGATGAATAGTCAATGAACAGGCTGTTCTGTGAACTTAGTGCGTCTTTGATTTGACTCATAACGTATCAAATATTGTTTGTGGTTACTATTTAGCATGCTTAAGAAGCTTGCAAATGCTTGGCAAAAAAAATCAAATCAACCTCCTTAGGTAGCTTAAATAGAACTCCATTAATATCGCTTAAATTATATTATAAATAAAGATATAATTAATTTAAGTATAGAATTATAATCCTATATTTAAAAAACTGATAAAAACATAAAAAAATATGGTTTATTAATTATAGTTAAAATTAAAAAATTTAAGGAAAGCGGAATTAATCCGTTTTTAAGATTTTAAATTATTAAATCGGAGTTTTAAAGTATTATTTTATAATAAATAGATATTATTAAATCTTTTATAAAGTTGGGTTTAACTTTTCTATATATATATAGTTTATCTTATGCTTAAAATTGAATTTAATATAGTATTAATAACATTATATATAAGCTACCTACGTGGGTTGATTTTTTTTATGCCAAGCATTTGCAAGCTTCTCAAGCATGCTAAATAGGGAAATAAGAGCTCGTTGACTTTCAAAGTGCGCTGCCTTAAAGGTTATTGGAGACGCCAAATTGCTCGGAGCCCAAAGCAGACCCAGCATTGCGTTTAACGCCTCTCGAGTTCGATTTTCTAGGTTGCACATGTAAGTCTTATTGGATACCGCGTAGGCTTGGGAATGGCAATAAGCAGAATGTATGGATCCATTGTAGTTAAAAACAAAGCTTGATTTTTAGAATGTTCTCTAGAAGATCTGACTTCTACGGGACAATTAACCTGCCTTGGTAGGCTTTGATTGTGATGTAATATGTGAAACATATATTATTTCAATTATCTTGGCGTATGTAAGAAGGGCAAATCTATCGTCGAATCCAAAATATGTGGCCGCGGGCACTAAAATACGGACCATATACCCAAGTGGGATACATGCCCACCAACGCTAGCAGACATTTTTTGGGATTTATGGATTACATTGTTCCTTAGGGTTTATAATATAGCTTATATACGTAATTGACCGTACTATAAGTGTCAGGGTACTGATATAAGGTAGGTTAAGTAATGAATAAATAATAGCTATAAAGGTTACCTATAATATAAGTGGTATATATAAATAAAGTATATACGCTAAGACCCCCCGGGAGCTAGTCCTTATAAGGTAAGTAGGCCCAGCATAGGAAGAAGGCCATTTAAAATTATAATATAATCCCCCTTTTAATAACGGCGAGCTTTTATAAGTTTAATTATTCTATTTATTATCTCCGGGGTTAAATATACCATAAATCTGGCGATAACAATAGTGGCTTATATAAGGGCAGAGTAAATAGTATATTGAAAAAATCGCATTTATACCGGTGGAGAAATAAAATAACCGAGAAAAAATCGACGGGAACTAAGTCGATTAACATATTCTCCGATAAATAGCCAGGTCGTATAGTTTTTGTTAAAAAGTGGTTTAATATAGCGTAAGTAGTTATTACCGTTATTGCTATACTTTTTTTATTAAAGAGTTAAACACTGATAAGATCTTCGTTTGCAGGTATGGCGGACAGCCAAAACAGGCTTTAAGGGTAGGACATAATATATATACGTATAGGATATACCTTACATAGCCGTTTATCCTTCAGGACAGAGGATCCTTCACCATATATACCATATACCTATTACTCAGAACGTGCAGTTCTTATTAAATACCCTTAAAATAAACTTATTTATTAACGGGCTTTCTGTTAGAGCCATGAACCCTTTGCGGTTCACCAGCTCCATAAACCCTTTGCGGTTTATTATATCTGTGTTAGCAGCTAGCGCCATCTCTGCGCCGGCGCTATAATAATACGTTATACTGCTGTGTTAAGGTAGGCCGTTAAGCTTTAATAAAGGGCCTTGGTAACGGCTTTGGTATACGTTATTTATAAGCCGTAGCTTAATAAACGTAAAGTAAGATAATTATTACCTTTATTTTAAGTAAAAATTATACCTTTTCTTTCTGAATTCTTTAAGAATTAATCCTATTACTAATTTATTTATTAAAGTAATATTTAAGTATTTAAATTATAACGTTATATCTTTTATATTTATCTTTATTAATCCCATTAATATACCGTTAACGGATTTAATTTAATATTTTAATTCTTCTTCCTTATTAAGGAAAAGGCCCGACGTTACCATTATAATAAATATTCAATTAACTTAATAAACCTTAAAATAAAAAGGTAATATTTACCCTTTAATTAAAAACTTTTTTATTATAATTCAATAAATCAAAACGGCGGAGTATTATTATAATATTATAGCTTAATAAGTTTAACTTTTAAAATTATAATTTAAAGTTAACCGGCTTAGGGTTAAAAATATATTTATTAAAAGTATATATTTAACTATATTAATATATAATATAAAAGTTTATATTTTAAAATTTTCCTTTATGTTAATTTTATTATTAAGCTTTATATCGATAACGTACCGCCGGTAACTTTTATTTTACCTTATAAAAATTAGTTTTTTTATTTAGAAAAACTTAAGTTATATTAAAATAAGTTTAAGGGTAAATATTAAATATAATTTATTAATTTAAAAAAATAATCTATACTTTATCTTAAGTATTTTTTTATTAAAAGAAAAAAAGGTAATTTTTTATTTAAGGTTTATTTCTTATAAAATCTTTAATTTACCGGATAAGGGAACTAATAGAATTAGTTATTAAAAACTTAAAAATAAACTTTTAAACTTAATATTATTATTATTAGATAAATTTTGTATTTATACATTTTTTTTATAAAGCTTTTACCGGAGCTTAAAATTAAAATCTTTATAATTAATAAAATATTAAGAATTTAAAATAATATTATTATAATAACGATTATATAAAAGAATAATTTAAAATATATTATTAATAATAAATTAAAAAATTAATAAGGATAAATTCTTTAAAAATAAGGTATTTAAATTTAATTTTAATAGCTTAAAGTTAACGCGTATTTTCATTAAAAATAATTTTTATAATTAAAAATATAAAGTTATATTTAAAAATTCCGATACCTGTTAACAGCTAGCGCCATCTCTGCGCCGGCGCCATAGTAATACGCCATACTGCTGCGCTAAGGTAGGCCGTTAAGCCTTAATAAAGGGCCTTGGCAACGGCCTTAATATGCGTCATTTATGAGCCGTAGCTTAATAGGCGTAAAGCGGGGTAATTATTACCTTTACCTTAAGTAAAGGCTATGCCCCAGTTCTTTCTAAGTTCCTTAAGAATTAATCTTACTATTAATTTACTTGTTAAATTTACTTGTTAAAGTAATACTTAAGTATCCAGACCGTAAATTTACGTCTTCTACACCTACCTTTACTAGTCCCGCGGGCGGCACGCCGGCGGAGTCAGTCTAACAATATTATTATTATTTAAGCTATACGTATACGTATCGTTTTGGACCCCAGGGGTCCCCTTATTCGTCGCCATTTCGATAAATTATTTCTATATATCAGCGTTATATTTTATTAATAAATTAAGGGCTATAATTTAAAATAATATTATCCGGAAGGCCATAATATTTAAATACTTTTTTAATAAAAAATTTAATTATTTCTTTAACGGAAATTTTTGCTTTTTAACGTAATAAAGGATATAATATTGGCCTTTAAGTAATATATAAATTACGGTAAAGATAATATTTATATTTTCATATTTAAATAATCCGGTAATAAAGTTAATTAAAAAATTAAGTTATTTTTATTCCGGGATTTTTAATTATCAAAATAATTTTACGGGCTTTTATTATAAGGTTTTAAATTAAAAGTAAATATTGATTGATTGATTGATTTATATTACGGATCTAGTTAAGCTAATTCCCGCGTTCCTTAATACGCGGCCTTTTAACCTTATTAATACCCGTAAAAACCTAATATTTATAACGTTAAGGTAAAAACCGGCGTTTACTAGGCCTTTACCCTTTATCCCTTAAGGTAGAAGATATTAACGGCCTTTTAAAGAGTAATAATCTATTTATATATTTCCTATAT
The DNA here is from genome assembly GCA_019925105.1 of Niebla homalea. NCBI lineage: Eukaryota > Fungi > Ascomycota > Lecanoromycetes > Lecanorales > Ramalinaceae > Niebla > Niebla homalea. The sequence goes on from JAHGAU010000031.1 coordinate 731,356, forward strand.
TTTAACTCCCTTAAGAAAATCTATAAGATTACGACTATATCCTTATAAAGGTTATTTTTAAACTTATTACTCTTTTATTCCTTTATATATTTATATTACCTTAACTTTACGTAATACCTTTAAATATTCTTATTAATATTTATATACTTAATATATACCCCTTTTATATTATTATTGATTGATTAATTGATTGATTTATATTACGGATCTAGCTGAGCTAATTCCGGCGTTCCCTAATACTCGGCCATTTAGCCTTATTAATAACCGTAAAAAACCCGATATCTATAACGTTAAAAATAAAAACCGGTATTTACCCAGCCTTTACTTACGTCTTAAGGGTTAAGAGCATTTATAGCCGTTTAAAGAATAAGAATTTATTTATATATTTTTTTTAAGAAAACCTATAATATTACGATTAAATCTATTTAAGGGTTACCTTTAAATTTATTATTCTTTTATTACTTTATAGGTTTATTTAATGTTAAAATTTTAGAATTCCAATTATATTATTAAATATCCTTATTAATACGTATATTATTATTATTTTATTTATATAACTTTATTAACCGATATAGTATTATTTTTTATACCGTTTTAGTATTTATAGTTTTTTTAACCCCTTATTGGGTATAATTTTCCCGCCGCTATTTTTTACTTTTAGGTTAATAGTAAAGTTTCTTAATTAAATCCTTAATTATTTCCTTTATTTCCTTAATTAAGTTAAACTATAATAATAAACTTATAGTTATTATGAATTTAACGGCCGCCTTAATACCTTTTTTATTAATAAGCATTTAATGATAATCGTTAATTTTTACTTTTTTAATTAATTCCGGTTTAAACTCCTTAAATAGTAAATAAAAAATTAATATATATATAGCGTTTTATTTTTATTATTTATATTCGTAATTAACGTTAATCCGGCTATTAACGTATATTATAAAAAGGAAATAAATTAAGCCGTTCTTATTTATCCGGAGTTAAATTATTAATACGTTATCGTTTTTCCTTATAATCCCGTAACGCCGGAAATACTTATTAATAATTTTATTATTATTTAACGTTAAATATTATTACTTTTAAGGGATTAATTTTTTATATTTATATTAATACTCTATTTACCTCCTTATAATCTATAGGGTAATCGCCGTTAACTTCGCCTTTATAGCCTTTTTCTTTTTTATTATTTTTATTTTAAATAAGAATTTATATACTCTTATATTAACTTTTTAAATATAAGTTAGGTCAACCTTTTTTTTAACTTATTTTAATTTAACTTCCGTAAGGGAAGTAAATACCGTTTCTTTATACTTTTTTATTTAAGGTTTTTTATAATTCTAGCGAATATATTTATTTCTTATTAACGTAATTAAATTTATATCCCTTTTAAATTTCGCTTAAGCGATTATTTAATTTAAGGTTAATTTTATTAATAATATAAAAACCTCGGATTCCAGTATCGGAACGGGAGTTACTTTATATACTTTATTTATTATTCTTAAATATCGGTTTTAAACCTTTTATAATTGCCGGACGGGCTTTTTCTTATATTTAAGTATACCTTTAAATATATATTAAATAATTATTACGTACGTTATCGTAGGCTTTATAACCGTTTAATAAATAATTTTAACCTTTTATAAAGTAACTCCTTACGTTAACGTTATAAGGTAAATAAGGCCTTTCTCCTATAAAATTATCTTCTTTTAAATTTTTTTTATATAATTTTTTTAATTTAATTTCTTATTAATTTATAAGCTAAATACCTTAATATTAACTTCTGGTTTTACCGTTATATTATTTAAGTTTACTATAATTATTATATTATATAGTTTCGGGCTTTTTATTATATAAATAAGCTTATATTTATATAAGGCGAATTAAGCCTTATATATCTTTATTTATTATAAATAGACTTTATAAGCTTATTTTAACTTTAAATAATTTATATAAGTAAACGTACTATAAGTTAAAAAGTAGATATTATTAATAAAGCCTTTTATTTAAACTTTTTATTTCAGTTTTATTAAGTTTTTAATAAGTAAACCATTAAAAAATAAGAATAAAATTAAGGAGATAAATAACTTTTAAGGAATCTTTATTATTGTAAGCTTTATTATATTTATTTTTTATTTTAAATTAATTAACGTCGCTTAATTACTTAAGAAATTCTTTATTTAATATATAAAAAAAAATAAAATTTTTTTTTTTCCGTAAATTATATAATAACCTTTAATAATTTATTTTATCGAACGCCTTTATAATATTTAAAGAAAAAAAACTTATAACGTATTTCTTCTTATAATTTTATACTATATATATATTATTAATTAAGTTTTTAAGAGCCGTCTCCGTTAATTATCCTTTTTTTACCCTTATTTATTAATTAAGGAGTAATTTATATCCTTTTACGTAATTATTTAAGATTTTTATAATTACCGTCTTTAAAGCCTTCCTTAACGTATAAAGGAATATTATAAGTTTATATAACTTTATTTTTAAGTAATTTAACTTAACCGGTTTCTTAAGAATAATTATTTTAACTTCCTTAAATTTACGGGGGTAATATCCTATATTGAAATAGGCTTAAAATAAATAAATAAAGACCTTTTTAAATAATAATATTATTATAGATAGGAACCTATTTAGTATACCGTTAAGTCCGGGGGTTTTATCCTTTTTTAATTTATTAATCGTTTTAATTATTATTTCTTAGGTTATTATTTTACTTATTATTATTAATTTAGGATATATTATACCGTTAATATTTATTAAGTTAACTTTTAATAATAAAGGAAAGAACGCCTTTTAAAGAGCCTTAATTTTACCGTTAAAGATATTCATTACCGTATTATTTAATCTTTTTAAGGATAAAAACTTAAGGATAAATTTAAGTTTCTTATTTTATTCTTTATTATATTTTATTAACTTTTAAATATTATAAGGGGAAATTGTTAAGTTATATACTATAGCCCGGAAGTATATTTACTTAATTTTTTAAATAATTTTTTCCTTTTTTTTTTAAGCTTCCTTTAACCGTTAAAGCGTTTCCCGGTTTTTATATTTAATAATTTATTTTATAAGCGCTTTTACTTTTATAATCGTTTTTATATACTTTTTATTCTAATAAATTTTAACTCTTTAAGACGGCTTTATTATTAAGATTATAATATTAATTACTTCGTTTAAAACCTTTATTATCCACTTTATGAAACGGTCGATTTATTTTTTATTATTAAGCCGGGGACGCTCCGTTAATTAAAATATTATTTTTACTGTTTTTATTAATATTTCGGCTTCCTTAACCGTCTTTTATATTTATTTAAACGGTAAAGGCGGAATTACGTTAATAAATTAATTTAAGGTTATCTATATCGGGACGTAATTTAAACCGTATTTTAGGTCTTTTTAAGGTTTAAATATATAATTAAGTTAATAATACCTTTTAAGTTAAATATTAAGTTAATTATAGTTTTAAGTTTATAACTTTTTATATAATAGCTTTTTTCAGCGTTAATAATATAAAATTAAACCATATAATAATTATTAATAGTTCCTTAAATTCAGTATAATTAATTATATAACCGTCTTTATTCTATTAAACGTAATAAAGATTAAAGTCCCTTATTAAGAAGTATTTATTAAATATAATTATAATATCCTTAAGTAGCGGGATTATAAAGGGTTTTTTCCTATTAACCGATAGCGGATTATACGTATTATAAATATTTAAGGTATCCTTAATATCCTCCTTTTATATAATCCGGAATATATATAGGTTCTTTCCGTAATAAGTAATGTTTTAATTATTTATATTTAGCCTCTTATTAATAAAGAAGTATATTTATGTTATTTTATTACCCTTAAAGGCTAAGTAAAAATTATCTCCCGGGTTAATTAAAAAATAAGTATACGGATTATATAATGGCTTTTATATCGCTATAATATCGATATCCTTTATCTTTTTAAATCCAAATATCGGTATTATGGCTTTAATTACTTCTTTATATACGTTATATTATATTACCCTTAAAAGCGTAAATATATTAAATATTAATATTTATTAAACTCTTTTTATTAACTTTTATTTATATAAATAATTTTTTTTTAAGGTTAAGCGTTATTTATTTTAATCTTTTTATTATAATAATAATTTTAATCGGGCGGCCGGCTTTAAAGGTTAATATTACTATAAGCTTCCTTTTTTTTATATTATTGGTTATTACGTTTTACTTTTCTTTATTTAATAAGTTTTATTTACGTCTTAAGACCGTTTTTAATTACTTTATTAATCTAAGTTTATACGAATTATAGCGTTAAACCTTAATTACTATTTTAATCTTCTTACGTTAAGTCTCCTTTACTCTTACTATATATTATAAGTCTTATATTAAGTAATTATTATTACCGTACGCCGCGTATTTCGGCACGTTTTTTATTAAATTTTTTGTTATTAAGCCAGCGTATTTATACGTATTATACTTTTCAGTATATATTGCGTATTTCGTACTATTAAGGTACTTCGTAATAATATATCCGTACCCTTAATATTTAAAATATTAATAAATATCCGCTGCCCGGTCTTAAGGTCTCGTTAACTTAAAGGATTTACTTTTTATTACTTTTTTATCGAGGATATCGTTATATATCCTTATTAACGTTACGTTTAAAATAATTATAAAGTATTTCTTTATATAATTGAAGGCGTTTAACCTCTTTATTATAATAAAAAAACTATAATTGATAATCTTTAATTTAAAATAGAAGACCGTATTCTCCTTCTTTATTTACCTTAAGGTAATTTCCCCTTCCTTCTTTATAAATTTTATTAAGTATATTCTATCCACCGCGATAACGAAGGATTACCTTAATACCTTTGCTGTCTTATACCCCTTTTTACCGGTTTATTCTTTTAACTTTTTTAGCCCCTTTTTTACCTTTAATAAAGCTATATTAAGGAAGATATCCTTACTTTATAGCTTACGTACCGTAATAATTTATTTTATTAATAATTTTCCCGTTACCTTAAACGCTTTTATTAATTATAGTAAGTTCGTTTTCGCCGCTATATTCTTTTCCTTTTTATTTAATAATTATATAGTTATTATTTTCGCTTTTTTTAATACCGCTATTTTCTTTTCCGCTTTTACCTCCTTTATTATTAATATTAATGCCGTTTTCACGGTTTTCATTACCTAGTTTATCTTTACTCTTTTTTTTAAAGTTTCCCCCGTTATTCCTTCATTTTATACGTATCCTTTTTATCTCCTTTTACCTTTATTTACCGGCGCTTTTATTACCGCCTTTTAAGTTCCGCGTAACCTTTTTAATTCCCTTAAATTTCTCCCCGCTTTTACGTAAAAGTCTTTTACCTTTTATAGTCTAATTTATAATATCGGCTAGGTCTTTAACGTAATGTCCTTCTATATAGTTATAAGGAGGCCTTTTAACGTTTTTATTATTTCCTCCTTTTTTATTTTTCCCTTACGTATTTAATAATTACTTTTTTTTATAGCCTATTTTTATTTACTTAATATCTCCTTATTTTTATTTAGCTTTCTCCCAGTTTATATATACTTAATAAGGCCTTTTACGCCTCCGCTTACCCCCTATCCGTCCCCGCGTACCGTCCTTGTCCCCTCCGCCTTTTATTTATTACCCTTTATAATAATACCTTTATGCGTTATACGCGTTTTTTTACATGTATCTTATTAATTATAGGCTTTTTATTTAATTTAAGGCCGTTTTATCTCGTATTTATTACGTTGTTTATATAACTTATTACCGTTCCTATTAATTTAAACCGCTTACCCTTCCTTCCCTTTTATCCCTATTATTATTCCGCTTCCGCTTATCGCATTTAAGGTACTATCCTTACTATTACTTAAGCTATATACGCGTATATCGTTTCTGACCTCTAGGGTCCCGTTATTCGTCGCCATCTCCTTTATCATCTTTCTACCGTCTTATATTATTATTATTATTAATTTTTTTAAAGATATTTAATAAGCGTCTATTATTATATTTTTATAATTATAAAAAATACTTTCCGGTTTATATAATTAATGTAATTAATTTCCGCTTCTCTTTTTCTTCCTTAACCGGTAACGGCCCTTCTTTATAAGGTCTTTAATAACCTTATTTATCTTTATAATGAAATTAAATTATAATAATAATCCGATAAATATTATAAACTTAACGGTTATTAGGATATTTTACTTTATAAATAATATTTAATAGTATTTATAAATATTAACTTTTATAATAAATCTTAACTTAACCTTTATAAATAAAGGATAAGAAATAAGGACGTATATAATATTTTATTTCCTTTATCCATATTTATATTTAACGTTTATTTAACCTTTAATATATATAATAAATAGGAAATAAATTAAACCGTTTTTATCCGTCCGGAGTTAAATTATTAACATATTATTATTTTTCCTTATAATATTATAACGGCGGAGATACTTATTAATAATCTTTTTATCGGTAAAAGCTAAATAATAATAACCTTAAAATATAAAGTCTTTATACCTTTATTAACGCTTAATTTACTTTATCGCGGCTTATAAGGTAATCATTATAAATTTTATTCTTTAAATCCTTTTTATTTCAATTTTTTTTACGTTTAACGGGAGTTTATATACGCTTAAATTAACCTTTAAAACGTTAATAAAATTAATTTATTTTTAATTTATTTTTAATTTATTTTAATAAAAGAAAGGATAAGTATTTTTAGTTTATTCTTTTTAATTTAAGGCTTGTTAAGATTTTAACGGATCCGCTCGTTTCTTATTATCGTAATTAAATATATATATTTCTTTAATTTTATTTAAGTAGTTATTTAGTTTAATAAAACGTTAATTAACGGTATAAAAACCTTAAATTTTAATACCGGAATAAGGATTACTTTATAAGTACCGTTAATTATTCTTAAATACCGGTTTTAGACTTTCTATAATATTTAAATAAGTTCTTTTTTATATCCCAGAGTACTTTTAAATATATATTAAATAATTATAGTGTATATTATAATTAACTTTATTACGGCTTAATAAATAGTTTAGGCCTTTTATATTATAATCCCCTATATAGATATAACGAGATAAATAAGGTTTTTTTTATAAGGTTATTTTCTTTTAAACCTTTTTTATATAGTTTTTTTAATTAAGCTTCTTATTTACTTAAAGGTTAAAGACTTTAATATTAATATCCGGCTTTATTATAACTTTATTTAAGTCTATTATAGTTATTATATTGTATAATTTTAAGCTTTTAATTATATAAATAAACTTATATTTATACGGTATAAATTAAGTCCCGTAAGTTCTTACTTATTAAAAATAGACTTTATAAGTTTATTTTAATTCCAGATAATTTATATATATAAAAATACTATAAGTTAAAAAATAAACGTTATTAATAAAGCCTTTAATTTAAACCTTTTATTTCAGCTTAATAAGCTTCTTAATTAATAAATTATTAAAAAATAAAAATAATATAAAAGAAATAAGCGATCCTTAAAAAATCCCCGTTATAATAAGCTTTATTAAGCTTATTTTTTATTTTAAGTTAATTAACGTAACTTAATCGTTTAAGAAACTTTTTATTTACTTAATTAAAAAGAATAATATCCTTTTCTTTTTTAAGTTATATAATAACCTTTAATAATTTATTTTATTAAAAATATTTATAATATTAAAAAAAGAAAACTTATAATATATTTCTTTCCGTAACCTTATACCGTATATATGCCGTCGATTAATCCTTTAAGGGCTATTTTTATTAATTAACCTTTCTTTATTTCTATTTATTAATCGGGGAGAAATCCGTAATTTTCTATATAATCATTAAGGATCTTTATTATTACCGTTTTTAAGGTTTTCCTTAATATATAAAGGAGTATAATAAATCTATAAGACTTTACCTTAAAGTAATCCGGCTTAATAAGCTTCTTAAGGATAATTATTTTTATTTTTTTTAAATTTATATAAATAATAATTAATATTAAAATATACTTAAAAAAAAATTTAAAAACCCTTTTAAATAATAAGGTTATTATTAATAAGAATTTATTAAGAATCTTATTTAGTCTTAAGGCTTTATCCTTCTTTAATTTATTAATCGCTTTAATTATTATATTTTATATTATTACTTTATTTATTAATATAGGGTTAAGGTATATAACGCCGTTAATATTATTTAAATTAACTTTTAATAAAAAGGGGAAAAATATTCTTTTAAGGGCCTTAATCTTATTATTAAAGGTATTAATTAATATATTATTAAGCTTCTTAAAAAGTAAGAATTTAAAGATAAGCTTTAATTTTTTATTCCGTTCTTTATTATATTTTATTAACTTTTAAATATTATAAAATAAGATCGTTAAATTATATACCGTAAATTAAAAGTATATTTACTTAACCTTCTTAATAATTTTTTTTAAATAACCCTTAATTAATTAAGTATTTCTTAATTTTTATACTTAAAAGCTTACTTAATTAACCTTTTTATTTTTATAATCGCGGTCGTATACCCTTTATTTTAATAGGTTTTAACTCTTTAAGAAGGTTTTATTAACGGAATTATCTTATTAATTATTTTATTTAATACATTTATTATTTACTTTATAAAGAGGTTAATCCGGTCTTTATTATTTAATTAAAGGAGGTTTATAAATTATATTATTATTTCCTCCCTTTTTATATAAATCTTTACTTTTTTAATTATTTTTTATGCTTTTTTTATCGGTAATAATAAGGTCCTATTAACGGTTTAGTTTAAAGTTATTTATATCGGTATATAATTTAAGTTATATTTTAAGTCCTTTTAAGGCTTATATATAATAACCGTATTAACGATACTTTTTAAGTTAAACGTTAAGTTAATTATAATCTTAAATCCTTAACCTTCTTATATTATAATCTTTTTTAGTATTAATAATATAAAGTTAAACCGGGTAATAATTATTAATAATTCTTTAAATTTAACGTAATTAATTATACGCTTTTCTTCGTTTTACTTAATATAATAAAGATTAAAATCTTTTATTAAAAGGTACTTATTAAATATAATTATAATATCCTTAAATAATAAGATTATAAAGGGTTTTTTTATTAACCGGCGGCGAATTATATACGTTATAAATATTTAAGTTTCTTTTAATATTTCCTTTTTATATAATTCGGAACGTATATAAATTCCCATTATAATAAATAATATTTTAATTATTTATATTCAACCTTTTATTTATAAAGAAATATATTTATCTTTTCTCGTTTTCTTTAAAGGTTAAATAAAAATTATTTCCTAGGTTAATTAAAAAACGTATATACGGGTTATATAACGGCTTTTATATTATTATAATATTAATATCCTTTATCTTTTTAAATTTAAATATTAATATTATAACTTTAATTACTTTTTTATATGCGTTATATTATATTGTCCTTAAAAGTATAAACGTATTATATATTAATTCTTATTAAGTTCTCCCCGTTAACTTTTATTTATATAAACGGTTTCTCCTTAAACTTAAGCGTTATTTATCCCGGTTTTCTTATTATAATAATTATCCCGGTTAAATAACTGGCTTTAAGGGTTAATATTATTATAAATTTCCTTTTTTTTACGTTATTAATTATTACGTTTTATTTTTCCTTATTTAATAAGCTTTATTTATATATTAAGATTATCTTTAATTATTTTACCGGTTTAAATTTATATAAATTATAATATTAAACCTTAATTATTATTTTAATTTTTTTACGTTAAGTTTCCTTAACCCTTATTAAATATTATAAATCTTAAACCGGGTAATTATTATTCTTATACGTTATATCTTTCAGCGTATTTTTTATTAAGTTTTTTATTATTAAACCTGTATATTTATACGTATTATACCCTCCGGTATATATCGTATACTTTATATTACTAAGGTACCTCGTAATAATATATCCGTACCCTTAATATTTAAAATATTAATAAATATCTGCCGCTTAATTTTATAACCTTATTAATTTAAGGGATTTACCCTTTATTACCCTTTTATTAAGGATATTATTATATATCCTTATTAATATTATATTTAAGATAACCGTAAAGTATTTCTTTATCCGGTTAAGGGTATTTAACCTTTTTATTATGGGGGAAAAACTATAATTAATAATCTTTAATCCAGGATAAAGGATTATATTCTCTTTTTTTATCCGTTTTAAAATAACCTCCTTTTCCTTTCCTATAAATCTTATTAAGTATATCCCGTTTATTATAATAATAAATAATTACCTTAATATCTTTACCGTTTTATATTTCCTTTTACCGGTTTATTTTTTTAATTTCTTAAGTTTTATTTTTATTTTTAATAAGATTATATTAAGGAAGATATCCCTATTTTATAGCTTACGTATTATAATAATCTATTTTATTAATGGCTTTTTATTATTTTAAACGTTTTTATTAATTATAAAGGGTTCGCTTTTATAATTATATTCCTTTCTTCCTTACTTAATAGTTATATAATTATTATCCTTATTTTCTTTAATACCACCGTTTTTTTAAAATTTTTATTTTTTTTATCGTTAATATAAGCGCTGCTTTTATAGCCCTTATTACTTAACTTATTTTTATTTTTATCCGTAAAGCTTTTTCCGTCGTTCCTTTATTTTATATATAACCTTTTTAATTCCTTTTACCTTTTTTTATTAATACCCTTATTATTGCCCCTTAAGCTCCGTATAATCTCTTTAAATCCCTTAATCCTGCTTCCGCTTTTATATAAAAGTTTTTTTTTTTTTATAATTTAATTTATAATATTAATTAAGTTTTTAATATAATATTTTTTTAATTTAATTGTAAGGAGGTTTTTTAACGTTTTTATTACTTTTTCCTTTATTATATTTTTTTTATACGTTTAACAATTACTTTTTCTTATAACCTATCTTTAATTACCCGATACTTTTTTATTTTTACCCGGTTTTTTCTTAATTTATACGTACTTAATAAAGCTTTTTCCGCCCTTATTTATTTTCTATATATTATTACGTATTATCCCCGTCTTTTTTATTTTTATTTTTACTTTTTATAATTACGTTATTTTTACGTATTATGCGCGTTTTTTTACACGTATCTCGTTAATTATAAGCTTTTTATTTAATTTAAGAGTTCTTTATTATATAGTTATTACGCCGTTTATATAAATTTTTATTATTTCCGTTAATAAAAGCCGTTTACCCTTTTACCCCCTTAATTTCCACTATTATTCCGCTTCCGCTTATCGCACTTAAGGCCCTTACCTTATTATTACTTAAGCTATACACGCGTGCATCATTTTGGACCTCTGGGGTCCCTTTGTTCGTCGCCATCCCTTAAAAGTAAATATTATAATTTAAAATATAGCTGTTAATATCGTCTTATAAAGTAAGTTAAAAAAAAGATTAAAAAATAAGTTTAATTATATAATTTTAACTAGGATAATTATTAATTAATTCATTATAAATATACTTTAAGATATCCGTAATAAATAATATTAATACCTATAATTTACCTTTATTAATAAGGATATCGGACCAAATTTTAATACGGATTTTTAAAGTTTTTTTTTAACTTCCTTACCTTATATATTAAATTTATATTAATAAAGGGGTATATAGTCCATATAAATAAGTAATATTGGTAATAATCGCTTTAATAACTTTAAGGAGCTATAAGGCTATTTTAAAAGGCGCTTAAGCTTAATAAGGATATAATATACGGTTTATAATATTGAATTTTATGCCCGGAAAGGTTATTATTTACCTTAAATACTCGGGATAGCCCTTAAAGGCTACTTAAAATATTACTATATCGTTTAAATCTCCGGGCCGTAATCCGGGCTTATCCAGGTACTTTTCATAAAAGGCTTTAATTAATTTTTAAATATAAAAGAATTCTTTAGCGTTAACGTAATATTAAGTATTATCCGGGGGTAAGTCTACTTATTTAACCTTATATTATAGCCTTTACCTTTAACCGGTATACCGGGAATTAATAATTTCTTTAAGTTTTTATTCTTTAATATTTTTTTTATTTATAATAACGGGTTTAGGGGGTAAATTAATTTATCCCGGTAAAAGCGGTTTTTCTTTAATTGGAATACAGGTTAAATCGCTTATATAAAAGGTAAAATAAGCTTAAAAGATATTTAAGACGTTTAGTTTATAGGTGGAATAATATTGTTTAAGGATAATATAGGGGTTTAAATATTTATAATTTAACTTTTTATTAAGCTAATCGGTTATTAAATACTTAATATTTATATAAACCTTATCGTTTATCTTAAATTTTACGTCCCGGCGCCGGCGGTTAATTTACTTAAATATATTATCGTAAACCTTATTTAAATTAAAACGTATTATATTAAGGATTTTTTATATAATTTTAATAATATCGGTAACTTTTTTAGTTTAAAGTTATTTACGGGCGGTAATATATTTAATATTATCGGGTTTAAATAATATCCTTAAGTGTCAGGGTTCAGGGGTGTTGGTAGCTGAGGTGCAGGCCCTACCGGGCCTACCCCGGGCCAAGCCCGGGGTTAGCCCGGTACAAGGAGTGTCACCGACTGGGTATATTAGGGCCTTTAACCCCTTCACTCCTTCACCTTCTATACTTTAATATCTTTAATTATACATAATATACTTTTTGCCTTTTAATTACCTTAAAAAGGTTTATACTTTAATATTATATTAAAGTTAACCTATTTATACCCTTATAAGGAGCAGCGAAATAAAATAAAGGCTCTTATTAATAATACCTATTAATAGCGGATGGTAAGCCGATAATTAATAATAATATTAAATAAGCAATAATTACGGTTAAAATATATAGCGATTAATATCCGGATAAGCTATAAAAAAACGTTAATAATTAAGACGGGAAATTATAATAACTTTAAATAGGTAAATATTAATTCTATTAAACGATATAAAGAACAGATTTAAAGGATTAAGCCTTAAAAAGGCGATTCAAAGGCTATAAATAAAATAGATTTTAAAAGAATTATTATAAATTTAATTAAGAATAAGCCTATAAAAGCCTATAAAATCCTTACTTATTATTTATTTATTTTATTCCTTAAAACTTTTAATTAAGATATTTAATTGTATATTTTTACTTTAATATAGGGTACTTAATACCAGGTAGGAAAACCTTTTAAAAAATACTTTATAATATAGGGGAGTAATATTAACCTTATTATAATATAAATTTTATTATTTTATTTTATGATATTACTCTTATAATATAGAAACCGTTACGGAAAGGTTAACAAACCCGTTTTTTCCCTTTTTTATATATTTTTTTCTATTTATTTTTATGCTTTTCTTATTTTAACTTATTTTTTATTTATGCTTTATTTATTATAATTATAAATAATAAATTTTGATAATTTTTTTTAAATTAAAGGGCTTTATAAATTTTAAATATAACTTTTAAAGTAATTCTTGAGGGGACCTTAATTAATTAATATAATTTATTAAAGATAAAACCTTTTCCCGGTTAAATAGGGAAAATAAAGACTTAATAGATTATGTAATAATTAAGAACTTAAATTTAAATAATTATTACGGGGATATAAAGAATATTTTGCCCGTAAACCTCGCTATAAACTAAAGGGTATTATTTTAAAGGAATTAATTAAACGCATTCCTTATTTTATAAAAATTTTTATTTATTTTATCTCTGGATTCATAATACTTAAGAAATTTAAGAAATTTTTAAAGTAATTAAACCTTTTACGTTAAGAATATAACGTCAGGGTATAATATTATAAGGACGTAAATAACGAAGTATAAGTTTTTTAAATAGAATTAAACGATGTTTAAAAAGGACTTATAATTAAAGATTAATTAAATTACCCTTTTATAACGGTAAAGCTTCAGAAGTTTTTTTTTCTTAAAAAATTTAGACTATTTAAAAGTATTAAAAATCCGTAACCGTAAACTAAAAGGCTAAAACGTAAATCTTATTATTAAGCTGAAAAATCTTTAACGGAATAATCCAGTTTTATTATTTTATCGATTTATATTATCCTTAACCTTTTATAAGAAATTTCAGTTTATTAAAATTAAGGACTTAATATCCTTTATAAAAAAATATTCTAATTAATATTATTTCTTTAAACGCTATATTATTATTAAATTCTGTATTAATAAAAATTAATATTTAATTATATAAACTTAAGTTAATTATATTTTAAGATTATTAAGTTTAAAAATCCTTAAGTAATTAAAAACGGAATATAATAAGGATGTTTTATTAAGTTTTTAAAATTTTTAAGGAATTTTAAACTTTCTTAAATTAGATTTTTAAAAACATTAAATAAAAAAAACTAAATTAATAACTTTTAAGCTTTAAAAATATTTAATAAAAATAAATTTATAACGTTTCACTTTAACTTTACCCGCTTAATTAAGGTTTTTAAGTACGTAAATCTTAAAAAGAACTTAAAAATTATAATCCGTAAATTAAATCGTTAATTCTTTAATTCACTTTATAAAAATTTTCTTTAAGGAAGTTATAATTTAAATAGCCTAAAAGAAACCCGGATATACTTAAAGAGGATAAACCGTTTTTAACGTTTAAAATATTATTACCAACGAAAAACCTTTAAGCTTAATAAAGCCTTTATTAAGGAAATTAAAGAAACTATAAGAACCCGTATAACTTCCTTTAAATTTATTAGTAAAATAAAAGATTTTAAAAGGTTTAATTTCCGATAAATTTTTTCCGCCGTTATAAAGTTAACCCCCTTATTAAACGTTAAATGCTTTATTTATTAAAAGAATTATTTTTAAGTTAATAATCCTTAACGTTAACGTAACCGTAATAATACCCGGGAACGTTCGGTTTAAATTTATTATATCGTTTAAGATTTAAATAAAAAGTTTACCCGAAACCTTAATAACCGGATTTCTTATATTCTTAAAAATATCTTATTAAAGGATTTAAACGGGCTAATAAAAGATTAAACTTTATAGAAGTCGTTATAAGGGATAAAAATATATATTACTTTTAAATTTTATAATTAAGTATACCGATAATATTAAAACCCTTTTTAACGCTTAAAAAAATCAACCCTAAATTATTAACGGTTTATAAACTATAAAAATTAATATATTTTTTTTATTCTTTTTAATTAATTTAAATATTATTAATTATTATTTTATTAATAAATAAATTATCCCTTAAATTTACGTAATAATTAAAGATGGGAAGGAATGAAAGTGCAAAAGGGGCAAAAACAAAGGAGTAAATGGATTGTAACTAAAGATGGGCCGAAGCCCCCATACAAGTAAGTAAGGTATAAGAAGTATATTATTATAATTCGTTATACCCTTCCTTTTTTAAAGTATATATGAATTAATTCTATTCTTAATTAGCTTTTTTAATATTTTTATTCCTTTATATATTTATCCATAAGTTTAATATCCTTTATATTCTCCTTCTTTTTAAATCCCTTTATAATAAAATGCTGTTTATAGTACTTTTATAACTTAAATTATATTATACCTATTTATATATATTTTAATTATATATTTAATAGTTAATAATATCCTTTATATAACTTAAATAATTATAAGTATAAAAGTTAAAAAGACGTTAACCTAATAATAATTTCCCTTTACTCCCTTTATAATAAATTTATTTCTTTAATATTACGTATTATAAATAGGTAATCTTTCTCTTTTAATATTGTTTATATATTCATCTGCTTTTTTTCCTTATAGCTTTACTTTTAATTTTTATCCGGTAATAATAAATAAATATATTAAGACTTAATTTTCTTAAGGGTAATCCCCCTTATTATCTTAATATATTAATAACGGTAACCTTGGTACTTTATATTTATTTATTTTAAGGCTCGGGTTACCTTATATTTATATTTTCTTAAGTATAATATACTTAATTTATTTAAGGATATAATACGCCTTACTTTACTTATTAAAAGATTATAAATACCGCCCTTTATAAGGGTTAAGATTTAAGACCGGTTATTCTTTATCCTACTTATTAATTTATACATTTCTGGTATCTTTTTTTATTCTTTTAATTTTACCGTTATTAAATATATCTTAAAAAAAGTCTATAATATATTAATTATATACCTTTTTTAAAAGCTATCGGTAAGGTTTTACTTTAAATTTTTTATTTTATAGATTTTATAATCTTTTATATTAACGTAATTAAAAAGGTATTATAAGTTATCGTATAACTTATATTTATTAGTTAATACTATTTATATATCTATTTATTATATTGATTCTTAAAAGGCTATAAGGGGGTATAATAATTTATTTTAATCTTAAAAAGGCTTTATCGTTTAAGGGCTTATAGTTTTATAAGAAGGTAAAAAAAAGGAAAACAATAAAATAATAATTTATAAATTTTTAAGTAACTCCTTAATCTTTATATAAACTTTTTTAATACTTAATACTATATTTAATAATATTTCTTAAAGATATACCTTTTATTATAACTTTTAATATTTATTTTTATTTACTTATATATTTTTCCCTTAATTAATTAATCTATTAAGTATCCTTAAGGCTATCTCCGTATATAAATAAATATATTTCCGTATTCTTTTAACGGGTTATATATAATTGTCCCGATCAAAAAGTATTTAAAAGGCATATTAAAAGGGGTTCCTTCTAAACGTAATAATATTATTTATTATAATTATCGAGCTCCCGGCTTAACCGTTTCTATCGGTAAGTAAAATATTAAAAATAACGTTTAATTATTTACTTATTCTATAATTATACCGTATAACTATTTACTTTATTCTTCTTATTTATTTATTTTTCTTATTTTCTTTTTTTTCTTTAAATTTCTTTACTTCTTTAATTTACTTAATCTTTAATTCCTTTTATACTTTAATTAACTTATTTTAAACTTAATTTTATCTTGTATTTAATTATTAATTATCCCTTTAAAAGTATATATAAATTAATAACCTTAATATTACTTATTTATTTTATATTTATATTAATTTACTTATAGTCTTCGGAATCTTATATAGGATTCTTTAATTATATTTATAGTAATTACGTTAATTATACTTTTATACTTTAATAAGTATACTTTTATTATTAACCTTATTAAATTAAATAAACGTATTCCTATTATTATAAGGGTTTATCTAGTTAGTAATTAATTAATATATTTAGAGTTATACCTTATAATTCCTTATAATCTTAATCTATTTTAACTTTCTTACTTTTAAGAACTTCTTATAATATATATCCAAGTTTACGCCTCCCGTATATATACCGGGGCCCGGAAGTATATTAAATACTAGTAGATTAACGGTGGCCATTACTTTGCTTTTATTAATTACCGCCGTATTAAAGGTTTATTAAATAATGTTTATTCAAATTATATCTTTAAATACCGGCCGAGCGATTATAATTTCTATTTAAATATATATGAATTAATTCGCCTTTTAATCGGTTATCGTTAATTATTTTCTACAGATTTTTAATATTAAGATATAATTTAGGTAAACGTTTTTTAACTAGTACGCTATACGCGCTTTAACCTTAATATCGACCGCAAATTAGGTATAAATAAAAGTATTAAGTTGATAACCGGTTTAACCTAGCTTTTTATTTAATCAATTTTAGCCTTTTCGAATCAATTAATAGTCCTTTTAATTAATTAACCGTAATACCTTTAAATTCATTTAATATCCCTTTTATTACTCTTTTATGTTAACCGTATGATCGGCAGCCTATTCGTATACTTATTGGCCCTTTTTATTAATAGTTTAATTTTTTTTAACTTTATAGAAAAAGCCTATTTATTAATAAAGTTATTAAATAACCTTTCCGTTATCTTGTTGTTAATCTTTTACGTTAATAATACTATAACTATAGTTTATTCGGTCTTTTATTATTGCCTTTATTAATATTAATATCCCGTTTAAATAAGGTTTTCGCGGTAAAATATATATTAAAGATAATTTATCTTTTTCAAGTTAAATTTATTAATATAATCTTACCGGTATTTATTAAAGAAAAGATAGAATTCAATATAGGCCGAGGGTTTAATTAATAATATAATTAATACCCTATTTTTTCTTAACGATAATAATAATAAGTTATATCTCTTTATATATATAAAATAATTATTAATAAGACCCCTTTTTAAATAATAAATTAAGTATTAATACCTTATTTTTTTTTTATAAAAGCAACGTTCGCGTCTTCCTATCGATCCCCGGTTATTTACCCTTATTATTCGGTTTATTATCTTAACGTTAATACTTTTAAGCTTTAATCCTTTTTTATATACTTCTTAAGTAGCTCCCCCGCCCTTTAATTTTATTTTATAAATATTATATATTCTAGCTTAATTATAAGATCGTTAATATACTATTCCGGCTCTTATTAAGTTAATTATTAAGGAGGAGTCTTATATACCTTTTTAAGCTCGTAATAAGTTATTAAGTTTATTAAATTCGGCCAATTTATTAAGTAATCGTATTATTAATTTTATTTATTAATTTACTTCGGTTATACGGGGTCGCTTTTATATTTATCTTAATCTTAAGGGCCTATTTACTATAAGTTATCGTTTAAAAATTTTTTTTTTTTCTTCCGCGTATTCCGTTATATTACGGTCCGCTGACTTTAATTCCTCCGTTATTACCGTTACGCATATTTAAGTATAATTTTATCTTTTATAAATTTACTTATTATTTAAGTAAGTTTTAATAATACTTAATTAAAGTAATAAAAATAACCGGTCCTTATCCGCCCCCTTTTTAGGACCGTATATTTATATAGTTTAATAATCGTAATAATTAATATCTTAAGTTTAATCGTTATAACCGTTTTAATATTAATACTTATAATATTAATAATCCGAAAATTTTTTAATTATTTTATAAGTAACCTAAATAGAATTTTTAATAGATAACTTTATATTTAATTACTCCTATTTATATATAACTTATAATTTATATTTATTTTCTTTTTAAAGGAAATAAACCTAATTATAATTAATTATAAGCATTCGCGATCTCTTTATTATTTAAATCGTACTTTAATTAACGAATAATAAAAATAAAAAAAGTAAAAGCCTATATATCCTTATTTATACTTATTCCCTTTATCTCCCCTATTATTATCTATCCTCCCTATTTTAATTATATCGGTATTATTAAATTAATTATTTTTCCCCTTTTTTTTTAAATTTATAATTTTTTAAAATCTTTTATCGTATTAAAATATAAGAGTAAATAAAATAAAAATATAAGCGTTATATTATTTATATATATTTTCTCCTTTTAAATTATATTATTAGTAATTATAACGGTTTCTAAAGGATTAAGGTATTCTCCGTTGGTACCCTCCGGATTTAATTTTAATTTTAATTTTTAATTTTGGCTTATTAAGGGGTTTAAGATACCCGGTACGTAACGTAAATACTTTAAAGTAATTACCGTAAAATAAGTTAGGTATAAAAGTTTTATCTATTTTTTCCAATTTATATAAAGCTTTATACTTCCTTATAAAGCCCTTAATAATAAACGGTTTAATATAATAAGGTTTAAGTTTCTTAAGATTCAGGGTAAAATTCCGTTATATAATTAATTGCTTTTCCTTTAACGGGTTGTAACCTTATATTCCTTTATTATAACGGTTCTTTTAACGATCCTTTATCTTATTTAACTTCTTTTATAACTTTTCTTTAATATTTATCCGGTTTATTATAAATCCTTAAATAACTTTATATATTATTTCTTTTAAAGGTAATATTATTCTTTTTATAATATATATTTTTACTTTTAACTTAATTATATTTTATTTATATATTATATTTAATTTAACCTTAAAAAAGATATTAATAAGAACGTATTTTGAATATTTAATATATTATATATTAATACCCGGTATTATTAATTTTCCTATTTATACTTAATTATACTTTTATTAAGTTTACGTTTTTTTTATAATATTTTATTAAATTTTATTATTAAATTTTATTAAATTTATTATTTTATACGTTATATTTAATATTAAAATAAATTAAATATTATATAAACGTAAAAAGCTTATTATTTTTTTTATTTATAAATATTTTCTTTATATTTATATATATTACGTTTAACGTTAAGTAATAATTTAAGTATTCCTTTAATACTATAATTATATTTTTCGCTTTAATTAATTTTATATAAAAAGGTTATATAAACCGTAAAAAATAATTTATTAAATTAAATATATAACGGAATCCGCTTTATATTTACTTAAACGGTCGGATAAAGTCCGTTTTAAATAAATTAAAAAAAGCTTTTACTTTAATTAAACTTAATAAAATTATATAATTTTTATATACTTACTTTATATAAGCTAAGTATCCTTATACGTATTTTATAATATTTTTTATTATATCCAGTTATTAATAGCGATATTATAGTTTTTTTAATATTATTTTTAATAAGAAGTATTTTACGTTATTATAAACTTCTTAAAGTACTTATATTATCTTTTTTTTTATTAAATAGATTATTTAATATTTTTTATATTAATAAATTAATTTATTAATAATAAAGTTATAACTATAGCTCGTAAACTGCCTATTAAATTTAACTTATTATACCGTATCTTTTTAAAAAATTTTATTTTTATTTTAAGGTACTTAATAATTTCTATATATTGATTATCGTTTTTATAGTAAATTAATTGCTTAAACTTTAATAGTTTTATAGGTTTATAATTAATTTATATACCTTTTTTTTAATAATTTTTATTATACTTTATATTATATCCCTATACCGGTTTCCTATCGCTTATTTTTTATAGCTATAATTCTTCCGTATCTATTTTCCTTTTTTTATTTATACTTTTCCTTATTAACTTTCCCCCCGCGGTTTAAGATAATCAACTTTTTAATTATAATATCGTAATTTATATATTATTATAAACGTTAATCCTATCCTTTTTCACTTTTTTTAAGAATTCCTTTAATATAGTACGGTATCCTTTTTTATCCCTTTTTTGAATTATACCGTATTATTCTTATTTTTCTATACTTTAAGGGCTATTTTCTTTATTATTTTATTAAATACGTATTCCGTGTTATTAAATGATATTTTCAATAAACTATCTATAGCCTTATTAATCTCTTTTTTAATATATTCAATTTTAATATATAGCCTTTTTAACTTACTTATTTACCTTATAAAGATATCTTTATAATAATTTATATTTATAATCCCGTAAATAACTTATAATTTATATATATAATTAAAACTTCTTTCGTATTTAATATATATAAGAACTTCTTTTTAAATATAATAATAATTAATAATTTTTATTTATAAATATCGTAATTACGTTCCGCTTTATTTATTATATATAAATTATAAATTAATAAAACGATATAATCGTTTTAAATTTAGGTAATATAATATCCGGCTCCGTATCTTAAAGTATTAATATATATATAAATTAATATTTTCGGATTTTATTTAAATAAGGCTTTAACTTTTATTATTATATTTTATATAAGTTAAAACGATATATTTTTTAATTCTTCCTATCTTTATTTTATATTTTTAATTAAATAAATAAAGGGGCATATTATTTTTATAAAGCCTTTAACTTACTTTTTTATTATATCAATAATATTTAAGAATCCTTTAATATTCCTTATATTTTATAATATAAGTTAATTAAATATCTTTTTATATTTTTTAAGTTTAATTTATATACGTCCTTTTATTTTATAATTTTCTTTTAATATTTTAATTTTTATTGTATTAATTTTTAATTTATTAAATAATAATTTTAACTTTAATTATAGAATTTATAAGAAAAATAATTCTTAAAAAAAATAAATTGCTTTTTTTATATCCCGTATACTTTAAAGATATTATTTAAATAAAAGACTAAATTAATAAGGTTATATTCCTTTTCTGGTATAAAAAAGGATAATTCCGGATTAAGTACCCGAATTATTCTTAACGTAATATTTATTAACTTAATAAAAATAAATAAGGATATACGTATTCTTTATAATATTTTTATTAATTATAATTATTTAATACGTAATATATATTAAAGGTAAAATAATATTAATCTTTAAAGTATATTTTTATTACTTAATATTTATACTTTATATCCGCTTAAAAGAAAATTTGATATAATAGGATTCTTAATAAATTATATATTCTTTTTATTAACTTTATATAAAATACGGATAATACTTTATATATAAAGTAATAATTGAATATTAATTACGGTTTAGTTTTTCCCTTTTTATTTATTAATATTAATAATACGTTTTATATATTTATTTATTTATTTACTTATATATATTTCTTATATATACTTAACTTAATTCCTTATTATATAATTATTTTAAGTTATTATTCCTTATTTTTAATAGCCTTTTAATAATAACTTTATACGGTTTAATCCTTAATCTTAATATTATTTTATATAAAAGTAAGTTTATTATTAATATTTTATATAATTCTTTTATACTTATATCTTTATACGTTTATAGTACTTAAAGTATCTTAAGTTATGTTTAATCATTTAAGATAGCCTCCCTTAATATAATACCTTTTTCCTTTATTTATATTTATAGCTTTTTATACGATTTTAAAGTATTAATCTTTTTTCTTATTATTTTTTTATTTATTAAGAATACAACTTATAATAATTCCGTTTTAATATTTACTTTTTTACTTTATAGTTTTAAAGTTAATTTATTTATTATTTTATATATATATTTAAGATAAATTTAATAAGTATTATATTTATACTCTGGTAATTCTTAATAAGTAATTAAGTTATTATTTTATTTAATTTTAAGGATTATACTTTTTATAATAAATACATAGATTTTATTATTTTTATTTCTTATTTATTTTATTTTCTTCTTTATATTATTTTAATATATTACTTTTTTCTCCTTATTACCGGCTTCTTTGGATTATCGGTTATTCCCTTAATATATATAATTATTCGTCTTTATTATTATAAATATTATTAAATTAATTAATATCGTTTTTTTTATATATTGAGTATTCTTTATATTGTTTAACGTTATTTTACGCAATTAAAAATAACTTTAAGTATTATATTATTTCATTTATTTTAATAAGTAATAAGCTTACGAATCGGATTATCTTTTGTTTAAATTAATTAATAATTTATTATTAATATAAAATAAAAGCTGTTTTTGGTTTTAAATTGTTATTTACGCCTTTTATAATATTTATTTTAACTTTTTTACGGTCTTTTTATTATTTATAAGCTTCTTTAGCGTTTTCCCGGTAATTCTAAGTTCTCTTATTGTCTTTAAAGTACTTTTATTATTACAGTTTTCCTAAATTTTTACTTAATTTATTATATTTACTTTTTATTTAATTTATTTTTTATAAGTTTCCCGGTTACTTTATTTTATTCTTATTTTTCCTTTATTTTACTTAATTATTATTAATATATTCTTACTTCTTATTAAGTATATAAATCCGTATGTTCTTCCTTTTTATTTAATTATTTATTAATATATCCTTAAAGTTAATTTTTTTCTTTAAATTTTTTTTTCTTAATTTTTAAGTTCTTTCTTTCTTTTTATCCTTATTTTTTTCTTTTAATTTATTCTTTAAGTTTTCTTTTTTACTTTTATATTTAAATAATTTAGTTTTACTTTTTTCTTTTTTTAATATAATTAAGTTTTTATAATATAGCTTCTTATATCGTAATTTTTATTACGTTTTATTGAATGAACGTATTTAAGGTTTAAGGATTTAAACCTTTTTTCCGTAAGTAACGTCCCCGATTCTTAATATTTTAATTTATATTTTAAAGTTAACTATAATTAATTTTAATTAAAGAATTCTTAATAAAATATTATAATTTAAGTTATTTTTTAATATTATAAATATTTATAATAATTTCATAATCTTTACTATTTAAATATTAAATATAACTTATATATAAAGTAATATAAGGTTTCCGTTTATTATTAATATAATAAAATAATTTACTTTAAGCGTTTTTAAAGGCCTTTCCTTTATTCTTAGAAACCTAATTAAGGTTAAATTAATTATAATTATATTTAAGTTTTAATTAACCTTTATTATAATTAATTAATTTATTTATTCCGGTTTATAAATAATTACTATTATTATAAAGTAGATTATTTTACGTTTATTAAGTATAACCTTAAGGTTTCGCTTTAAGCCGGCGATAATAATATTATTAATTTTAAATTTATTATTTTAAAGCGTTTCTTATATATTTTCTTTATCGTTTTTAAGTGCCTTTTTAATAATTACGGTTTTCTTATGATATACGTAATTAAGGTTTAATATATTCTTTATAAGTTAACTTATTTTTTTTCTAAAATATAATAATAACTATATTAAATATATAGTTAATAATATAATACTACTACTTAATAGCATCCGTTTTATATCTAGAGCTTATGCTTTTATTAATCCCATAATTTATTAAAGTTCCTTTTTCTTTATATTTTTCGCTTTTTTTTTTTAACTTTACCTTAATTTGCTCTCCGTTTTATATAAACTTAACCTTTTTTTTTAAAGCTTTATTATTAACTCGGCGTCTTTTTATGGCTATATTTATTATTATACTTACTTCGTAATTAATATCCTTTTTAATAAGTTATCCATTTTTTATAATAATAACTTTATAACCGAAATCGTTAACTACGTATTTATTATTAACCTTATTAAGGATTATTCCTTTTCTTTATATAATTAAAACGATAATTATTATATTTATTAGAATATTTAATTAATCTTTAATCGGTACGTTTATAAATAATAATAATAGTTAATAATTAATATCGTAACGTCCGTTTTTATAGTTTTAATCCTTATTTTATACGTAATTTTTTTCGTTAAAGCTTATATTATTTCCGTTATATTTTTATTTATAATTATTTATTTCTTTATATAAGAATACCGTATAGTATTTATAATATATAAAGTATGATTTTATATTAAATAATTTAAAGTTACTAATATATAGATTTTTAAATTTTAATACATTAAATAATCTTAATATAAATTAATTTATTTTTTTAATATCTTAATTAATATATAAAGGTTAATGGATATTTTAAGGCCTTTAATTTATACCGTTTATTTAATTAATTATATTCTGTTATAATCAACTTTAAAGGCGGTTTTAATTCTGAAATTACTATAATAATACTTTTTATAATATTTATATTAATATTAAGTATATTATTAATACGTTTTAATATCTATTCTTTATACGATTTAAAAGGTATTTGAGTTATTTTATTATTTATAGTACTCGGATAATATTATTATCATTTACGTAAACTAAGTTTATTTTTAATATAACTTCTTAAAGGTCTCCGTTTATATAATTGAATTAATTTAAGAATATCTAAGCTTTTAAATTTACTTTTTTATCTCTTTTTTTTTTTCTTTTTAAGCTTTTGTTTTTTTCTTATTTCTTCTGTAACCCGCTTTACCTTAAGGTATATTTTATATAAATTTGACTTTTTATATACGTCCTTTATTAAACGTTTACGGAACTTTATATTTATTAAACCGTTCTTAAAACGGTTAATTACGTTTCTTAATATATACTTTAATATTTTATTTATTATATTTTTTAATCTTCCGGGTTTAATATCTTTTTTTTTTTTAAGTTATATATAATATAAAATATACGTTTATAATAATTAAAAATAGAATTATTCCCTTAAAATAATACTTTAATATTATTCCCCGTTTAATTTATAAGGTTATTTAAATTTAATTTTAAGAATTTTTTACTTAAAAGTTTTTAAAAGTTCTTTATATCGTTTTCTATAATATTATTTAATATTTTATTTATAAATAAGGCTTTAATCTTTAATTATTTTATTTAACGTATTATGTTTCCTTTAAGTTTTATATTTATTGCGTTTATTTATTAACTTAAAAGGGTATTTTTCCCGATTTTCTTTTATACGTTACGAATCTATCTTTATATATTATTTAGTTTATTTTCCTATTCGTCCATTTCTTTAAAGCCGTAAAATAAAGTTTTAGTCCCGGGTAATATTGTAACTTTTTATTGCGAGGTTTCTAATGATTTTAAGGTAAGGACTGGGATTATTAATAATATTATTAAATCTTTTTCTATATCGGGCTTTACTACGGCTATTAAGGAGGCCGCCGCGTGAGATCTTAACATCTCCGTCCTTGTCAAACACGCTTGGCCACCTTGGGGTATTAATATTGTTTCTTTCCCGTACTATTATGTTGGCCGCAATTAATACTATGGAGATATTATCTAGATATAATCCGTCCTTTAATTAAGTTAAAGCGTCTTCGATTTTTAAATTATCATATATAAAGTATAAGAAAGCTTCCGTATTATTAAGAAATAAATTAATAAATTTAAATCGTTTAATTGCGTTATCCTATTATTTAACCGTTTTATTTAATTATTTAACGTCGTTTATATTCTGTCTTTACTTTCAAATAACGCTTTTTAAAGATATATTAACGGCTTAAAGAAACTATTTAAACCTGTCGTCCGGTAAATAATAAAAAATATCTCTTTTAAAATGAATTAAGTTTATAGAATAAAAGGAAAAGAAAGGTTAAAAAGAATGGCCTTAAGAATATTTACTTGAAAAGTAAGAATTTATATAAATAAAATTTCCCCGCTTATTATTATTATTTAATAACGAATAAAAAGTAATATAAATAGTATATTTTAAAGAATAAATACTTAAATAATAATTAATATTATAAAATATTATATATAAATAAAGATAATATTCTTAACTTTATTTTAATTAGATCGCTTTAAACGTTTACGTCCTTATAAGCGTATTATAACTACGCTTCTTTTTAAGCGCCTTTTTTACTTTAATATTTCTTAAGGTAAGTACTTAATTAATATATTATCCTTATTTATTTCGTAATCTTCTATTAATACTTAAATATCTTATAAGTTTACTTTTAAATATTATTAATTATACTTATAATTATAATCTTTCTATTTAATTAAATACTTTATATATCCTTTTAACGTAACACGTTTATTTAATAACTTATTAACTTTATAAAATAATTTATTATTAAATAAAATATTTATAAAAAAATTAATAAGATTTAAAAAAGCGTTTAAAAAAATTATTAATTTTAATAAGTTTTAATTATACTATAGAAATAATAAAATAAATATATATATTCTTTAAAAAATTTGATTTATAAATAAGATTCTTAACCTTATAAATAACCGAGAATAACCTAATACGTTATAATCTTAACTTCCTATTTTTTATACCTGGGATTTAATATCTATAATATAACTTTAAAAGCACCTTATTTTTTACCTTAAAATCTATTTACTTATAATCTTTATAATAATAAATTTTATTATTAATATCTGTAAAAACTATAATATTTTTTTATAGTTTTTTATTAAACTTAACGGAGTTAATTATAATTCTTTAACGGAAAATTATATAAAAGATTTAAGTTATTGTTTATCTTAAAATTATAGATTGATTTATTAAGGATAAAATTAATTATTATATACTTTAAGTTATTAATAATAACCCTAATAAAAAAATACGTTTACTTAATTAATATTCTTCTAAAATAAAAAGTATTAAAGCGTAATTTTAACCGTTTAATTATTATATTTGAATTATTCATCCGTTTATAAATAATATATTATAAACGTTAAGAAATTAATATTTAATTTCTAAAAGATTATCCATTAAAAAAAGGATATAAACTTTACGTTTTTATCGTTAATAATAAACTAAGGAATACCTTATTTATTATCCGTTATTCCCATAATAAAGGTATTAACTTAATTAACCGCCGTTTAAATAATCTTATTTAAAAGAAATATAACGCGTTTATTAAATTTATAAATAATTATAATTAAGGAGTTAAATTTCTATAGGTTATTATCCGGTAAGGTTACTATAAAATCCATTATAACCGTATAAAATAATATAGACGATATTATTATAGGGTTTAATTTACTATATAATAAATAACGTTTTATTTATAATAATTAATATTCTGGATAATTAATAATATATTCTTATAGTTAACGGAATATATATTATATATATAAATATTAATAACGATTTATAGGTCTTATAAAATTTATTATATCCGGTAAAACTATATATTATTTTAAATATTTTACCGTTTATTAAAGATAATAAATAACGCTTTCCGTCCGCGGTATAATATAGTAAGTTATCCTTTAATTAAAATTTAATATTATACATTTTATATTTAATTGAAATATTATTCATAACGGATTTATTATTTAATTCCTATATTTTATTCTTTAAATATTTTCCTTAAGTAACTTAATAACTTTCTTTTAATATTTATCCTTATTATACGTATTTTTTAATTTATCCTTAAAATTATCCGATATTTTAATTAACGTAATATTATAAATAAAAGGAATTACGTTTAAATAAAGGATATTTAAGATCTTAAGGTTAAAAATGTTAATTTTATTTTTATTTTTTAAATAAAATAAAGCGTCGGGTACCGTATTTATTATCTTAACTTTATAATATATATTTAAAGTAAATTAAGAGAAATATATTAACGCCTATATTAAGTATAAATTAAGCTTATTTAAATTTAATATAATTAAAGACATTTAACGGAAAATTCCTATAAAAACTAAATAATTAATAAAAAATAATAACGGGAAAAATAATTATAGAATTAATTATATATTTAATTTTTTTTATAATTTATATAACTTTTATTATCTTTAACTTAATTAATTAATAATTTACTTTTATAACGTTTAATAATTTAAATAAGAAAAGAATAAACTATATTATTATCTTTAAAATAATATTAATATACTTAATATTATTCTTAATATAATATATTATAATAATAAAACCTTATTACTTTATAGTATTAAGGTTAATATATAACTTCTATAAAGGATTTAAATAAATAAAAAATATATGATTCATAAAAGCCTTCTATAATATATTAAAGGACGTAATTTCTTTATTTATAAGATTATCTATATATAATCTATTTATTAATTATTTTCAGGAAATGCCTTTCTTAGAGACGTCCTTTATTAATAATATTTTTCGTTCTTATAAAAGTCGAGTAATTTATATATGTTTTTAAAATAATAATTATAATTATTTTATTAATCTTAAATAAATCTTAAAATCGCATAATAACTTAAGGAACTTAAAAACTTAAATTATTTATATCTTATTCTCAGAAGTCGTTAACCTTGAACTATTAATATATTATTTAAATAAAGTAATAAACGGCTAACCGATATATGATTTCTTTGGGTTAAGCGTAATATTCTTGCTAATATAAAATATAAAAATTATTTTAAATAATATAAATATTTATTTAATATTTTTAAAAAAATAATATTATTATTTATAAACGCTTTAATAAATTCTTTTAATGAAATTATCCTAATGGAAATGGCGACGAACAAAGGGACCCCAGAGGTCCAAAACGATACGTATACGTATAGCGTTAATAACAGTAAGAGAAGTATATTAAATACGATAAGTGGAAATAACGTAATGGTTAAGAATAAGGTAATAAATAAGTAAGTAATCTATATTAATAAAAACGGCGATAACGCATATAAATAATATAATAATAATAAGCCGGATAATGCTTAAAATAAATAAAGGAATTAAGGTTAATAAAATACGCGTATTAAAGCGTATAAAACGCGTAATAATAATACGGGGGTAATAGGTAAATAAGGGGGTAAAAAGACCGGTACGGTATTAACGGCGAGGGGTATAAGCGGGGGAAAAGGGTAAAAAGACCATAATGAAAGTATTATTAAGGGTATATAAAGGGGAAATAAGGTTAATAAAAAGGATAAAACCTTAAGGGATTAAAAATAAAAAGCGGAGACAATACGTTATCCGGTAAGTAAAAACGAGAAGGCAATAAGGGAAATAGTAAAAACCTTAAAAAAACTCCTTATAATAAAGTAAAAGGATATTACGTTAAAGATTTAACCAATATTACGGATTGGGCTAAAAGGTATAAAAGACTTTTACATAAAGGTAAAGGTAAAATTAAGGGAGGCAGAGCGGCTATAAGGTTCTTAAAAAACGGTAATAAGAACGTTAATAAAAGATAAAAATAACGGTTTAAAATTAAGTATATAAGGTAAAAATATAAAGACGGCGGCTTTCCAGATAAGAAAAAGCTGGGTAACAAGGGTAATAAAAAGGGTACCCGCGGTAAAGAATAAGGGGATAACGGAAAAGAAAACGGTTACGTTAAGGAAAATAAAGATAATAATGGTCCGCCTATTTAATAATAAGGAAAGGAACGTAATAATAAAAATAAACCCGCTATAATTAATAAAAGCTTTTAAAATAAAGACGGAATTATTAATAAAATAAATAATTATAATACGTAAATTATAAAATAAGGATATCTTCCTTAATATAGCGTCTTTAAAAATAAGGGAAAGCTTAAAAAGGTTTAAGGCTTAAGTTAATAAAGGAAAATATAAGTTAATTAAAATTTTAAAGTAATCGTTTATTATTATAATAAATATAATATATTTATTACGTTTTAAGGAAGTTAAAAGAAAAACTACGTTAAAAAATATAAAAAAAAAGAATACGGTTTTTTATTTAAAGTTTAAAATTATTAACTATAAGCTTCTACCGGTAATAAAGAGATTTAATTCCTTAAGATATATAAAGAGGTACTTTATTATTATATTGAATATAACGTTAACAAAGATATATAACGATATTTTAAATAAAGGGATTATTAAAAAGGGATTTTTTAAGATAATTCAGTTATAAGATAAAACGGTTAATATTTATTAATATTTTAAGTATTAAAGCTATAAATATATTATTATAAAATATTTTAATATTACGAAATATACGGTTTACGTTAAGGGCTATAATATTTATAAGTATATAGAACTAATAATTAAGGGGCTTATAAAGGGTATATTTAAATATATCGTATATAATAAGGAGGGATATTTAATATAAGATTCTAAGTATATAATAAGAGCTAAAGAGATTAAACGTAAGGAGACCCGGATAACCGTGAAAATTTAACAGTATAACGCGTATAAGATTAATTTAATAGGTTAATTAAAGGTAACTTTAAAACGTAAGCTTTATTAATTAAATAATAAAAGGTAAATAACGGTAAAGAAAAGAAAGCTCCTTATAATCTTAACCTTAAAAGCCGGCCGTTTTACGTCTTTAATAATAGCCGGGAAAATACTAAGATAAAAAATATTTAACTTTAATAAAAAGTCTATAACTTAAACGGATATAAAAAAGGAAGCCCTTATAAAGGTTAATATATAATATATTAACGTTTCTAAAAATAATATAATATAACATCCGTAACGAAGGAATTAAAATAATAATATTAATATTTAAGTTTAAAAAAGTTAAGGACGTTAACGTTATAATAATATAGGAATTATTATATAGCCTATATATATATTTATTTATTAACTTAAGAAAAAGGTTTTACTTAACCTTTAAAAAAGATAAAATAATTAAAATATACTTTTTTTATAAATAAACGGTTTAACATAAATAATTAAGATATTATTTATTATAATAAAAACCTTTATATATTTTATATTATAAAAAAAAGGACTTAAAAGGTAACCTTAATATTTATAACGTATATAACCTGCCGCCGGTTAATAGGGAAAATTTTTTTATAATATCGCTATTTAAGGAAATCTTAATTACTTTAAATAAGTATATATTACTTAAAAACTTTAACCTATATTATTATATATAAAATAAGGAAAGGCGTATAATAAATTATATTAAATTAAATAACTTATTAATAATTACCGCTTAAGTTAACCTCTTATTATTAATATTATAAGGGATTATTACGTAAAAAAGTTATAGGTTTAAAATAACAATTAATTTAACTTTTAATACGGAAGGGGTTACCGGCGTAATTATAATATATAAGTTACGAGAAGACTTAAAATATAACTCGGATTATATATTAATATAAATAACTTTGAATTAAACCGTTAATATAGCCTTATTATTATTAATAAAAAGGGTATAGAAAACGGTTAAGGCAATAAAGGTTTATATAAAAACGGAGGAGATAATAATATAATTTATAAACCTCCTTTAACTAGATAATAAAAACCGGATCAACCTTTTTATAAAGTAAATAATAAAGGTATTAAATAAAGTAATCGATAAAATTATTCCGATAATAAAATCCTTTTAAAGAGTTAAAACTTATTAAAATAAAGGGTATATAATTACAATTATAAAAATGAAAAGGCTAATTAAGTAGGCTTTTAAGTATAAGAATTAAAAGATATTTAATTAATTAAGGGTTATTTAAAAAGAAAAAAAGGATTATTAAGAAAATTAAATAAATATACTTTTAATTTACGATATATAACTTAATAATTTTACCTTATAATATTTAGAAGTTAACGAAGTATAATAAAGAATAAAGTAAAAAACTAAAGTTTATCCTTAAATTCCCGCCCTTTAAGAAACCTGATAGTATATTAATTAATACCTTTACCGGTAAGATTAAGGCCCTTAAAAAACATTTTTCCCCCCTTTATTAAAAGTTAACCTAAATAATATTAACGGCGTTACGTACTTTAACCCCGTATTAATAAATAAAATAATAATATAAGGTATAATAATTAGGGCGATTAATAAATTAAAGAAAAATAAATCTTTAAAACTAAATAAAATTCTTAATAAATTCTTAATAATAGTAACTTTATTATTTAAAAAGGTTTTTATTTACTTTTTTTTTAATATATTTTAACGTTAATTATTATTTATATAAGTTTAAAAAAATAAAGACAATTATCCTTAAGCAGTTTATTAAACCGGATTACTTTAAGGTAAAGTTTTATAGACTTATTATATTCTTATATACGTTAAGGAAAGCCTTAAAAACGGTAATAATGAAGATCCTTAACGATTATATAAAAAATTATAAACTTCTCCTTAATTAATAGATAGGAGTAAGGAAAAATCGGTTAATAAAAATAGCCCTTAAAGGATTAATTAACGGAATATATATAGTATAAGGTTACGGGAAGAAGTATATTACGAGCCTTTTTTCTTTCAATATTATAAGTACCTTTAATAAAATAAATTATTAAAGGTTATTATATAACTTAAAGAGAAAAAAATATTATCCTTTTTAATTAAATAAA
The DNA here is from genome assembly GCA_019925105.1 of Niebla homalea. Lineage (NCBI taxonomy): Eukaryota > Fungi > Ascomycota > Lecanoromycetes > Lecanorales > Ramalinaceae > Niebla > Niebla homalea. The sequence goes on from JAHGAU010000031.1 coordinate 764,640, forward strand.
TAAAGAATTTCTTAAGCGATTAAGTTACGTCGATTAATTTAAGATAAAAAATAAGCTTAATAAAGCCCGTTATAACGGGAATTCCTTAAGGATTACTTATTTCTTTTATATTATTTTTATTCTTTAACGGTTTATTAATTAAAAAGCTTATTAAGTTAAAATAAAAAATCTAAGTTAAAAGCTTTATTAACGACATTTATTTTTTAGCTTATAATATCTTTATACGTATAAATTATCTAGAATTAAAATAAGCTTATAAAGTTCATTTTCGGTAAACGAGAATTTACGGGGCTTAATTTACGTTATATAAGTATAAATTCGTTTATATAATTAAAAGCTTAAGGCTATACGATATAATAATTATAATAGACTTAAGTAAAGTTACGGTAAAGCCGGATACCAATATTAAAGTCCTTAACCTTTAAATAAATAAAAAGCTTAATTAAAAGGATTATATAAGAAAGGTTTAAAAGAAAATAACTTTATAAGAAAAAAGCCTTATTTATTTTATTATATTAATATAAAAAGTTATATAATAAAAGGCCCGGACTATTTATTAAGTTATAATAAAGTTAATAATAATATACGTTACGGTTATCTAATATATACTTAAGGGTATTCCGGGATATAAGAAAAAGCTTATTTAAATATTATAAAAAGTCTAGAATTAATATTTAAGAGTAATTAACGGTATTCATAAAGTAATCCTTATCGCGGTATTAAAATTTAAGGTTTTTATATCGCCGATTAAGGTTTTATTAAATTAAATAATTACTTAAATAAGGCTAAAGAAAAATATATACTTAATTATAATAATAGGAAACGGGCGGATCCGCCAGAATCTTAATAAGCTTTAAGTTAAAAAAAATAAATTAAAGATATTTATTTCTTTTCTTATTAAAATAAAGCGGGAATAAGTTAAAAAGGAAATTAACTTTATTAATATCCCGGAGGTTAACTTAAGCGGGTATAAATTTTTATTAAACGTAAAAAAAACCAAGATTAAAAGGATTTAAAGAATAAAGGTTATAACGATTATTTTATAAATTATAATAAAGTAAATTAAACGTTAACGGAAATATAAGGACTTTATACTTTAAGGTTATTATTATTTAGCTTTTAATAATAAAAAGATTATTAATAAGTATTTCTATTATTATAATATTATAAAGAAAAGTAATAGCGTATTAACGATTTAACTTTAAACGGGTAAAAACGGTTTAACTTACTTCTTATTTATTATATATATCGGGGGTCGGATAAACGTTAAGTATAAGTACGGATAAAAAAAGTAAAACGTTATATATATCCTTATTTCTTATTTTTTATTTACGGAGGTTAAGTTAAAACTTATCGTAAAAGTTAATACTTATAATTATTATTAAATATTATTTATAAATAAAATATCCGGGTAATTATTAAATTTATAATATTTACCGGATTATTATTATAGTTTAATTTTATTATAAAGATAAATAAGGTTATTAAAGATTTTACGGAAAAAGCCCATTACTAATTAAAGAAAAAAAAAGAGAAGCGGAAACCGGCTATATTAATTATATAAACCGGAAAATATCTTCTATAATTATAAAAATATAATAATAGACGTTTATTAAAAGTCTTTAAAGGAGTTAACGATAATAATAATATAAAAAAGGTATATATTAAACGCGTAAGTATTAATAAGGATATTTAAAAGTATTATATAAGGTTAAAGTAATATAAATATATAAAGGAGCGGAAGAGTAATAAGTTTAAGGATAATCCTTAAAAGGATATAATCGTAATATTATAGATTTTCTTAAGGGAGTTAAAATATAAAGAGTATATAAATAAATTGCTACTTTCTAAACGGTTATTAATATCCTTTACCTTAGGGGATAAAGGGTAAAGGCCTGGTAAACGCCGGTTTTTACTTTAACGTTATAAGTATCAGGTTTTTACGGTTATTAATAAGGTTAAAAGGCCGCGTATTAAGGAACGCCGGAATTAGCTTAGCTAGACCCGTAGTATAAATCAATCAATCAATCAATCAAATTCTTTTAATAATTAAAGGAAATTATCCGTTCGTTCATTTCTATATATATAATAGTAAACCCTTATAACTTATTAGTACAACGTTCAACTATTCCTATTTACGATAAAAAACGATAATAAGCTTATATTTATCCTTATATTTAACTGGAAATTAATAAAAGTATTTTTTTTATTTATAATTATAATAAAGTTATAGCCGGAAAGAAGGGTAATAATCTTTAATTATAAAGGTAAGGGATAGCTATTTATATTTATAATTTTATTTAAACTTTATATATTGATTACGATATGTCCTTTTAATCCCTAAGGAATATCCCGCCATATAATAAAATATAAATAATTAAACTTTATTAAGTACTTAGCTTACCGAAGCTTACCCTATTTATATATCTTATTAAATTTTTTTATCGATAATATCTTTATCTTATTTTCTTAAAGAAAAAGGCTTAATTAGCTATATATTTTTATTCTTTAATTTTTATTAATCTTTAAGTATATCAATTATTTATTTATTATCTTCTTAAATATAAAAGAAATTATTTATTATTTAAGAAAGCTTCTTTATTATACTTCCGTCCTTATAGATTATAACTTTATTTAATAAAGTATATTTTATAAATAAATTAACGGTAATAAGGATAAGTAAGGGATTTAAGTTATTTCTATTTATATCCGGTATATTAAATCGTATTTAATTAATCAAGATATAAGTTATATTTAAAATATCCTTTAATCTTTTTATAATTTTTAACTTCTATAATTATTAAGGCTTACGGGATAGTTATCCTCCGGTAATTAATAAGGCAACGTTAAAAGTAATTATATAATATACAATTTACGTATTCTTAATAATTAAATTAAGTTAAATTTACTAATTAATCGTTAAGGGATAATTAATAAAGTTCCAGACTTAAATATAATTAAAAGAGGCGTTTACTATATATATTATAATACCTCCGTTATATCTTAATTTTATTTATAACTTAAGTTTAAAAAGAAAGTCTTAATTTAATAAATTACCTTTATAAAGAATTAGGATATTTATAAAGGATTAAGGAGTTAAAATAATCCGTCCTTTAACGTAAATTATATAATAAATAGGTTTCCCCTTTATAAGAATATCGATATAATAAACTATATTTTAATAAGTTCCGATTATAAGTTATCCTTTATAAGGATTAATAATTATCCGATTTAAATAATATATATTATTCTTAATAAGTATATTTACTTATGAATTATTAATAATATAAATTTCGGATTTAACTTATCCCGTATTATTCTCTACCCTTCAATAAAGTTATTAAAGAAAATATTAATATAAGCCTATTTATTTATTTTAAAGATTAAATTCTCTTATTTAATAACTAAAATGCTCGTAAGAAGCGTATATATTTTAATATTTAAGAAATATTTAAGTTATTTTTTTTTATTTATAAGCGTTATAAAATATTTATTATTAAGGTAAACTAAAAAATTTAAGGAAAAATGAGTAAAACGGATAAATACCATCGTATAATAAAAACCTTTAAATACGTATCCGGGGGTAACGTTAATATATTTAACCAAGGATATAAATACTTCCCTTAATAAATCGGTAAAAGTTATTAAATTAACTTTAATTTTATCTTTTAATTATAATAGGATATCCTTTACGTATAATTTACTTATTTCTTAATCTTTTTTAAAATAACGGAATAAATTATTCTTAAAGTTAAATTATTCTTTATATCCTTAATACTTATATATTTAAGACGGGGTTTAAAAATATATAATCGGGTTATTAAAATATATAAAGTTATCCTTAAATAGGTTTTATAGGACGTTTTTCTCCCCCGTAAAACCGTAATATATATCTTATTCTTATTCTTTTTATAACGGATCTTTTTACTTTTATTTTTAATAATCCTTTTTTTTAAGTAAAATTTTCTATATTATCCGGATATATTTAATAGATTTTAAGGCGTTATTTATATTAATTATTTTATATATTTACGTTACCTTAAAGTAAAGGCTTAAATTAATAAAACGAATTTAATTTCTTTAATTAAGCTTATCCTCCCGTTATTATACGTCGTAAAAGGGGGGCAGTTAAGGAATAAGTATTTATATTTAAGGTTTAATTATTTTATTATTATCATTATTATCCTTAATTATATTAATTATATAAACGCTTATATTATTATTAATTATAAGTATTAAAATAAAAATTATTTTAATTCTATAGTACGTTATTTTAAATAAAACTATAATTAAATTCCCCTTAATAAAGAAATATAAATTACCGTTAAAAATTCAGCCGAAAATTGGATTAAGGACTTAATTAAAAAGGACGATTATAAAAAGTATATTAACCAGGTTAATATATAGGTTAATAAGCAGTAAGAGGAAGGTCTCAATATTCCCGGTATTTTATCCGAGATACCGTCGATTATTAATCGTATTTTAATTTATTTGTATTTATAAGAAAACTTATTAAGGATATATTTTCTTTAAGATACGGTAAATAAATTTATAACTTTATATTAATATTATTATATACTATATTTAATTAATTATATATTCCCTTTAATTTAATATCCTTTAAATATTAAAGGATTTTGGAAAGGGGGAGAGCATGGAAGACACTAAACTTGCGGATGGGTGTATGAAGGAAGGGAAACATTAAAAGGGCTGATTAAGGGTGGAATCGATTTATATATACTTAAAAAAGGAAAGGTATAACGGATTATTATAGTAAGCAACCTATACCTTATTAACTTATATAGGGGCTATAATTTATTTTTAATTATAGTTTATAATTACTTATTATTTTATTACTTTTACTCTTTTATCCCTTCCTATTTTTTTTAACGGTTTTAAGAAGGCTTTTATCTGCTTATATATATTAAGGAATTCGGTCTAGTTATACGATTTAATCGTAAATAATTTACCGTACTTTTTCCTTAATTAACGGTAAGAAAAATTACGAAGATACCTAAGAAATATCGATTATTATTATTACTATAATATATATATATATTACGAATAATAAGTTATCGATTCATATATATCTACTGAATATTTTTAATTATTATTAACCTTATAAATAATTATTAAAATCGAGAAAAGTAAGGGTATTTAATTAACCCCCTTTAAGCACCCGTATTTAGACATTCTTATTACCACCCTTAATTAATATAAGGACCCCGTTTATACGTATCGGTAAAGCATTATTAATATTTATTAATTAATTATTAATTATTAGAAATTAAGAAGTAAAGAAAAACGCCAGCTTTTTTAAAGCGTTTTAATTATAAAAGGATAATAATACCCTTTTATATTAATAACGGGCTTAAACCCTAGTTAGGAAATAATCGTATATATTACCGGATATTTTAGATTATCGTTAAGGAAATTATAATTTATATATTAATATAAGCCGTTTTCTTAAAATAGAAGAAATTAAAATAATTAAAAAAAAATAGAAAAAAATTAGTTACCCTAAACGACGTAAAATTACTATTTAATAATTAATAACCGTAATAATTAAAATATAAAATTCGTTAAGTTAATATAAATAATTGAACTTAACCGAATTATAAGTTTTAATATCTTATTTTAAGTAACCGAATTATAAGTTTTAATACCTTATTTTAAGCGACCGATTAATATAATTATAAATAAACCTCCTTAATTATTATCGGAATATTATATATACCTTAAAGTAACATAAAGTAAGTTTTAATGACCCAATTTAAGTAAATAATTTATATTAATAAATATATAAACCTCCTTAATAATTATTAAAATAATTAAACCGAAACGTATATCTCGGTAATAAGGGTAATAAAAATAAAATTCTTTAATAAGCCTTAAATAATTATATATACCTCTTAAAGAGATACTTCTTATTGGAACGTAAATTATTAAATTCAAAGTTATTTAAGCGGTAGTTAGGTTTTAAACTATTTATAGAAATTTAAACCGGTCTTTAAAATTCTTAAGAAATAACTATATATTATATAATACGCTAATAAGACGTAATAAGCCCTTTATTTTAAGTTATAAATTAAGCGATTAGGAATCGAAAAACCAGAAAGTAAATAAAAAGAGTAAATAGTAAAAAGATGTAAATAATAAAATTAATTAAAGGAACTAATAGGAAAGAATAAAAATAAATATACTTATAATAATAATTATATTATATATATATTAAGAATATTAATAATAATTTATAATGGTTAACGACGTAAAATTTATTTAATTTAACGGTACCTTCCTTAAAGCTTTTTTATATAAAAGGCAAAGAAAATTAAAATAAATAATTAAAATTTACTTTAATTTAAAAAGGAAATATAAACTTATAATAAAATATAATTCATATATACTTATATAATAATTTAAGAGATTAAAAGGACCCTTATTAACGTTATATAATTATATATTAACTTAACCCTTTCCTTAAAAAAAAAGTAAAAAAAATAAAAATAAAATATAATTATTCGGAATAATTATAAACCCCTTTTTTAAAAATACCTTTATTAATATTAATAATATATTAATGATAATATATTTTATTTTATATATATTTTAATACTTTTAAAATAGGAAAAATAAAGTTAAGTATTATTATATAAATTAAAGAATTAATTATAATATTATTGCTCTTTTTATTATTATTTTATTTCCTTTATTAAAAAGAATATATACCCCCTTATTTTATGTTAAATAAAGGATAGAGAAGATTAGGATAAATTTATATAAATTACGGGGCCATCCTATATTTATTAATAATTATAGATATTATTAAAGACTACTTAATAATAAACCCTATTAATTTCTCTTTAAGGAATAATAAAATATTATTAAAAATCCCTTAATCCCTTAAATTTAAAGGGAATTAATTAATATATATAAAATAAAAAAGGCACTTAAATAATTCTAGGTATCCTCCTTAATAATAATAGTAAAATTAAATATAGAAGGAGACTTTATAATACTATTAATAATCCTAGTTTTTACTTTAAAATCGTCGGAAACTTTATAATAAAGAATTATAATATAATTTAACATTAAAACTTTATTTTATAGATTAAGAAAACTGGACAAATAAGAAAATAAACCAAATAATATATAAAAAAAAATCCGTAACGTATAAAAAAAGATTAAAAGAGATACTTTTTTTAATTAATAAATAAACGCAATAAATATAAGACTTAAAGGAGACGTAACGTATTAAGTAAAATAAATAAAACTTAAAGTTTTACTTATAGATCAAGCGATAAATAATATTATAAAAGAAAATATAAAGAACTTCCAGAAATTATTAAGTTAAGAATTCTTAAAATCAAAGTTTTACTTATAAATAAAGCGATAAATAATATTATAAAAGAAAATATAAAGAACTTCCAGAAATTATTAAGTTAAGAATTCTTAAAATCAAAGTTTTACTTATAAATAAAGCGATAAATAATATTATAAAAGAAAATATAAAGAACTTCCAGAAATTATTAAGTTAAGAATTCTTGAAATTAAATTCCGATAATTTTACGGAGTAAATAGTGAATAATATTAAATATTATTTTAAAGAATTAATTTTATCTTTAATTACTATAAACGTATACTCCGTATTATATATAACTTAAGCGGAAAAAACATTAAACTTAAAAGGCCAAAATATATAATAAATATAATAATTAAATATATATTAAAAGACGTAATTAATTATTTTAAGAATAATCTAACGGATATAAAGCTCCGTAAACGTTTAATAGAAAACGTATATAAAAAGCTTAATCTTTATAAAGTATACCTTAAGGCAGAATAAGTTACGGAAAAAATAAAAAATAAATAAAAATTTAAAAAGGAAAAAAAGGATAAAAAAGCGAATCTTAAAGCTTAAATATTTATAAATTAATTAAGTTATATAAACGGAAACCTTTAAGAAGTTACGTTAAAGATAAATTTAATATATATCGATTATAACGGAATTATATAAGTATTATAAGTAAAAAAAAACGCGATAAATTAAATATCCTTAAAATTATATAAATAAAAAACTTTAAGATATCTTAATAATATAAATAGCGTTAATATAATTACCGTAAGTAATATTACCTTAATAATTTAAATATTAAAACCGATCTTAAAATTTATCTTAATAAAATATTAATAATTAAGCGGAAAATATAAATTAAAAGCCATAAAATTATTAATAAAATTTATATATTAATTAAAATATTAAATGAAATAATTAATTTACTTTAAAATTATTTAATCCGGTTAAATTTAAAAACTTTTATATTAATAGCTTTAAGTCGTTTAATATAAAATTATACTTTATTTACTATAAATATTATAATATATTCTTAATGGAGAAATATATAAGTTATCAATAAAAATATAACGGAGGTAATATAAACTTTAATAAAAAAAGATATATATAAAAGAAGGATTAAAACCGTAAAAACGGGCGTTATAATAAGGATTACCGATTATTATTATTACCTATAACCGTACCGCTTAACGATTAATTAAACGTATTAGTAAACGTAATAACTATCGCTTTAATTATATAAAAAAAAAGAAAAATCCTTAATAAAATCGATAATAAAGGAGTTATCAATAACTTTAATTACGAAGCCATTATTATAAAAAAAGGATACCTTTTTAATAAGGACGTTAATTATAAAATAGGTATAATAATAAATATAATTGCGAAGTAATAATAAATTAAAAATAACGATTTAAAAGAAGGAGTTAAGTTTATATAAATTAAAAAACGAATAAAGGGGAAGCTAAAGGGAAAGGTAAAAACCGGGAAAAAGAAAGAAACTTTAATAAATTATTAAACTATTAAGGGAGTAAGCCTTAAACGTTAAACGGATCTTATTAATTAATAATATTATACTCCCTATAATATATTTAATATAACTTTTATTATATTTTAGAAAAAAGATAAACCGACTTATAAAGAACGTATTAAACCTTAACCGTATACGTTATAAGAAGATTATAATTATTAAGGAAGTTCCTGAAAATAACGGGAAAAAAATATAAAAGATAATTTAAAATAAACGATTTAAGATTAATAATATTATAGTTATAAACTTAAAATAAGACCTTAAAGTTATACTTAATAAGAATAAATAAGTATATTCTATAAAAGCAATAATTATTTATTAACTAAAATAAATAAATAAGTTACTTAATATAAAAGTTAATTAAGGATCAGATATTATTATAATTAACTTAAGTATAATAAAGGAATTATAGATAAAAAAAGGCTTTTAAAATTGCTTAAAGTTAATTATTTAAATATATTAATAATAAACGGAGACTATATATTACTTTATATATAAATTATATTTAATATTTAAATTATAAGAATAATTAAATCGGTATAAGTATTTATAATATTAAAAAATAACTTAAATTATAATATCTTATTAAGACTCTTATAATTAAAGTTAATTACGGTTAACTTTAAGATTTAAATAAAGATATTAAAAATTAAAGATATTATTTATAAAAAAAATATTTAATTACTTAAACCTTAAATATATCCGTTAAGTAAAATACGTTAAAAGCCGGTATATAAGAAGCTATATTATAAAAATATAATAATATTAAAAAAAAAAATTAAGTTAAATTTATTTAAATATAAAAATAATAAAGAGAATTTAAAAATTAAATAAAAAATAAAAAAAATAATTAAGATTAATAAACTATAAGAAAAGAAAAAGTTTAAAGAATAAGGTCGGCTTTAAAAACGTATATTTTAATAATTAATTAATAAGAGAAAAAGGGTATATTTATATACTTAAGGAGAAGAAAAAGTATATAAAAAATAATCAGAACAAATAAAGGAAAATTAAAAGTAAATTAAAACGGTGAGATAAAATAAAAGAAATAAATTAAATAAGAAGTAAATAAGAATAATTAAGTAAAAGTTTAAAAAAAACCGAAGGGATAGGATAACAGCGGGAGTACTTAAAAGATAATAAAGAAGCTTAAAAGTATTAAAAAGATAATATAAAAGTTAAGGAAGATACGGTAAATAATCCGATTAATAATTTAAAACTAGAAATAAACCTTATTTTATATTAATAGTAGTTTATTAAATAAAAACGGAAAATAATCAGATTTATAAACTTAATACCCAATAAGATAAATAAAGAAATAATATGGTATTTAAAGTTATTATTAATTACGTAAAATAACGTTAAACGGTATAAAGAATATATAATATATAAAGAAAAAGCGATATTAATTAAATTAATAATATTTATAATAATAGAAATAAATAACCATATATATTAAAAATAATAAATAACTTAAAGAAGTTAATAAAGAAAAAGGAAAACTATATATTAAGGTAATATAAAAAAAAAAGATGAAATAAATAAGAAATAAAAATAATAAGAATTATTTACTTATTATAGAAAGTATAATTTTAAAAACTAAATAACTTAATAACTTAATAACTTATTAAGGACTATTAAAGTATAAGTATGGTACTTATTAAGTTTATTTAAGATATATATATGAAATTACGGATAAACTAACTTTAAAATTATAAAATAAAAAAATAAATATTAAAATAAAATTATTATAAGTTATATTCTTAACAGATAAAAAAGTAATAAAAAGAAAAATTAATACTTTAAAATCGTATAAAAAACTATAAGTATGTCACGGTGTAAGGACTGCGATGCTGATAGCCAAGAGCCCAGTGAATGCGCTAGGCCCAATCGAGCCTAGCGCATGCCCTCCGCACACTTGTATGCATGCATACTATACCATAGATTTCTCTTCATAGTTGAAATTCAGTCATATTCACCCTTACCCTTACTGAGTCCCTGACAAAGTATAAGTAAAAAAAGAAGGTATTATATTAAGGAATATTATCTTAAATAATTAAATACGGTTTAAGATACTTTAAGTATTATAAACGTATAAAGATATAAACGTAAAAGAATTATATAAGATCCTAATAACGGACTTATTCCTATATAAAATAATATTAAAATTAAAGATTAAGCCGTATAAAGTTACCGTTAAAAAGTTATTAAATAATAAAGAGTAATAATTTAAAACGATTATATAATAAAGAATTAAATTAAAAATATATAAGAAATATATATAAATAAATAAATGAATAAGTATATAGAACGTATTCCTTATATTTATAAAAAAAATTTAAATTACGATTTATATTTAATTATTACTTTATATATAAAGTATTATCCGCGTTTTATATAAAGTTAATAAAAAGAATATATAATTTATTAAGAATTCTATTATATAAGACTTTCTTTTAAACGGATATAAAATATAAATATTAAGTAATAAAAGTATATTTTTTTAACCAATATTATTTTATTTTTAACGTATTAAATATTAAATAGCTATAATTTATAAAAAATACCTTAAAGAATACGTACGTTTTCATTTATTTTTATTAAACTTATAAATATTATATTAAAAGTTATCCTTAAATTAAACCCGGAATTATCCTTCTTTATTCTTAAAAAGGAATATAATTTTATTAACTTAATTTTTTACCTTAATAATATCTTTAAAATATATAAAATATAAAAGGAATAATTTATTTTCTTAAAAAATTATTTTTTTCCTTAAATTTTATAGTTAAAGTTAAAGTTTTTATTTAATAAATTAAAAATTAATATAATAAAAATTAAAATACTTAAAAAGATTATAAAGTAAGAAAACGTATATAAATTAAACTTAAAAAATATAAAAAGATATTTAATTAACTTATATTTTGAAATATAAAAAACGTTAAAGGATTCTTAAATATTATTAATATAATAAGAAAATAAATTAAAAATTTTATAAAGATAATTTATCCGCTTATACGTTTAACCGGAAATATAAAGTAAAAATAAGAAAAATTAGAAAATATATCGTTTTAACTTATATAAAATATAATAATAAGGATTAAAGCTTTATTTAAATAAAACTTAAAGATATTAATTTATATATATATTAACGTTTTAAAATATAGAGCCGGATATTATATTATTTAAATTTAAAACGGTTATACTATTTTATTTATTTATAACTTATATATAATAAATAAAGTAAAACGTAACTATAATACCTATAAGTAAAAATTAATAATTATTATTATATTTAAGGAAAAGTTCTTTTATATATAAAATATAAAAGAAATTTTAATTATATATATAAATTATAAATTATTTATAAGGTTTATAAATATAAATTATTATAAAGATATCTTTATAAAGTAAATAAATAAATTAAAAAAGCTATATATTAAAATTAAATATATTAAAAAAGAAATTAATAAAGTTACGGATAATTTATTAAGGGTATTATTTAATAACCCAGATTATATACTTAATAAAGTAATAAAGAAAATAGCCCTTAAAGTATAAAAGAATAAGAATAATATAATATAATTTTAAAAGAATAAAAAAGAAGGATATAGTATTATATTAAAGGAATTCTTTAAGGAAATAAGGAAAAATAAAATTAACGTTTATAATAATATATAAATTATAATATAATAATTAAAGGGTTAATTAACTTAAAACGCGGGGGGGAAATTAATAAAGAAAAACGTAAATAAAAGGAAGAAAATAGATATAAGAAAATTATAATTATAAGGAATAATTAATAATAAAATAATAAGGATATATAATATAAAATTAAATAATAATAATAAAATAAAACGTATATAAATCGATTATAAATCTATAGAAATATTAAAATTTAAAAAATTATTTTATTATAAAGATAATAATTAATATATTAATATTATTAAATACCTTAAAATAAAAATAAAGTTTAAAAAAAATACGGTTTAATAAATTGAATTTAATAAATAATTTATAAATTATAAACTTAATTTAATTATTAATAAGTTACTTTATTAATACGGGAAACGTTAAACGGTATAATTAATAAAGAAAAATATAATATAAATACTTAAGGAAGTTTATAATAATACGGGATACTTCTTATTAAAAATTATATTAAAGAAATTACGGTATTATTGTTAATAACCGGATATAATAAAAAATATTATAAAATACGTATAAGGGTATTTAACTTATATAAAATAAGTATATAAAAGCCATATAGTTTTATTAAGTTTAATTAAGGTAAAAATACTTTTTAATTTATTTAAAACGGGCTTTATCAACTTTTTTAAATAAATATAAAACGGTTTTTAATACGTTTTTAATACAATAAATTTTTTCTTATAATTTATATAATTATTCTATATTATATTAATTAAATTAAAAAACGTAATTATTACGTTAAAAAAGTATATAAATTATTATTTAAAACCCGTTATAATATATATAAATATTAAGAAAATATTTATAAATAAAAAAATAGAAAGTTTCTTCTAATTATATAATATTTAATTTATCCTTATATTAAGTATAACGTATAAAATAATAAATATAATAAAGTTTAATAATTAAATTTAATAAAACGTAATAAGGAAAACATAAACTTAATAAAAATATAATTAAATATAAACGGGAAAATTAATAATATTAAATATTAACTTAAAATATATTAAATATTTAAAATATATTCTTATTAATATCCTTTTTAAGGTTAAGCCGGATAAAATATATAAACGGAACGTAATTAAATTAAGAGTTAAAATATATATTATAGAAAGAATAATATTGTTTTTAAAAAAAGTAATATATAAAGTTATTTAAGGATTTATAGCAAATTAAGTAAGTATTTAAGGAAAAATTATAAAAGAAGTTAAACGCAATAAAAAACCGATAAAAAAACGTTACGATAAAGGAATATAAGGTTAAAACCCGTTAAAAAAATAACTAATTATATAATGGGATCTTATCCTTAATCTTAGGAAATTTAAGCCCCGCTAGATTAAATTATTTATTATTAAGGGCTTTATAAAAAAGTATAAAGTTTTCTATATATTAAAAAGGATAAATAAAACTTTTATATTTAATTTATTTTATAAAGATTATCTTAAAGTATTTATATTATATATTAAGTATTTTAAACCTTCCGATAAACCAAAACTAAAAATAATAAAGAAAATTAAAATCCGGTGTGTATAAATAGGAAATACCTTAATCCTTTAAAAACCGTTATAATTATAAATAATATAATTTAAAAGGAGAAAATATATATAAATAATATAATACCGTTTTTTATTATATTTTTATTTTATTTATTTTTATATTTCGCTATATTAAAAATCCCAGGAAAATATAGATTTAAAAATAAAAAAAGGGGGGGGGAAAAATAGTTATTTTAGTAAATACCGTTAAAAATGAAAAACCAAAAAAAAAGGAAGTAAAAATATAAAAAAAATTCAGAAAAAATAAATATAAATAAGGGGATATTAAGCCTTTAACCTTTTATTTATAGTCTTTTATTTATTATATTATAAGTTATAAAATAATAAAATTATAAAAAGTTATAATTATTTATAATTAAAAATATTTCCTTAAAAAGAAAAAAAGAGTATATTAATAATAATATATAAGTAAAAGTATAGTTAAATATTAAGATTATATATTAAAAAATTTATTTAAAAGGACGTTTCTTTTACGGAATATAAGTTTAAATATTAAATTTATTATAAATATTACGTTAAAAATATAAATAAAATATACCGTTAATATAAATATAAAAACCATTTTAAACAGCGGGTAATTAAAATTCCGATTATACCCCTAAAATAAAAGAATATATTTAGGATTATCCTTTATTACGGTAATTATAAGGTATAAGACCGTATTAATTATCCCATTTTAATAGTAAAAACGGAAACGGAATAGGAGGACCGGTATATATATAAGGACGTAATTTAAAATGAAAATAACCCGTTATTAAGGAGGCGACCCGACGGGTAAGCCTAATAGTACAACTGAGGGAACTAATAAAATAACCTGAAAACTAATTAAGGCTTTAATCCGCGGATAATTATATACGTACCCTTTCAGTAAAGTATATATTAAAATTAAGATTATAATAATATTCATAATAATTACGGTCCGGAGTTAAAATTAAGCGATATAAATTAAATATAACAAACTTAAGAATAATCCGGAATATAAGGTTTATTAAGGTTAACAATATAAAGTTAAAAAAAACGTAAACTTTTCTTTAAAATATAACCGTATTACCTACGGAAGTAGCTTTAAATAAAAATAGTTAGGGAGTTATATTTGGGTTAAGGACTTTAAAGGCTATTATATATACGGAAATGAAATAAAGGGAGAAGCTTATTAAGGAAGAAATACTTATAGAAATATAAGTAAGGGTTATTATATACGTATAATATAAATAGCAGACTTAAAAAGAAAGGGAATTGGTAAAAAAACCCGGGTAGGTTTATTATTTAAACGGAGAATTAATTAATAATTACTTTATATATAAAAGGGAAAAATAACTTACTAAAATTAAAGTTAATAAAACCTAAATTAAAGATATCCTTAATTACATCTTAATCGGGTAAACGGTATTACCTTTTCTTAAATAACCGTTGATAAAACTCGGTTAAAAAATTAATCCTTAGAGGGGATAGGCTATATTTTATATAAACTTTATTACGTTAAGCGGGTTTATATAACCGAGATAATCCTATAATTCCGGTAAAACCGGATTAACGTATTAATAAAGGGACTATTTAAACTGAAAAAGTTACTTAAATTAATAAATAAAGAATAAACGATATAAACGGTTAAATTAATTAAGTAGAAAATAAAGGAAATAAACGGAATAACTGAGATTATTAAGGTAATTAAATAATAAAACGAGATAATTAAGGATTAAAAGTAAATTACGATAATAATAGTTAAGTACCAGATATAAAGGATAAAGGAAAGGGTACTTATTAAGGTTATAATTATTAAGTTAATTATAGATTATAATTAACTATAGAACGTATACGACCTCCTATATCGGACTTATAATCGGTATCGGGATTAAAAGGTATATAACGTATTAAAAAAAACGTTTATTTAAATTATATTCCGATATTAAAAATCTATAAAAAGGAATTAATAATAATTAATTAAAAAATAAATTAATTTATATATACTTAAATAGAAATTATAATCGCCCGGCCGGTATTTAAAAATATAGTTTAAATAAATACTATTTAATAAACCCTTAATACGGCAGTAATTAATAAAGGTAAAGCAACGGTTACCGTTAATTTATTAATATTTAATATACGCCCGGGCCCCGGTATATATATGAGAGGCGTAAACTTAAATATATACCGTAAGAAGCTCCTAAAAGTAAAAAAGTTAAAACAGGCTAAGGTTATAAAAGACCGACGGATATAGCTTTAAATAAACTATTTAATTAATATTTAAATAAACCTTAATAATAATAAGGATATATTTATTTATTTTAATAAGGTTAATAATTAAGGTATGCCTTTTAAAGTATAGGGATATAATAAAGGTAATTTTAATTAATATAATTTAAGTTAAAAATTCTAAAAAGACTATAAAGAAGTTAATATAAATATAAAGTAAATAATTAATATTAAGGTTAAAAATTCATATATATTCTTAAAAGGATAGTTAATAATTAAGTATAAGATTAAGTTAAATTTAAAATAAATTAATTAAAATATAAAAGGAATTAAAGATTAAAAAAGTTAAAGAAATAAAAGAATTTAAAGAAATAAGAAGAAAAAAAAAAGTAAATAAAAAAGAAGGATAAAGTAAACGGCTACGCGGTATAATTATAAAGTAAATAAATAATTAAACGTTACTTTTAACGTCCTATTTATTGACGGAACTGGTTAAAATAAAAGCTTAATAATTATAATAAATAATATTACTATATTTAAAAGGAACCTTTTTTAATATATTTTTTAAATACGCCCCGATTAGGACGATCGTACGTAGCTTACCAAGGGAATACGGAAATATATCTATTTATATATAAAGATAGCCTTAAGGATACCCAATATATTAATTAACTGAAGGAAAAGCATATAAGTAGGTAAAAGTAAATATTAAGAGTTATAATAAAGGGTATACCTTCGGTAAATATTATTAAGTATAGTATTAAGCGTTGAAGGAGTTCGTATAAACGTTAAAAAGTTATTTAAAAATTAATAAACGATTTTTTTTTTCTTTACTTTCTTAAGCAGTAATATATAAGTAATAATAACTATAATAAATAATTACCCCCTTAATTACTTTCTTAAGACCAATATAATAAACAGATATATAGATAATATCAACCGATAAGTACGAATTATATAACGACTTATAATATTTTATTAATTACGTTAATTAAGAGATTATAAAATCTATAGAATAAAAAATTCAAAGTAAAGCCTTATTAATAGCCTTTAAAAAGGATATATAATTAATATATTACCGACTTTTTTAAGATATATTTAATAACGGCGAGATTAAGAGAATAAAAAAAGACGTTAAAAGTATATAAATTAAGAAATAAAGTAAAGGGTAACCGGTTATAAGGTCCTATCCTTATAAGGGGCGGTATTTATAATCTTTTAATAAGCGGAGTAAAACGCATTATACCCTTATACAGACTAAGCGTATTATACTTAAAAAAAATATAAATATAGGTAACTTAAGCTTTAAAATAAATAAACGTAAAATACCAAGATTATCGTTATTAATAAATTAAAATAATAAAATTAAAAAGTTACCCTTAAGAAAATTAAGTCTTAATATACTTATTTATTATTATTAAATAAAATTTAAGAATAAAGCTATAAAAAAAATAAGTAAATATATATATAAACGGCGTTAAAAAATAAAAACTATTTATTGATAATACGTAATATTAAAAAGGTAATTATTTATTATAAAAAAATTAATAATAAGTTATTATTATATTAATACCTTTTTAACTTTTATACTTATAATAATTCAGATTATTAAAAGGATATTATAAACGGTATATATATAATCGAAATATATATAAATATATATAATATAATCCGGAATATAATAATATTAAAAGTAATATTTTATTATAAAGGGAGTTAAAAAGGTAAAAAGTATAAAAAATATTAAACTTACGGATAAATATATAAAAAAAAGAAAACATTAAAAGGGCTAATTAAGGGTAAAATCGATTTATATATACTTTAAAAAGGAAAAATATAACGGATTACCATAATATAGAACCTAAACCTCACCAACTTATATAAGGGCTGCGGCCCATCTTCAATTGCACTTTATTGCTACCTGCTATTCCATCACTTTTACTCTTTCCTTCCTTCCCATCTTTTCTGTTTATAATAAAAAAGCCGGCGGTTTTCCGGATTAATTATTAAGTTTAAGAACTTATCCTTAAGTTTTTAATAGCTTATTTTATTAATTTTTTTTATCTAATAAATTAAAAATTTTACGAGAAATAAACCTTAAATAAATTATTTTTTTCGGTAAAGAAGTACTTGAGATAAAGTATAAATTATCTTTTTTAAATTAATAAATTATATTTAACATTTATTCTTAAATTTGATTGATTGATTGATTTATACTACGAATCTAGTTAGGCTAATTCCGGCGGTCCTTAATACTCGGCCATTTAACCTTATTAATAACCGTAAAAATCCGATATTTATTACGTTAAAAATAAAAACCGGTATTTACTTAGCTTTTATTCTTATTTTAAGGGCTAAAAGTATTTACGGTTATTTAAAGAGTAAGAATTTATTTATATATTTTTTTTAAGAAAACCTATAATACCACGATTAAATCTATTTAAGGGTTACCTTTAAATTTATTACTCTTCCGTTACCTTATAGGTCTATTTAATATTAAAATTTTAAAATTCCGATTATATTATTAAATATCTTTATTAATACGTATATTATTATTATTTTATTTATATAACTCTGCCGATTAATATAATATCGCCTTTTATACCGCTCCGGTATTTATAACCCCCTTAGCCCTTTATTAAGTATAGTTTTCCCGCCGCTGTTTTTTACCCCCGGGTTAACGGCGAGGTTTCTTAGTTAAGTTTTTAATTATTTTATTTATTTTTTTAGCTAGGCTGAATTATAATAATAAGCCCGTAACTATTATAAATTTAATGGCCGCCTTAATAATTTTTTTATTAATAAGTATTTAATAATAATTATTAATCCTTACTTTTTTAATTAATCCCGGTTTAAGTTCCTTAAATAATAAATAAAAAATTAATACGTATACAATATTTTACTTCCGTTATTTATATTTATAGTTAACGTTAATCCGGTTACCGGCGTATATAATAAAGAGGAAGTAAATTAAGCTATTTTTATTTATCCGGAGTTAAATTATTAATACGTTATTACCTTTCCTTATAATCCTATAACGCCGGAGATCTTTATTAATAATTTTATTATTATCCAGAGCCGGGTATTATTATCCTTAAGGGATTAATTTTTTATATCTACGTTAACTTTCCGTTTATTTCTTTATAATTTATAAGGTAATCACCGTTAATTTCGCTTTTACGGTTTTTTTTTCCGCCGTTTTTATTTTAAGTAAGGGTCCGTATACTTTTACGTTAACTTCTTAAACGTAAGTTAAATTAACCTTTTTCTTAATTTACTTTAATTTAACTTTTATAAGGGGGGTAAGTACCGTTTTTCTACGCTTTTTTATTTAAGGTTTCTTATAATTTTAATGAATACGTTCGTTTCTTATTAATATAATTAAATTTATACCTTTTTTAAGCTTTATTTAAGTAATTATTTAATTAAAGGCCAGCTTTATTAATAATATAAAGATTTCGGATTTTAATACCGGGATAAGAGTCGTTTTATATGCTTTATTTATTATTTTTAAGTATCGGTTTTAAACCTTCTATAATTACCGGATGGGCTCTTTTTTATATTTAAGTATACCCTTAAGTATGTATTAAATAATTATTGCGTACGTTAACGTAAGCTTTATAACCGCTTAATAAACGGTTCTAGCCTTTTATAAGGTAGCTCCTTATATTAACGTTATAAGGTAAGTAAGATTTTTTTCTTATAAAATTATTTTCTTTTAAACCTTTCTTATATAGTTTTTTTAATTTAATTTCTTATTAATTTATAGGTTAAATATTTTAATATTAACTTCCGGTTTTACCGTTATATTACTTAAGTTTATTATAGCTATTATATTATATAACTTTAAGCTTTTTATTATATAAATAAACTTATACTTATACGGGGTAAACTAGGCTTTATATATCTTTATTTATCGTAAGTAGACTTTATAGGTTTATTTTAGCTTTAAATAATTTATATAAGTAAACGTATTATAAGTTAAAAGGTAAATATCGTTAATAAAGCTTTTTATTTAAACCTTCTATTTTAACTTTATTAAGTCTTTGATAAATAGGTTATTAAAGAATAGGAATAAGACCGGGGAAATAAGTAACCCCTCAGGAATCCTTATTATTACGGACTTTATCGTATTTATCTTTTATCCTAGGTTAATTAATATCGTTCGGTTACTTAAGAAACTTTCTATTTAATTTATAAAAAAAAAAAAAAAAATCCCCTTTTTCCGTAAATTATATAATAACCTTTAATAATTTATTTTATTAAACGTTTTTATAATATTTAAAGAAAGAAAACTTATAATATACTTCTTCCTATAATTTTATACCGTATATACGTTATTAATTAAGCCTTTAAGAGCTATTTCCGTTAATTATTTTTTTCTTATTTTTATTTATTAATTAAAGAGTAATTTATATTCTTTTACGTAGTTATTTAGGATTTTTATAATTATTATTTTTAAAGTTTTCCTTAACGTATAAAGGAATATTATAAGTTTATATAACTTTACCTTTAAGTAATTTAACTTAATTAATTTTTTAAGGATAATCGTTTTAATCTCCTTAAATTTACGGGGGTAATATCCTATATTAAAATAAGCTTAAAATAAATAAATAAAAACCTTTTTAAATAATAACGTTATTATAGATAAGAACTTATTTAATATATTATTAAGTCCGGGGACTTTATCTTTCTTTAATTTATTAATCGCCTTAATTATTATCTTTTAAGTTATTATTTTACTTATTATTATTAATTTAAGATATATAATACCGTTAATATTTATTAGGTTAATTTCCGGTAACGGGGGAAAAAACTTTTTTTTAAGAACTTTAATTTTACCGTTAAAGGTATTTATTACCGTACCGTTTAATCTTTTTAAGGGTAAAAACTTAAGGATAAATTTAAGTTTTTTATTTTATTTTTTACCGTATTTTATTAACTTTTAAATATTATAAAAAGAGATTATTAAGTTATATATTATAGCTTAAAAATATATTTACTTAACCTTCCGGATAATTCTTTTTTTTTTTCCTTTTAAGCTTTTTTTAACCGTTAAAGCGTTTCCCGGTTTTTATACTTAATAGTTTACTTTATAAGCGTTTTTACCTTTATAGTTACCTTTATATATTCCTTATTTTAATAGGTTTTAACTCTTTTAAATAGCTTTATTATTAAGATTATCGCGTTAATTACTTTATTTAAAGCCTTTATTATCCGTTTTATAAAACAGTCGATCTATTCCTTATTATTAAGCCGGGGGAGCTTTATTAATTAAGATATTATTTTTATTATTTTTATAAATATTTTAATTTCTTTAACCGTTTTTTACGCTTATTTAAACGGTAAAAACGGAGTTATATTAACGGATTAATTTAAGGTTATTTATATTAAGACGTAATTTAAACCGTATTTTAAGTCCTTTTAAAGTTTATATATTATAATTAAGTTAATAATATTTTTTAAGTTAAATATTAAAATTAATTATAATCTTAAGTTTACGGCTTTTTTATATAATGGCCTTTTTTAATATTAATAACGCGAAATTAAACCGTATAATAATTATTAATAATTCCTTAAATTTAATATAATTAATTATATAATTTTCTTCGTTTTATTAAGCGTAATAAAGATTAAAGTCCTTTATTAAAAAGTATTTATTAAATATAATTATAATATCCTTAAATAACGGGATTATAAAGGGTTTTTCTTATTAACCGGTAACGGATTATACGTATTATAAATATTTAAATTACTTTTAATATCCCTTTTTTATATAATCCGGAGTATATATAAGTTCTTTCCGTAATAAGTAACGTTTTAATTATTTATATTTAGTTTTTTATTAATAAAGAAATACGTCCGCGTTATTTTATTATCTTTAAAGGTTAAGTAAAAATTATTTCTTAAGTTAATTAAAAAGTAGGTATACGGATTATATAACGGCTCCTATATTATTATAATATTAATATCCCTTATTTCCTTAAATTTAAATATTAATATTATAACTTTAATTATTTCCTTATATACGTTATATTATATTATCCTTAAAAGCGTAAATATATTAAATATTAATATTTATTAAGTTTTTTTTATTAACTTTTATTTATATAAATGGTTCCTTTTTAAGGTTAAGCGTTATTTATTTTAATCTTTTTATTATAATAATAATCCCGGTTAAACGGCCGGTCTTAAGGGTTAATATTATTATAAGCTTCCTTCTTTTTACGTTATTAATTATTGCGTTTTACTTTTCCTTATTTAATAAGTTCCGTTTATATCTTAAGATTGTTTTTAATTATTTTACCGGTTTAAATTTATATAAATTATAACGTTAAATTTTAATTATTATTTTAATCTTTTTACGTTAAGTTTTTTTCGTTCTTACTATATACTATAAGTTTTACGTTAAGTAATTATTATTACCGTATGTTACGTATTTTAACGCGTCCTTTATTAAGTTTTTTATTATTAAGCTAACGTATTTATATATATTATACCCTTTAATATATATTATATATTTTATATTATTAAGGTACCTTATAATAATATATTTATATCCTTAATATTTAAAATATTAATAAATATCCGCTGCTTAATCTTAGGGTCTCGTTAATTTAAGGGACTTACCCTTTATTATTCTTTTATTAAGGATATCGTCGTATATCCTTATTAACGTTATATTTAAAATAACCGTAAAGTATTTTTTTATATAATTAAAGGCGTTTAACCTTTTTATTATAAAGGGGAAACTATAATTAATAATCTTTAATTTAAGGTAAAGGACCCTATTCTTTTGCTTTATCCGCCTTAAAATAATTTCTTTTTCCTTTTTTATAAACCTTATTAAATATATTTTATTTATTATAATAATAATAAATTATTTTAATATTTTTGTTATTTTATACTTTTTTTTACCGGTTTATCTTTTTAACTTCTTTAACCTTTCTTTTGCCTTTAATAAGGTTATATTAAGGAAAATATCCCCGCTTTATAATTTACGTATTATAATAATTTATTTTATTAATAACTTTTTTATTATTTTAAATATTTTTATTAATTATAACGGGTTTATTTTTACCGTTATACTCCTTTCCTTTTTATTTAATAATTATACGGTTATTATCCCCGCCTTTTTTAATACCGCTATTTTTTCTTTTATTTTTACTTTCTTTACCGTTAATACCGGCGCCGTTTTCATAACCCTTTTTACTTAGCTTATTCCCGCTCTTTTCTTTAAAGTTTTCCCCGTTATTCCTTTATTTTATACATATCTTTTTTATCTTTTTTTACCTCCGTCCGCCGGCGTTTTTATTACCGCCCCTTAAGCTTTACGTAACCTTTTTAACTCCTTTAAACTTCTCCCCGTATTTACGTAAAAGTCTTTTATCTCCCGTAGCCCGATTTATAATATTAATTAAGTTTTTAACGTAATATTTTTTTATATAATTATAAGGAGGCCTTTTAACGTTTTTATTATTTCCTCCTTTATTGCTTTTCCCCCGTATATTTAATGGTTACTTTTTTTTATAATTTATTTTTATTTATTCAATATTTCCTTATTTTCCTTTAACTTTTTTTTAATTTATATATACTTAATAAAGCCTTTTACGCCTCTATTTACCCTTTATCCGTCCTTATATACCGTTTTCGTTTTTTCCGCCCTTTATTTATTACCCTTAATAATAATATCCTTATACGTTATATATATCTTTTTATACGTATTTTATTAATTATAAACTCCCTATTTAATTTAAGGCTTTTTTATCTCGTATTTATCGTATTATTTATATAATTTTTTATTATTCTTATTAACCTAAACCGCTTACCCTTCCTCCCCCTTTATTTCTATTATTACTCCGCTTCCGCTTATCGTATTTAAGGTACTGTCCTTATTATTACTTAAGCTATGCATACGTGTATCGTTTCTGACCTCTGGGGTCCCGTTGTTCGTCGCCATCTTCCTTTCTAATCAAATTTGATTCTTAACTTTATTTTAATATAATTTAAACTTTTCCGGATAAAAGAACTTATTTTTTTAAAGTAAAATAAAAGCCGTTAACGGTATATTATCGGTATAAAGGTCCGTAATAAAGTTAACGTAAAAAAGATTCTTAAAGCGTAAACTTTTATATTATATATTAATACGGTTAAATATATACTTTTAACAAATAGAATTCTTAATTTTAAGTTAATTAAGTTTAAATTATAATTTTAAAACTTAAATTTATTAAACCGTAATATTACGGTAATACTTTACCGTTATAATTTACTTTATTATAATAAAAAGGTTCTTAATTAAAGGGTAAATATCGTTTTCTTATTTTAAGGTTTATTAAGTTAATTAAGTGTTTATTACGATAATAACGTTAAGTTTTCTCCTTAATAAAGTAGGAAGAATTAAAATATTAAATTAACTCCGTTAATAGTATGCCCGCGGGACTAATAAAGGTAAATATAGAAGATATAACGTTACGGTTTAAATACTTAAGTATTACTTTAATAAGTAAATCAATAATAAAATTAATTCTTAAAGAACTTAGAAAGAATTAAGATATAACTTTTACTTAAGGTAAAAATAATAGTTACCCCGCTTTATACTTATTGAGCTACGGCTTATACATAACGTATATTAAGGCCGTTACCAAGGCTTTTTGTTAAGGTTTAACGGCTTACCTTAACGCAGCAGTATAACGTACCACTATAACGCCGGCGCAGAGATAGCGCTAGCTACTAATATTGTCTTAATAAAAAATTCAATTATAAACGCTTGAGTCCTTATATTATCCTTAATTAATATTATTCTTTTTATAAATTGAATATCTTAAATACCTTCCGGGCTTATTTTACCTTTTATATAAATAATTTAATTTATACTCCGATTAAAAAGAAACCGTTATTATTAAAATAAATTAATTTACCTTTTAAACCTATTATTATAAATAAAAAGGGTATTAAGGAATAATAGCTTAAAAATCTATTAATTTTTAATATACCTAATAAAGGTAAAAGCTATAATATAAAATTAAATAAATAAAATTATCTTTAAATAATATTTAATATTATATTAACGTTAAAGAGTTCCTTTATACTTAAAAATTAATTAAAATGTTTTATAAAAAGTACCCGGATAAACCCGGATTATAGATTAAAGATTTAAATAATATAATAATACTTTTAAATAGCCTTTAAAGGTTACTTTAAATACTTAAGGTAAGTAATAATTTTCCGGATATAAAACTTAATATCTTAAATTATATATTACGTTTTTATTAAGCTTAAAAACCTTTAAAATAACCTTATAACTCCTTAAAGTTATTAAAGTAATTATTATTAATATTATTTATTTATATAAACCTTATACTTTTTTATTAATATAAATTTAATATATAAAATAAGAAAATTAAAAAAATATTTTTAAAAAGGGTAAATCGTAAAAAACGATACCTGCCCTGGAACCCCCCGGATAAAATCATATTTTAAGGCTTATTACGGGGGTACCGCCACGATTTTACCCCCGTATACTTATATTAATTACCCGGCTACCGCTACGATATTTACCCGGTTAACCGGTAACGGGTAAGTTAAGTAATCTATAATTCTTATATTACTTACCCGGTTAATTAATAACGGGTAAACTGGGTAGTAACTTAACCTCATTTTAATTACCCGGTTAATCAGTAACGGGTAAGAGGGGTAATTTTAAGTTTAAAATTTTTTTTCCTTTTTAACGTATTTATAGGCTCGAGGGCGAGCCTTTCCTAGGGGGGGGGTTAATATCAGGGTTTAAAGGTGTTGGTAGCTAAGGTACAGGCCCTACCGGGCCTACCCCGGGCCAAGCCCGGGGTTAATCCGGCACCATAGAATATCACCGACTAAGTATATTAAGGCCTTCAGCCCCTTTACACTTATACTTCTGTACTTTAATATCTTTAATTATACGTAATACACCCTTTGCCTTCCAACCACCCCAAAGGGGCTTGTACTCTAACAGGTATTAACTTGACTTTAATATTACGTTAATAATACTTCATATGTTAAGTACCTTTTACGAGAACGTATAGTTAACTATACGTCAAAAATTCATCGGAGTTTATATAATTTATATTTTACAGCTACTTTAAGCGATAACTTAATATTAACGTAACTTTTTCCGCTCTATGGGATTCGGTAATGTATAAGAATAAAAATATTAAAATAAAAATATTAAAATAAAAATATTAAAATAAAAATATTAAAATAAAAATATTAAAATAAAAATATTAAAATAAAAATATTAAAATAAAAATATTAAAATAAAAATATTAAAATAAAAATATTAAAATAAAAATATTAAAATAAAAATATTAAAATAAAAATATTAAAATAAAAATATTAAAATAAAAATATTAAAATAAAAATATTAAAATAAAAATATTAAAATAAAAATATTAAAATAAAAATATTAAAATAAAAATATTAAAATAAAAATATTAAAATAAAAATATTAAAATAAAAATATTAAAATAAAAATATTAAAATAAAAATATTAAAATAAAAATATTAAAATAAAAATATTAAAATAAAAATATTAAAATAAAAATATTAAAATAAAAATATTAAAATAAAAATATTAATATAAAAATATTAATAATAAAAATATTAATAATAATATTAAAATAATATAATTAATTTCCTATAAACATATAGGATAAAGTTATTTAACGGCGGTATAATTCTTATAGCTATAGGCCTATTTAAATTATTAGGATATATAATACGAGCTGATCTCGCCTAAGAATGAAGGCTACCGAGGGTATAATTGGCTTTAGGAGCTGGCAGAGAGTCGTCGTCCCCTACAAAAATAATAGGTGCCTTAGAACCAGCTTTATGCACGGCTTTGAAGAGTCTGATATATACTACGTCAGCGATGTCAAATAGTGGTATACATCGAGCGAGGGGCACGTTATGATATCAATCTATACCGTCTAGTGAGCGCCGTATCGTTCTACAAATTGATTAGAGAATAGGAAGAGTTTGCAAGGACACATTGCCAAAGTAGTTGATTCTGGTCTACCGCTTTGACGCTTCCTAGAGTATAAATACCTCTGCTTTTACCAGCGACGTCGAGTCATATATATACAATCAGTCTGTTCTCACAAAGATGCTGAATCTTTTACGGCTTTTCCGGGAGAATGCATCTCTACCAGCCTGTGTTCGCTTTCTTTTACACCTTTCCTCCATCTGTCGTACCTGGCACTGGAGAAAGTCCTAATACCCGATGGTCCATGAGCAGCTAAATGCTCTGCCAGATCGACACCATCCTTCATGGCATTATTGCCACCCTCTCCACCGAGTATTGGCATTGCATGGATAGCGTCACCCACCAACAGTATACCTCGAGCTGTAAGGTCCTTGATCTCTTGCTCCGTGCCCAATGTACTGCGCATCAACCAATGTAGTACCCTATCTTGCCTGACCTTGGCGGCATCGAACATCTCTTTATAAGCCTGCCCTAGGCCTTTGACTTGCTGCAATTCTGTATAGAACTCTTCGGGTATGTCTGTTGCTCCGGGGATCGGCCGATCCGGTTTATGCAACGGATCGTTCTGGCGTGCAGGGCGTGAATATGTATAACCTACATCGATATGCGTCGCAGCGTATTCGTTTACGGCGATCTGAAACACGACGTCTTCTTGGCGACACTGAATAATGCTCAAGCCTTGCATCTGCGGTGCCAAGAGATTTTGGAAGCTGTCCAACGAAAAGCTTCTCTTGCCATTAAACACGACGAAAGGCAAGACTTTGAGCTGTATATCCGGGGCCAATGACTTGCGGACTTGAGAGTGGACGCCATCTGCCCCAATAAGGACATCGGTTTCGATGGGCTGCACATCCTGTATTCGGACAATGACTTTTGATGCTGAGGTCTCAATATCTTTGATTGTATGCTCCCATTTGATTTCCTGATCTTCACGAAGGAATTGCTCTAGCTTTCCGCGGTGGCAACGAAATGTGCCAGGGGTGGTGTCCACACCTGTCACCAGCGCGTCTCCCGAGACGCTGCCCATGCCATTTATAGTTGCGTCCATAGAGAACCGCTCGCGAAAGCTCGATTCGTCCATTTGTAGGATTTTAAGCAGAGGTCGGTAGGCCCAGGGATGGAGTGTGATGCCATAATTATATCGTGGCGACGAGTTGACCCTCTCCAAGATGATGCTAGGTATGTCTTTCTTCGTGAGACATCTTCCCAAGGTCAGGCCGGCAAGACCAGCGCCTGCGATGGTTATTGGGGACATCGACATGGTTGTGATGATCGGATAGACATTTTGTGAGTGCCATGGCAGTCTTAAGGGGCACGGGGGTACGGGATTGGTTGTATCTGCATACCCTAGTTCAGCTCATTGCAGGATGGGTTAATGAAAGATTGGGGGGGATATCTCGGCGGCGTGGGGGACTGGCCTAGCTTAGTGCGTCAGCGCATCAGCGCAATATTCATTTATTCTATATTGTTTACGCCATGCCCAACCCGCGGATCGAAACCCCTTCAACCCCTTGAAGCCAGAAGACAGGGACCAAATTCTCGAGCTGATGGAGGTCAAAATGAAAATGGTGGATGAAGAGTTGTCTTGTATGGCTTTAATTTGCAATACATAGCGAGGCTGAAGCAACAGGGGCGTTATTTGATTTGTTGATCTTTAGAAGGGGAAAAGTTACACGTACACCCTACTCATTTGCAGATACCATTCGTCTGCATGTACACCCTATTTTTTCGCGGCTATACTCAGTGATCTTTATAGAAATTTTCAGCATAGCGGGGAAACTTGGGAGAACACAGACTGACACTTTATCAGGCTCACCTTACCCACCTCATGTTATCGAGGCTACGCCTGGTGCGCGTATGGCCCCACCATAGCAAGCCCAAAAATACCGGATGCAAGACCTCCGTCCATTTGTGAGCAAGAGATCCGTGCATCTGAGGCTTTGCCTGACCTCCGCGTGCTCCCACCGTAGTAGGCCCAAAAACACTGCGTTTGCTATGAAGAACCTGAACCATAAGCAAGGGATCTCTGACAGGCCAAAAACACGACTCTTGCAATACTTGGACCCCTCGGACTCCCAAACAAACACACTGTACTTAAATCGGACATAGTGGGTTCCACCTTAGCCCGTACACACACACACACACACACGCACACACACACACACACACGCACACACACACACACACACACACACACACACACACACACTCACACGCACACACACACACACACGCACACACACACACACCAACCATGCGCAACCAACCAACTCGAGGGAGCAAACCACTCCTGGCCATGATACTTCTTCTATACTCCCCAAGACAGCGTGTTATAATTCCAGTGTGTGAATATCGCCCCTGATACCTCATGCTATCAATAATGAACTGCACGCTCGGCTGTCTCTTGTGGATTCAGAGTCTGAGCTTCATGGTGCAGTGGATTACTTTCATGCCGAGCCGAGCACACATCAATGTAACCAACCATCCTGCATGAAAGATCAGCCCCTTTTGAACCATTTTCCACCACCTTCATTCATCTATCTGGCAAGTTCATGCAGGGTGCAATCTGCATCCATGTCACATCCTACCTTGAGCGGGTCCAATCGAATCTTTCTTATGCTATGGGCACATTCGTTCGTCGTTACCAGATACAAGGTACACTTGCGCTTTCACGCATCATAATTGGTTCTTAGGAAGGAATGACTCTGCTGCTTGTCGTCCCTACACGAATTTGGCCCCAACAATTTTCTGAGGGTGTGCTCCCAGAACTTTTCGACGTACCCAACGCTAAATACCCTGCATATCATGTTCTCTGAATGTTTACTTCTCCGTGTGAAAATTCTCGTTCCTTTGATGTTATTTCGCTTTGTCCTCTCCTTCCATGGATGGTTTTACCATCGCCTCAAGTGCCGCTGGGCTTGTAAGTCTGGGTTTAACAGTATGCCATGGACTCCTGATATTCTATGAATCATGGAAAGGAGCGGAAGAGGACGTGAAAAGAATGTACACTTCCGTTGAACAGCTAACCAAAACTTTCATATATCTTCGGCGCTCGATCCAGCAAGACCAGTTCAGTAGGGATGTTGTAGCAAGGGTAGAGGAGAGCATTCAGACGTGTGAGGATGGCCTCCTAGCCTTACGGAAGAAGCTCCTTAAGATCAATGGTGCCTCGCACGGTATGGCTGGATGGAACTATAAGCTGAGGAGCCAATTCCGGCGAGCGCTGTATCCGTTCAAAGAGAGTACTATCGTCAAGCTGAAAGAGATCTGTAGTGACCTGCAAAGTAGTCTGGGCCTCGCCCTGGAAACGCTACAGATGTAAGTCGTCGGAAGTTCCTCTCCATGTCACTTCTCTTCCAATCTCAACACTCACTCACAATCTATTGAAAATAGCGATTCAACCTCCATATCATTACAGAGCTTGGACTCGCTACGAAAAGATGTTTCTGAATTGTCCCTCGACATCAAAAGTTTGGACAGCCAACTCACACAGGCTTCACTTAAGGTTGGCGAACTACATTCATTTCAAAAAGGCAAGACAAGTCCTTAGCGAGATCTCACATTCGACTGTCTACTCATCAACTATATCTCAACTCAGACAATTATATCTCAACAGTCTACGACTGGCTTTCGCCCCTCTCGAGAGAGTTCGGCAAGAAACAATGTGACACTTTCAACGTCACAGCACGACAAGACAGGTTGGGCGATTGGGTCTTCCAAACAGACGAGTATCAGGAATGGTTCCATGGCGGCGGCAAGACTTTGTGGTGTATCGGTATACGTATGTTCCTCCAGGATTCTGACACTTCACTTCTCGAATCAACATCTTGTAACACTAGCAGCGAGTAAGGTTTTGTGCGGAAATGGAGCATCTGACATTGTATATGGACATGCATTGAATACCTGTTCCGATACTGAGGTAATTTGCAAAAATCGTTGAATTCAGGAGTCATTCCCCAGACAGATGGAATAGCGTTGTTTTCGAGACGAATTGCACTCGCTGACCCAAATTCTAGGTGGCGTAGGCAAAACAGTACTTGTGTATGTTTTCTTGTCTTGGACGTCGCAAATCGAACGGTTTGGAATGCTGACAGGACTTATCTATGAAAAGGTCCGTGATCGTCAATGCCCTTCAAGCAATCGATGACAAACACATTGGAATTACGTATATATATTTCAACTATAGTGAAGCCGAGAAGCAGAACCCTACGAACCTGCTGAAGAGCATACTGCTGCAGCTGGTCTCTCGCAAACCTGTCGTCACAGAAGAAATGACGGAAGCCTTTAAGAAACATGCGAAGGAGGGAACGACGCTAACTCTACCCGAGTGCTGTCGCTTACTTCAGGCTGCCATAGTCTGTTTTTCAATGACTTACCTGGTCATTGATGCCCTAGACGAATGCACTGAAGGCACGAGGGACATATTGTTTGCCGAGCTCCGGAAGATGAAGCAACATATCAGTATCCTTGTAAACTCACGGCACACTTTCAGCGACTATCATGACTCTGAAAGTGGGTTACGCCTCAACATTGAAGCGGACGCATTAGATATCAGACACTACCTTGAAGCACGCATTACGGAATCAAGGATGCTGCAAGCGCACATCAAGAAAGACCAAAGCCTTCACGAGATCATCATATCAGGTATTATGTATAAAGCTAAAGGAATGTAAGTGAGTCTGATTATCATAAGCAAAAAACGATCACTTTGCGCTAACATAAAATTTAGGTTCCTACTTGCCCGCTTGCATTTGGATTCATTGATGGCCAAGACTACCCTACGCAAAGTGAAAAGCGCCTTGAGTTCCTTGCCTGAAGAATTAGATAGAACATATGACCAGGTCTTGCAAAGGATACAGGAGCAGGGTACAGATCACGCTGTGCTAGCTCTAAAGATTCTCGGCTGGATCCGTTATGCTTCAAGGCCATTAAGGACTCGAGAGTTGCAACAAGCTGTCGCCGTAGAGCCGAGCGATTCACACTTTGACGAAGATGGTATACCTGAAATCAGCCTGGTCCTATCTGTGTGCGCTGGCATCGTGACAGTTCGGGAGAATGGCACCATGGGGCTGGTTCACTACACCGCTCAAGAGTACCTTGAACGTCGATCGCTGGAACTTTTTCCAAATGCCCAAATGGAAATTGCCAATAGTTGTCTCACCTACCTCACTTTCGAAGAATTTGGACAGGGACCATCGCCTAATGACAAAGCGTACGGCGAACGAATGGAGGCGTTCCCTCTTCTTCAGTACGCGTCGCGCTACTGGACTCGTCACGCGCCCCATAGCTCAGAAGTAGAGTTCAAAGCTCTAGCGTTGGCATTTCTAAAGCAAGAAGCCAAG
Organism: Niebla homalea; assembly: GCA_019925105.1. Taxonomy (NCBI): domain Eukaryota; kingdom Fungi; phylum Ascomycota; class Lecanoromycetes; order Lecanorales; family Ramalinaceae; genus Niebla; species Niebla homalea. The sequence continues at coordinate 797,347 of JAHGAU010000031.1, forward strand.
GTGGCATCGTCGGTACAGGTCTCGGAAGTGTGCAAGTCTCGATTTCCAATGCGTAGCCAGCAATATAGACGCAATGTTCGAGCGTTATGGGTTGCAGCATCAAATGGCCTTTACGATTTGACGGTTGCATTGCTGGAGGATGCTGCCTCGGTTGAGACGGAAGACTCCGAAGGTGAAAGACCGTTGCATCGAGCAGCTGGCAATGGACATTACGATTTAACCCGACTGCTAGTTGAGCATCAAGCGAGTATCCACGGGCAAAGCCGTTCGGGGGCCACCGCTTTGCACTGCGCAGCCGCTCATGGCCACCACCAAATCGCAGAATTTCTCATCAACGAGGGAGCGACGATCGGGACCCGTGACAAGACAAGCCGGACACCGCTCCACATGGCCGCTTCCAACGGTCACGGAGAATCGGCAAAGCTGCTCCTCGATCGTGGCGCAGACATCCAAGCCAAAGACAGATACGGAGCCAGCGCCTTGTACCGCGCGGCCGAAAACGGACACCTCGGATGCGTCCGAATGCTCGTCGAGCGGGGCGCCTGGCTTGACCTCAGGAACAATTACGACCAGACTGCATTACACCGGGCTGCCGAGGTCGGACACGTGGCTGTGGCGGAGACGTTGTTGGAGCATGGGGCCGACTGGACGATTAAGGATTACTATGGATTTACGCCGAGATATCGGGCTCTTGATATGGCTCATGATGAGATTGCGGCGTTGATAGTGAAGTTCTCGACCAGATGAGCTGGGCGATCGTTGATATCAGCACATGGAATCATATATACGCACACGGTCAGCTGTATATTGCAATGGTAGATTTGAGAGTGCTGGACGTGGAGACGGAGGACACCGAATGAACAAGGCATTCTGCACCGACCCATCAAGAGCTCTGCAAATCGCAGAAGCCATTACTATAGGCTTTGCGCATAGAGTCCAGCGCTAAAAAGACGGAAATCTGCCCCAGGTCTACCTTGACAAAGCGACGGAAGCACGTGCGACCCACCTTTTGCTGCTCCAAGCAACGTTACTGATCAGATGGCCAATCGACCGGCATGGGTATTTCTCGCTCGTAATCCTTCGCTTGTCGATGTCCCCAGTACAGACTTGGTGGAGAAGGGACGAAGCACCCAACGAAATTTGCATGTGACAAGCAGAGTAGTGCGTAATATGGAATAACAAGACTTGATATGCTCAAAGGGCAGCCTGAGGAAGCAGACGTGGAAGTAGCGGACAAGGCCGATTTACGCGTGAAGGTTAGATCACGCTAGGCTAAAAGCCGGAAAGCGAAGCCTTTTGGCCGTCCCCCCGTTTATATTAATAAAGGGGCGGATAATCTATATAGGTAAATAATATTAATAATAATTACTTTAATAGCTTTAAGGAGCTATAAAATTATTTTAAAGGGCTTTTAAGCTTAATAAGGATATAATATACGGTTTACGATATTAAGTTTTATACTTAAAAAGGTAATTATTTACTTTAAATACTTAAGGTAGCACTTAAAGGCTATTTAAAGTATTATTATATTATTTAAATCTCTAGGCCGTAATCCGGGCTTATCCGGGTACTTCTTATAAAAGGCTTTAATTAATCTTTAAGTATAAAGTAATTCTTTAACTTTAACGTAATATTAAGTATTATTTAAGGGTAAATTTGTTTATTTAATTTTATATTATAATTTCTATCTTCGGCCAGTACGTTAAGAATTAATATTTTTTTAAGCTCTTATTCCTTAATAAAATTTTTTTATAATAATAAATTTAAGGGGTAAATTAATTTATTTTAATAAAAACGGTTTTTCTTTAATCGGAATATAGGTTAAGTTATTTATATAAAAAATAAATTAAACCCAGAAAATATTTAAAACGTTTAATTTATAAAAGGAATAATATTATTTAAGGATAATATAGGGACTTAAGCGTTTATAATTTAACTTTTTATTAAATTAATTAATTACTAAATATTTAATATTTATATAAACTTTAATATTTATTTTAAACTTTATATCCCGGCGTTAATAATTAATTTACTTAAATATATTATTATAAGCTTTATTTAAATTAAAACGTATTATATTAAGGATTTCCTATATAATTTTAATAATATTAACAACTTCTTTAACTTAAAGTTATTTATAAGCGGTAATATATTTAATGTTATTAAACCCGGATAATATCTTTAAGTAAAAGCCCTTATTAAAGTAAAAAGGTATTATTTTAATTAATCGATTTAAGTTATTATTATCCGTAAATTCTATTATAAATAATTACCCTACTTAATCGTCTTATAAATAATTTACGTAAGTCCGGAATCCTTATTTTATTTCTTAATTTATTCTTTTAATTTAACCGTTATTTTTAACGTAATAAGGAATTAAGGTTTAAGGGTTAATTTTAAGTTAATATACTAAAGAATATCATATTTTATTAATAAATTAAAAGCCGTAATTTAAAATAATATTATCTGGAAGGCCGTAATGCTTAAATACTTCTTTAATAAAAAACTAGGTTATTTTTTTAGCGGAAGTCTTTTTTTTAACGTAGTAAAGGATATAGTATTAGCCTTTAAATAGTATATAAATTATAATAAGGATAGCGTTTATACCCTTATACTCAAATAATCCGATAATAAAGTTAATTAAGAAATTAACTTATTTTTATTTTGGGATTTTTAATTAATAAAGTAATTTTACGGGCTTTTATCGCGGGGCCTTAACCCGAAAATAAATATTATAATTTAAGATATAACGGTTAATATTATCCTATAAAGTAAATTAAAAAAATATTAAGAAATAAATTTAATTATATAATCCCGGTTAAAGTAATTATTAATTAATTTATTATAAATATATTTTAAAACCTTTATAATAAATAACGTTAATATTTATAACTTACTTTTATTAATAAGGATATCGGACCGAACTTTATTACGGATTAAAAATATACCTTTAAAATTAAATAATTTATCCTCCGTAATTATTTTTTTATAACCCGTTAAGCCCTTATTAATACGGTTAACTTTATAAACTTACTTATAAAACCTAAGTTTTTTAAGGATTAAATAAGTTAATATTAATACTTTTTCTTTTTTATTTAAAATTAAACCTTTAAAACGCTTAAAAAGTAAAACGGTTTAAAATTAATCTTTAACCTTATTATTATCGTTACCTTAAGGTCGATAACCGGGTATTTAAGTAAGAACATTAATTTTATTATTTTATTTACCCGGGTAATAAATAACTTTAAAATTAAACTTAAAGAGGATATTAAGATATTTTATTTAATATTTTATAAGCTTTTAACTTTTAATAAAGTATTTTAAGGCTTAATTATCGTTAAAAATACGGAAGGGTTTTTCAGTTATTTTTAGTTTTAACCGTTAATTCTTTAAGTACTTAATAATAATAAGGAACTCCTTATTATAAATATTATAATTATACTTAATTAATAATATACTTTTAAAATAATAAGTTATTAAATATAATTCCTTAACTTTATTATATTAAGAAAAATAACCGCCGGAAACGTAATTTAAAGAATCGGTCTTAAGGATTATTTCTTTATCGGGATTATAATAGGTTAATATAGGGGCCGTAATAAAAGCTTCTTTAAGTATTATATAAGATTTTTAACACTTTAAAAACTATATAAATAAGGTTTTTTTAATAAGCTTTAAAAAAAAATTACTTTAAAGAATTAATAAATAAATCTTTAATAAAAGTTATAAAGTTAATAAATCCTTAAAGGGCTTTTAAGTTAAAAAGGACCGGTTAATTTTTAATTTTATTTATTTTATTAAAGTTTACTTTTAATTTATTAATAATATTGGTGTATGGACCAAAAAGTGTGATAATATATGAATAATAATTCTACCTAAAGGATGGAAGCATTATAAGGATGCCTGTCCTCTACGTATAAATAAGTATCCTATACTTATTACCGTTCCTATATATACATATATATAATAAATATTATTAAAAGAAAAAAGGCTATTATTTATAGTAACGTTTAACTTAATATACTAATATAAATATTAATACTTAATAATACGTTATACTCCTTATATTTTATATTCTTATATAAAAGTCTTACTTAATTTTATGAAGGCGGTCGCGATTATATTTAAGACGGAACGTACGAAGAATACCGGTAAACGATAAAAATATTACTTTAATAAATAATAAAGTAAATTTATTATAGCGGGTAATAATAACGTTATTAAATTCAGGATACGTAATATAAAATTTACGTAGTAAGTCTAAGTATAACTTTAATAACGGAAATTTATTATTATATTCTATATTTTAAGTTTTTATTTAATTAAGTATTTATTATCTTTTTCCCTATAAATAATTTTTTTAATAATATTGATTGATTGATTAATTGATTGATTGATTTATATTACGGGTCTAGCTAAGTTAATTCCGGCGTTCCTTAATACGCGGCCTTTTAGCCTTATTAATAACCGTAAAAACCCGATACTTATAACGTTAGGATAAAAACCGGTATTTATTAAGCCTTTATCCTTTATCTTTTAAAGTAAAGGATTTTAATAACCGTTTAAAGAATAATAATTTATTCGTATACTTCTTATATTTTAACTTCCTTAAGAAAATCTATAATATTATAATTATATCCTTATTAAAGTTATTTTTAAGCTTATTATTTTTCCGTTTTTTTATATATTTATATTACTTTAACCTTACGTAATACCTTTAAATATCCTTATTAATATTTATATACTTAATATATATCCTTTTTATATTATTATTATTATTAACTCCTTTAAAGACTTTTAATAAGCGTTTATTATTATATCTTTATAATTATAAAAGATATTTTCCGGTTTATATAATTAATATAATCGGTTTCCGTTTCTCTTTTTCTTCTTTAACCGGTAACGGGCCTTCTTTATAAGGTTTTTAATAATTTTATTTATTTTTATAATAAGGTTAAACTATAGTAATAATCCGGTAAATATTATAAATTTAACGGTTACCCGGATACCTCGCTTCGTAAATAATAATTAATAATAATTATAAATATTAATTTTTATTATAAGTCTTAATTTAATTTCTATAAATAAGGGATAAGAAATAAGGACGTATATAGCGTTTTATTTTCTTTATTTATATTTATATCCGGCGTTTATTTAACCTTTAATATATATAATAAATAAAAAGTAAATTAAACCATTTTTATTTATCCGGAGTTAAATTATTAATATATTATTATTTTTCCTTATAATATTATAATAACGGAAATATTTATTAATAATCTTTTTTTTATTAAAAATTAAATAATAATAACTTTAAAATATAAAGTCTTTATACCTCTATTAATATTTAATTTATTTTATTATAACTTATAAGGCGATTATTATAGTATTTACTCTTTAAATCCTTTTAATCTCGGTTTTTTTTACGTTTAATAAGAGTTTATATATATTTAAATTAACTTTTAAGATACCGGTAAAGTTAACCTTTTTCTTAACTTATTTTTACTTTATTTTAATAAAAAAAGGGATAAATATTTTTAATTTATTCTTTTTAACTTAAGGCTTATTAAGATTCTAGCGGATCCGCCCGTTTCCTATTATCGTAATTAAATATATATATTTTTTTAATTTTATTTAAGCGATTATTTAATTTAATAAAACTTTAATTAATAATATAAAGATTTTTAACTTTAATACCGGGATAAAAATTACTTTATAAATATTATTAATTACTTTTAAATATTAATTCTAGATTTTTTATAATATTTAAATAAGCTTTTTTTTATATTCTAGAGTACCCTTAAATATATATTAAATAACTATAATATATATTATAGTTAACTTTATTATAGTTTAATAAATAATCCGGGTTTTCTATAATATAGCTCCCTATATTAATATAATAAAATAAGTAAGGTTTTTTTCTTATAAAATTTTTTTTTTTTTGGATTTTTCTTATATAATTCTTTTAATTAAATTTCTTATTTACTTAAAGGTTAAGGACTTTAATATTAATATCCGGCTTTATTATAACTCTATTTAAGTTTATTATAATTATTATATTATATAATTTTAAACTTTTAATTATATAAATAAGCTCGTATTTATACGGTATAAATTAAGTCCCGTAAGTTCTTATTTATTAAAGATAGACTTTATAAACCTATTTTAATTTTAAATAATTTATATATATAAAAGTATTATAAATTAGAAGGTAAACGTTATTAATAAAGCTTTTAACTTAAACCTTTTATCTTAACTTAATAAACTCCTTAATTAATAAACCGTTAAAAAATAGGAATAATATAAAAAAAATAAGTAATTTTTAAAAAATCCTTATTATAGCGGACTTTATTAGGTTTATCTTTTATTTTAAGTTAATTAACGTAACTTAATTGCTTAAAAAACTCTTTATTTATTTAATTAAGAAGGGTAATATCTTTTTTTCTTTAAGTTATATAGTAATTTTTAATACTTTATTTTATTAAAGGTATTTATAATATTAGAAGAAAAAAACTTATAATATATTTCTTTCCGTAACCTTATATTATATATACGCCGTTAATTAATTTTTTAAGGGCTATTTTTATTAATTAACCTTTTTTTATTTTTCTTTATTAATCGGAAAGAAGTCCTTAATTCTTTATATAATTATTAAAGATCTTTATTATTACCGTTTTTAAGGTTTTCTTTAACGTATATAAGAGTATAATAAGTCTATAAAACTTTACCTTAAAGTAATCCGGCTTAATAAGTTTCTTAAGGATAATTATTTTTATTTTCTTAAACTTACGTAAATAATAATTAATATTAAAATATACTTAAAAAAAGTAAATAAAAACCTTTTTAAATAATAAAGCTATTATTAATAAGAATTTATTAAGAATCTTATTTAATCCTGAAGTTTTATTTTTCTTTAATTTATTAATCGCTTTAATTATTATATCTTATATTATTATTTTATTTATTAATACGGGGTTAAAGTATATAACGTTATTAATATCATTTAAATTAACTTTTAATAAAGGAAGGAAAAATAATTTTTTAAAGGCCTTAATTTTATTATTAAAGGTATTAATTAATATATTATCGGGTCTTTTAAAGGGCGGGAATTTAAGGATAAACTTTGGTTTCTTACTTTATTCTTTATTATATTTCGTTAACTTCTAGATATTATAAGGTAAAATTATTAAGTTATATACCGTAGATTAAAAGTATATTTACTTAATTTTTTTAATAGTTTTTTCCTTTTCTTTTTAAATAACCCTTAATTAAGTATCTTTTGATTCTTATATTTAAAAGTTTATTTAATTAATCTTTTCGCCTTTATAATTATAATTATATATTTTTTATTTTGATAAATTTTAGCTCTTTAAGAAAGTTTTATTAATAAGACTATTTTATCGATTATTTTAATTAATACTTTTATTATTTACTCTATAAAAAGGTTAATCCGGTCTTTATTATTTAATTAAAGGAGGTTTATAAATTATATTATTATTTCCTCCGTTTTTATATAAATCTCTACTTCTTTAACCGTTTTTTATACTTTTTTTACCGGTAATAATAAGGTTATATTAACAGTTTAATTTAAGGTTATTTATATTAATATATAATCCAAGTTATATTTTAAGTTTTTTTATAGCCTATATATAATAACCGTATTAATAATACCTTTTAAGTTAAATATTAAGTTAATTATAATCTTAAATTTTCGGTTTTCTTATATTATAATCTTTTTTAACGTTAATAACGTAAAATTAAACCGGGTAATAACTATTAATAACTTTTTAAATTTAATATAATTAATTATACGTTTTTCCTTATTTTATTTAATATAATAAAAATTAAAGTCTTTTATTAAGAAATACTTGCCGGATATAATTATAATTTCCTTAAGTAATAAGATTATAAAAAGCTTTTTTTTATTAATTAACGGCAGATTATATACATTATAAATATTCAAATTTCCCTTAATATTTCCTTTTTATATAATTTAAAATATATATAAACTCCCTCCGTAATAAATAATATCTTAATTATTTATATTTAATTTCTTATTTATAAAGAAATATATTTATATTTTCTTATTCTTTTTAAAGGTTAAATAAAAATTATTTCCCGGGTTAATTAAAGAATATATATACGGATTATATAACGGCTTTTATATCGTTATAATGTTAATATTCTTTATTTTTTTAAATTTAAATATTAATATTATAGCTTTAACTATTTTTTTATATATATTATATTATATTACCCTTAAAAGTATAAACGTACTATATATTAACTTTTATTAAGTTCTTCCTATTAACTTTTATTTATATAAATAGCCTTTCTTTAAGGTTAAGTATTATTTACTTTAACCTTCTTATTATAATGATTATCCCGGTTAAATAACCGGCCTTAAGGATTAATATTACTATAAGTTTCCTTTTCTTTATATTATTAATTATTATATTTTATTTTTCCTTATTTAATAGGCTTTATTTACGTTTTAAGATTATTTTTAATTATCTTATTAATCCAGATTTATATAAATTATAGCGTTAAACCTTAACCGTTATCCTAGTTTCCTTACGTTAAGTCTCCTTAACCCTTATTATATACCGTAAGTCTTACGTTAAATAATTATTATTCTTATACGTTACGTATCTTAGTATATCCTTTATTAGGCTTTTTATTATTAAACCCGTATATTTATATATATTATACTTTCCGGTATATATTATATATTTTATATTATTTAAATACCTTATAATAATATATCCGTACCTTTAATATTTAAAATATTAATAAATATCCGTTACTTAATCTTATAGCCTTATTAATTTAAGGGACTTATTTTTTATTACCTTTTTATCGAAGATATTATCGTATATCCTTATTAACGTTACGCTTAAAATAACCGTAAAGTACCTTTTTATCCAGTTAAAGGTATTTAGCCTTTTTATTATAGGGGGAAGGCTATAATTAATGATCTTTAGCCCGGAATAAAGGACCATATTTTCCTTCTTTATCCATTTTAAGGTAATTTTTCCTTTTTCTTTTATAAACTTTATTAAGTATATTCCGTTTACCGCGATAACGAACGATTACCATAATACCTTTACCGTTTTATATCTTTTTTTACCGGCTTATTCTTTTAATTTCTTAAGTTTTTTTTTGTTTTTAATAAAACTATATTAAGGAGGATATCCTTACTTTATAGTTTATATACCGTAATAATTTACTTTATTAATAACTCCCTTATTATTTTAAATACCTTTATTAATTATAAAAGGTTTATTTTTATAATTATGTTTTTTTCTTCCTTATCCGATAATTATATAGTTATTATTTTTATTTTCTTTAATACCGCCGCTTTTTCCTTAATCCCTATTTCTTTTACCGTTAATATAAGCGTTATTTTTATAGTTTTTATTATTTAACTTATTTTTATTTTTATTTATAAAATTTTTCCCGTTACTCCCTTATTTTATATATAACCTTTTTAATTCTTTTTACCTTCTTTCGCCGGTACTTTTATTAATATCCCTTAAATTCCGTATAGCCTCTTTAAATCCCTTAATCCCGCCCCCGCTTTTATATAAAAGTTTTTTATCCCCCGTAACTTAATCTATAGTATCGGCTAGGTTTCTGGTATAATATCCTTCTATTTAATTATAAAGAGGCTTTTTAACGTTTTTATTACTTTTTCCCTTATTATATTCTTTCTACGTATTTAATAATTACCCTTTCTTATAATTTATCCTTAATCGCCCGATACTTTTTTATTTTTACCCGGCTTTCTCTTAATTTATATATACTTAATAAGGTTTTCTCCGCCCCCGTTTATTTTTTATTTATTACCATATATTATTCCCGTTTCTTTTATCCTTTATTTACCCTTTATAACTACGTTACTTTTACGCGTTATACGCGTCCTTTTACCCGTATCTTATTAATTATAAGCTTTTTATTTAATTTAAGAGTTCTTTATTATATATTTATCGCGCCGTCCGTATAAATTACTACTATTTCCGTTAATAAAGGCCTTTTACTTTTCTACCCTTTTTATTTCTACCCTTATTCCGCTTCCGCTTATCGTACTTAAGGTATTTGCTTTATTATTACTTAAGCTATGTATACGTGCATCGTTTTAAACCTCTGGGGTCCCGTTGTTCATCGCCATCAGCTTCTTTTTATAAATTCTTTTAATAATATATTTTTCTTTATTCTCGGAATTAATTTTAAGAATAAATAATATATTACGGTTTAATTATTTATTAAAAGGGTCCTTTATTAAGTTATTAATTAACTTAAATATATTAATTAAAATAACCAGTACTATTTTTATATTAACGGATAATTTAAGTTTATATATAAGGTAATTTATTTTCTTAATAATAAAAAAAGGTCCAATATATTATTAATATAGCTTATAATTTTCAATACCGGGGATATTATATTAATAATGTAATTTTAAATAAATTAAATCGTTAATATTAAATTAAATTAATTTATAATTTTAATTATACCGTAACTTTGTTATTATTTACGTAAATTCTAATAAATCTTATATTTTTTTACGGTTTTATAATTAAAGTATATCGTACTTAAGAATTAAAGAGGTTATTAAAAAGTTTAAGGGGTTACGGATATTTATATTATAATAAATTTTATTTAAAGTAAACTTAATTAACGTTAACTTTAAATTATTTAAAATACTTTAAATATATAAGATAATATTTATTTAATTATAATTTAAATACGTAATTATAAAGTAATATAAGACGATTTTAACCGTTTAATTAATTTATTTTAATTAACTATTAATTTAAGGGTAATATATATTAAACGTAAAAATATAAGTATCTATTTTTTTAAATATAGATTTTTAAAATACGGAAATAAATTTATGATTTCTATTTAATATAATATTAAAGGGAATTCCTTATCCTTATTTTATTAATTTAATTAATAATAACTTTACTTAATTATTAACCTTAAATTTAATATTACCAGGAAATAAAAGTACCCGTTTAAAGAACTTATTAATAACGGTAAAGAGTATATCGTAATTATATTAATTTAATAAAATAATAATAAAGTTTATATAAATTATATAAAAAATAATTAACGGGCTTAAAATTAATTAAAATAATTTATAAAATATATACTTTTTAATTTAATTTAAGCTATATTTAAAATAATACGTAATACATTTCCGTAATTATTTTTTTAATTTAAATAAATATACTAAATTTATTAATTTATTATAAAATCGGTTAAAGTTATTATATAGTAAATTATTATATACTTATTAAAAAATTACCCTTTTAAGTTTATTAAATATATATAATTATAATAAATAATTAACGGATTCTAAGTTATAAATAAGGCCGTTTTTTAATATAAAGTATAATTTAATTTTTATATTTTATAAATTTAATTCTTCCTTAATTATTAAGACTTTTTATAATTTTATTTATATTTTATTTTTTATATTTTTTTTTTTAGTTTATTCTTTAAATTCGTTTAAGATATAAATATAATAAAGAATAATTAATTTATTATTATTTATATTATCGAGAATTCCGATTTTTATAAATAAACTTTACGTATTATTAATTAATTATAAAAATATATTAAAAATAATATTTATTAAACTTAATTTATAACGTAATAAAATATTAAATACCAATAAATATTACGATATGTAAATTAAATAAAGATTAAGTTTATTAATTATAGAGGTTTTTAAATTTATTTATTTAAAGATATTAATAATTACATTATAATCGGTAAAAATTATATAATTAAATTTATAATAATTCGTTTTAATTAAATATTTAATTTTACGTATAACTTAAATTATACCCGTAGTTTTTAATTCTATAAATTAATAATTTTTTTAATTATATCAAAGCTTTTATTAAGGAATATTATTAATTATACTTTATTATATATAATTTTTAATAAATCGTTAATTTCTGTAATACTATAAAATAACGGGTTATCCTTAATATAATATATTATAGCCGTAATACTTAATTCCTTTAATATATTAATATCGGTAAATAACGGTTAATTAAGATTATAATATATAAGAAATAATAATTTTAAAAATACGTTTTTTAAATCCTTAAAAGTATAATTTTTTTCTTAAGTAAATATAAACTTAATTTAAAATATCTTTTATTTACGGTATAAATTAATATATTCTGGATCTACTTTTTTTAAATTTATAATAAAAGAGGTTTTACGTATTTAAAATAAAATAACGTATTAAATATAATTCTTTACTCCGGTACGTAATTAATTTATAAAATTAAAAAGATTTTAAGGTTTCTTAATAAGTTGGGAAATTTAAGGTTTTAAATAACCTTAATTTTATTATTAAATATAAATATCTTTAAAGAATTAATTTATTAATTAAGGAACTTAATTATAAGGTAATTAATAAATAATTTTATTGGTAAAAATTTACGTGTTTATCTTTAAGAATTTAAAAGACTTAATATAAATAAATAATATACTTTTTAATAAATAACTAAAAATAATTATATTATTTATAAATATTTACGTAAAATTTTATATTAAATAGAATATATTATTTATTTATCTTTATATATATAAAGGATTATCTTTAAAATTTATTAATATAATTAAACATTCTTTTTAATCTTTATAAAAAATAATATAGAATTTATACCGGTCGGATTTACGTATAAGAAATTAATAAAGATAACTACGGGTATTAACTATAATAATATATTTATAACCTATAATTAAAGAAATTATTTTTTATTATAATAATAACGGGTATAAATCGGAAATCGTAATTTTATTAAGTAATTAAATATCAATTATAATATAACCCTTATATCCGTTTAAAGTATTACGTTAAATAATAAAAGTAAAATATAAAAATTACGTAAATTACGTAAATTAATATAGTTTACTTTTATTACATATTTTATTTAAAGCTTAATTTATAACCTTTTAATTTTTACGCTTAATATTATATACTTTCTTAAATTTAATAATTATATTAAATCGAAAAATAATAAATATATATTAATTTTCTAGAATATTAATTATAATATTATTATCTTTAAAAATATTATTAAATTCTTTAATAATATTACTTAATTAAATTTATATACTTCCGTTATATGTATAAATTTTAATACCGTTAAGTAAAATTTATTCCTTATAATTATTAATTTATAATAACCGGTTTAAATAAATCTTTAAATAATTAAAAATTATAAAAATTATTTTAAAGAATATAAAAATTAATATTATTATTAAAGTAACTTTATGAATTTATAACTTAAATTTTTAAGTTTTTTATTTATAAGTAATAAATAATATTAATAAACTTAAAACTATTATATAATAAAATTACAGAAGTAAATTATATAAAATTTTATGTTTTATTTTACGTAATAAATTAAATTTTTAATTAATATCGTTTTTAATTTAAATGATTAATATTTTTAAGTTAACAATATATATAAATACGTTACCTTAAAATCCAAGATTATACGATAATATTAATTATAATTTAAAGATAAAATCCCGGTACTTAAATAATTCTTTTAATGCCTTTTTTTTAATATATAATTAATACTTATATTATATTATAAGCTAACATTTAAATTTATTACTTTATATAAATTATATATTAAAGTTATATTATTTCCTTTATAAAAGTAATTATTTTAATATTTATATTTTTATAAATATTAATAATATATTTTTAATTATTAAAATTAATTATTATTTTATTAAGAATTATAATATTAATAACGATTAAAATATTAATAAGTAAATTATATATTAAATAAATTTTAACCGAGATTTTTTTTAAGGTAAGTATCGTATTTTTTTCCTTTAAAAAGAATAAGTTAAATATTATAAATTTATCGGTAATTAACTTAAAATTATTAACGTTTATAACCGGAATTAACTTAAATAATTTTAAAATTTTAAAATTTAAATTTAAAATTTAAAATTTAAAAGAATATAATATTATAATTAATAATCGTAATAGGATACCCATTATTTATATAGAAGTCTATTACGGGTGAATTAAGGGTAAATTAGACTTTACTTATAATATATTAATATACCTTAAAAATAAAGCTTATAAAGTATATATTCTTTATTACGGTGGAGTTAATAATTATAAATATTATATTATTAATTTATTACGTTTATGTATATTAATTATTAACGGACTAAATCCGTTAATTTAATAAAAAGGCCTTAAAAATATTTAAGTTTATTTCCTTTAATTTCTAGTAATTACTTTTAAGATAAATAAAAAGTTTATTCCTTAATAAGTATTTTAATATATATTTAATAAAATAATAATAAGTAAGGATTTAATATATAAAATATATTTCTTCCGTAATAAAATCATTATTATCTTAAAATCCTTTTAATTCTTTTTTTATTAAATAATATATCCTTTTTTTTTTTTAAGTATAAAAACTTAATTAACCTTTTATTTTATATAATACGTTTAATATTTAAATTCGGACCCTTTTTTAAGGGCTTTAATTTTCTTTAGTTTAACGTTAATATTTTCTTTTATAATATTAAAGGTAATTACCGTTATCCTTTTTTTTTAAGGTCGTATATTATAAACTTTATTTTATTTATATACTTAAGAAAATAATATTAATAATTAAGAAAAAAACCGGTTTCTGAATTTTCTATAAAATTCCGGTTATTTTAAAATAACGTACCCGTTTTATAATTTTACGGATACATTTACGGAGGTATATAATACTTAATAACGTAAACTTATTAATTATATTTAAATTTATTTATAAACTTAAAGTAATTATTAATAATAATAATTATATTTAATAATTATAAATCCCGCTAAAATTTTAAATTTAACTTACCGTGAATAAACGTAAATTAATTTTGAATATTATTAAAATTTAATATATATATAATCCGTAGAATAGTTTATATATATTTATAAGGCTCCCGGTTTTAAAAAGTATTATTTATAATATACTTTTTAATAATTAAAATATTTAAGTTAACTTATTAAAATAACTTAAATTTAACGATAATTTAAGAAGTTTATTTAATTAAATTATTGTTATATTTAATAAGTTATTTTTCGGTATTTAATAACTTTATAATATATTACTTTAAAGCGGTATTTTTTAAGTATAATTATAGGTTATTCCGTAATAATTATATATTTATTATTTAAATAATATCCTTTAATTAATCGATAAAAATATATATATCCCGGAAAAAGGTATATTTCCCGGAATACTTAATTATAGGAATTATATTAGAAAACTTAATTTTATAGAAAAAATTAAAAAATCCGACGTTATTAGGATTAAAATTTATTAATTAATTTAATTATAAGCTTTTTATTAATTATATTATATTATTAAAAAGAAAGAATAAATTATCGCCGGGATTATTTTACTATTAATTTTATATAATAACGGGAATTAATTCTTAAATTATACCCTATAATTATATTATTTATTCTTTAGTAAAACCTGCTATTTTTAGTTAATTAAGTAAATTAATAAATTAAGCGAAAATTACTTTTTTAATAAAAATACCTTTTATTTAATATAATAAATTTAAGTTTAATAAATTTCAATTTAATATATTAAATTTATTAAGCTCGGATTCCGGTTTAATACTTAAAGATGGAAAAAAGCGTTATAATATTAACGTTAATATAAAAGGTAAATTTAATAACTATTATAATAATAAAAAATTATTTAATAAAAGTAATAATTTTATAATATTAAGTTTTTAAGGACTTTAATTATATTAACGTAATTTAAACCTATTTAATTTTATTAAAATTAATAACGATCTTAATAATTATAATAATAATAAAACGTCTTTAGAGTATAGAATATTACGTTAAAATAATAAAAAATAAAAATATAATTTTTAAGAATTAAATTAAAAAAAATATAATAAATTCTATAGCTTTAAAAGATTTTAACCGAAGTAATTTATTTATAATAAATATAATTCTTAAATTATTTAATCGTTAATTATTCTTAATTATTTAAGCGACTCTTTTTAAAATTAAATATAAAATCGTTACGGTTATTAAGTTATTAGATTTTAATAAGGCGTTTAATTAATATATTAAAATAATAATATTAAAATCCAGTAATACTTAAAAAACCTATAATATATATATTTTTTCCATAATATTATCTTTAATCTTTCTTTAAAGGTATTTAAAAGCAAATTAAAGGCGGTATTCTAAAGGATATAAGGTTAATACCTTTAATACCGCTATAAAAGAAGTATCCGTTATAATTAATAAATTAATACCTTAATTTATATTAACGGATCTTATAATATACGTTAATATAGTATTAATATAAGTAGCTATTACTATTATTTATTAATATATAGACCAAAAAGTATAATAATATATAAATAATAATTCTACCTAGTGGATAAAAGCATTATAAGGATGCCTGTCCTCTACGTACAAATAGGTGTCCTATACCTATCAATGCTCCCATGCATGCATGCACATAATAAACAATAAGGATAAGACTTA